>CM046338.1:28217578-28787703 GCA_025403435.1 Artocarpus heterophyllus
CTAATGTACTTTAAATGTTCGGATGTTACATGGCAGATCGGAGGGGGCTGTTATGATGATTTGCATTTTGATTCTAAAGGGGTGTACAATGTTAGATCGGGCTACTGGCTTGCCGTGGAAAAGAAATTGGAGAACAACGCTGGATTGGAGCTGTTTGCTGTAATTGCTTGGTTCATTTGGAAAGCGCCCGAACAATCTGCTTAGTTTCCATCGCAGATGGCTTCATTGAAACTAACGTGGACGCTTTGGTCCGTGTGGGCATGCTCTTTCTAGGCATTGGGGCTGTGATTCGAGACTCCTCGAGAGCGGTTCTGGCTGGCTTTCATAACCAAGTTTCTGGGCTGGGTTTCACACGTATAGCTGAGTGTGTGGCTCTTAGAGAGGGCCTTTTACTGGCGCAAGAACTGGGCTTGAGGATAGATGTAGTTGAAACTGACGACTGCAATTTGGCATTGGAGATTTGCTCTCCCCGGTCCAATGGGGAGGATAGTATGATTGTTTCTGACATTTTGGATCTTCAATTCTTGCTCCTATATACCTAGGGAAGCCGATGGTGTCGCCCACCTTCTAGCAAACTTAGGCTTTAGTCCTAATATGAATTGTATCTTCTCAGAGGCTATCCCTTGCCTGTTAATGAAATCCAGTGTTATCCTCAAAAAAAAAAAAAAAAAAAATCCAAAAGGGTTTGGACTGAAATCACGGGTTCCATTTCTATATATTAATAAAAAGACATCAAATTGCATGCCATTTTTTAGGGCAGACAAACTTGAGGTGATTTGAACATGACTCCCTACAAAGGACAACAACCCTTAATCATTTACAAAATAATTTTAGTCCTAAAAAGATATCATTTCAAGATATTATATTGGTCCACCAAGGCATCATTTCAAATGGTGCTTAATTACTATATCTTCTTACGTTAATCCAAGTTAGGCTATGCGATGTCATGTCCAATTGTGTAAAAAGTATATATATATATATAATAATATAGATTTTGTTTTAGTTATAGTAATAATCGAAAAGGGCACAAGTCTTCTCATCCGAGCACCTTAAAAAAGGCTTCCTTCAGTATTGAGATCTGACTCAGCATAATCCAATGATTTTCTTTGTTATTGTAGTGCAAAATTACAATCAATTTGTTGATGCCTGTTAGCTCTATCTTTGGGTGCAAGTTACCAAAGTTGAAACTCTTGGGTCCATTCCTCAAAAACGAATAATTAAGGGTGCTACAATGTAATATTTCTCTTGTTAGATTGATTTTTCCTTCTAGTTTTAAGAGTAAAATTATATTGCATGAAAATAGTTAATGTCGTGCCACTTTTGGATATTGACTTCAATTTCATATTGTCTGGCATTAATCTCATGTTGTGGCATTGATGGATTTAGCAACATTGCGCACATTCCAAAATTCTTTGGCACGTCTCCTCAAGTGTTATGTTGTATGTTGAAATCCTTTCTTGTTGATTCGTTGGTTGTTAATTCCATGTGATAGTGGAGAAATTAGTGTGTTTGGCAATATTGGTTTGAACTAATGGTTTGACTTACTATAGTGTAATTCTTTCACATGTTACATTACAAAGTAAAAGTAAGCTACAATATAAAGCTCTCACGTGCTACAATGTTTTAAACAAAAATGGCTCAAACTATTAGATTCAGTGATGAGAATGCCAAGGTGATGGAGTCCTTTAGTTCCGATCCCAGATTTGATGATGATTAATGCTGAGATATAGTATTCTTTTGGATTTGTGATCATGTTTTCTTGGTTGAAGATGGATCAAAAGAATGTTCTGCTGAGATTTTAATTCGGTGTACAAGCTAATCAATTCGTGCAACCATGAGGTCTCTTTTCCGAAATTCCACCAAACTGGTGCAAATTCTTTACCTGATCATGAATTTTTGTTAAGTGCTTGATGCTTTCATTCCTTTCATGGCATAATTTTTTTGCCTTTAATAGGGTTGGAAATCCAAACATGTAAACCTTTCAAACTCCTAACCACAGCAAATCGCACTGCCAAAACCGTTAGTTTTATAAACCGCCAAAACCATCAATTAGTTGGCTTGGTTTCAATCCAAACTGATGATTTTCTGAACTTCATTTGGTTTGAAACTTTGAATCCGTGGTACAAACCATCAAACATCTATATTCATTTTTAATTATTATATATATATATATATATTTTTTTTTTTTTTCATTCTCATGTAGAATGATGCATCATGCTTGATTAGTAAGTGATATGGGTATTCATAATTCAATTCAATTCGTCAGATTGGATTGGATTATGAAAAATACGGATTAGTTTTGGATTAAGAATTTCTCAATTGGCTATATATGGATTAGATTATGCATTCAGTATCTTCCAATTCGTATAATCCATAAATCTGATATATATATTATTATATAAATTATATATATATATACAAAATTTTAAATTACCTACGGCTATTTGTGAAAGGCATGTTTTATTAAGTTAAAAAATAAAGCTCAGCACCAAAAAAAAAAAAAAACAAACATGCATTAATAATTTCTAAAAGAGAAAATTACATCTTATGCCACACTTTTAAAAGTTATATTTATTTATACTATATTTAAAAAAGTTTATGCCACATAAATTTTTATTTAGACACTCACAAATGAAAGTTAATTAGTTAATCTGATGGGCTAAAACAACAGTAAGAACTGGTACCAAAAAAAACAGTTTCCATAGAAACTAAAAAATTTTGTCCCAAATGTGGCCAGACTCTTGTCAACTGCTGGACTATTTAGTTCCAAAAGAGCCAATTGGTAGAAAAGCAATATTATTCAGCTTGCATGATAGAATGAATGGATTTAGGAAAATTGTAGCTAATAACTCTTTATAGTAGTAAAAACATATTGAGTTCCAAAAATAGTATTTTAATTCTAAAAAACATTTGTAAAGGGAACAAATAAGTTTGTTAATTAAGCAATTAGTTTATATTGTGTAAATAAAAATAGTAAATAGTGATAAAAAAATTTATAATTAAAGTTTCATCCGAGTAAATTCAGTTAATATCATGTCTATCAAGTTTGATCATAAATAAATCTTTGATTTACTAAACTTAGTTTGAATACACTAAATTTAATCATTGTGTAAACATAGAAGTTACCCACTAAATCAAAATTCACCATTATTTATTAACTTTTGAAAATTTCTGCCAGAGAAAAATTCTATATACCTCTGCCTAGTTTTAATTTACTCATATATAAAGCTCAAAGGTTTAGGCTTATTTCACAGGTTCCAATTCTTCATATGAAAAGACATATCAAATTGCATGCCTTTTTGAGGCAGACAAGCTTGAGGTGGTTTGATCATGGCTTACTGTTGAGGACGACATCCCTTAATTATTTACAAAATAATTTGAGTCCTAAAAAGATGTCATTTCGAGATATTATATTGGTCCACCAAGGTATCATTTCAAATGGTGCTTAATTACTATCTTCACATGTTAATCCAAGTTAGGCTACGTGATGTCATTGTCCAATTGTGTAAAATAATAATAATAATAAAAGTTTTGTTTTAATTATAGCAATAATAGAAAAGGGCATGAGTCTTCTTATCCGAGCACCGTGTAAAAAGCTTCCTTGAGTATTGATATCTGACTCAGCATAATCCAATAAGAGCTGAAATCTAAACGTGCAAACAAGATTAAAAGGTGATAACATAGATTACACGGAATAATCTTTTTATAAAAAGAAAAAAAAAACCTTAACTTTAATATTAATATTACAGACAACAAGATTAAATGGTAATATTAACATATATTACACGGAATAATCTTTTTATAAGGAAAAAAAACATTAACTTTAATATTACAGACAATTAATTAATATTTCTCAAGCATTGCTAAAGTATTATATTATTGATGTTTATTATCGTGCATTGGTTATACTTCTTTTTTTTCCTGCATGTTAATGGTCGGTTTTTTTTCTAATCTGCCTTTAACAATTTAGATGAATAACCAAATATATGCTTATTGGAAAACGGCTAATTTTTTAATAGTGTTGAAAATAGACGAAATAAGATTTTTTTTGAAAAAAATCCTTCATGAGAAGAAATGTTTTCTTTATTTGCCCAAGGGAGAGAGAGATAGAGAGAGAAAGAAAGAGAGAGCCAATGGGCCTTTTGGAACCGACCTCTAAGATGACCCTTTTTCTCCCGTACCTATACCTAAAGGTTGGGTTTGGTCGACTGCCAAGGCAAAATAGATTGGGTTTCGGAAAACTATGACATCTGGATGCTTGGGCTTTTTGATAAAATGATGCTTCGGCATTTGTAAAAGTAAAATTATATAATTTGTCTATATTTTAAGAAAAAAATTATAATATGTGTCTAAATTATTGTTATAAAATTAAAATCTAACATAATATTTAAAATATCTTACAAATATCCTGAATGATATAGTAATTATCTTAATATTATTATACTATATAATTACATATAAATAATTTTAATGATATCATTATGAGACATTTGTAAAATTTTAAAATTAGAGTCATATTTTAATTCAATAAACGTAATAGGACCAATTGTCTCATTAACATTTTTTAAGCAGTGAATTAATATCTATTTTTATTATGTAAATTTATTTATATGTCTTTTTTTTTAATTTTATATATTCAAAACTTTAAAATATCCTCTAACTAAATATTATCATGTATTTAAATTTTTATAACAAATTTTCTTATTTTTTGAATAGTTGAATTAGGAAAAAAAATGTATACATATATTTCTTATTTTAACATATTATATTGATGCATTATTATTATCACTTGAATTCTTAAAAATATGAAATTAATGTCATTGTGTATCATTATCATTATGTATCATTAACTAATAATAATAAGATACACAAAAGACTTAATAAACAATAATTACATATAACAAAAAAATAGGAAATATCATTCACTTGAAGTTTTAAGAAATGAATGTTATTGCGTATCATTATCATTACGTATCATTAACTTAATAATATATCAATTATATTACCAGTAAGACACATAAAAAGACTTAATAATACGGTGTCATTAATTTAATTACAACACTCTAATTTCAATTTGTCAGTAAAACTATATCATTAATTTAATTACAACACCCTAATTCTAATTTGTCGGTAAATCCAACTTGTCGATAAAAAAATTTCATCTTTTTAGAGAATTTTAAAATCGTCATTTTAGATACCAATTTGAATTTAAGCAACAAACACCCTAATTCTAGAGATTTTTTTTAAATATAATGATATCATAATTCATTTGAAATCTTAAATACGTATATTATAATTATTCTAAAAAAATAAATTAAAATTAACAATATCATTATTATGGTCATTAATGTCTTTATGCTATGCATTAGGACATATAAAAAATATTTATGAACTACAAACATATTTTAATTTTACAAATAAAAAGGGCCACATGTCTCATTAACTCAAAGTATAATTATTATGGTCATTAACTCAAAAAAATAAATTAAATTAACAATATCATTATTATGGTCATTAATCTCTTTATGCTATGCATTAGGACATATAAAAAATATTCATGAACTACAGACATATTTTAATTCTATAAATAAAAAAGGGCCACATGTCTCATTAACTCAAAGTATAATTGATCACAAATTATGGGTCAATGAGACATGTAGCCTTTTTTTTATTTGTAAAATTAAAATATGTTTGGAGTTTATGAATATTCTTTATATGTTCTAATGCAAATGAATAAAAACATTAATGACCATAATAATGATATTGTTAGTTTTAATTTATTTTTTTAGAATAACTATAATAACATATTTAAGATTTCAAACGAATTATGATATCATTATATTTAAAAATAACTATAGAATTAGGGTGTTTATTGCTTAAATTTAAATTGGTATCTGAAATAACGATTTTAAAATTCCTTAAAAAGATGAAATTTTTTTTGACAAGTTGGATTTATCAACAAATTGAAATGAAGGTATTGTACTTAAATTAATGATGTAGTTTTACTAACAAATTGAAATTAGGGTGTTGTAATTAAATTAATGACACAGTATTATTAAGTCTTTTTATGTGTCTTACTGGTTATATAATTGATATATCATTAAGTTAATGATACGTAATAATAATGATAAGCAATGACATTTATTTCTTAAGACTTCAAGTGAATAATATTTCTTTTTTTTTTGTGATATGTAATTAAATTAATGATATAGTATTTATTAAGTATTTTTGTATATCTTATAGGTTATATAATTGTTATATCATTAAGTTAATGATACATAATGATAATAATACTCAATGATATTTATTTCATTTTTTTAAGACTTTAAGTGAGAATGATAATGCATAAATGTAATATGTTAAAATAAGAAATATACGTGTATATTTTTTCTCTAATTTAACTATTTGAAAAATAAGAAAATTTGTTATGAAAATTTAAATACATGATAATATTTAGTTAGAGAGTATTTTAAGGTTTTGAATATTAAAAATTTTTAAAAAGATATATATAAGTGATATTTGCATAACAAAGACAGATACTAATTCACTTTTTTAAAATAGACAAATTATATAATTTTTTCCACACAAAATTATTTACGAGAAATTTAGAGGGAATGCTCCTTATAAACCTACTTTTCAACATTGCCTTTTTTTTTTAATACTCTTCGAAATTACCCTTTTAATGTTTATTTTGTTTTTAAATTGATTTATCAAAAAGACTTTCTTGTTTGTAGTTCAAAAAACAAATTAGATTCGCACCTAATATTACTCTTACCTAGGGGTGCACAAAAACCGCCCCGCAACCGCCAGCCGCCCGCCCGCCCGCCTACATATGTTGGCGGGCGGGTACGGTTTTAAATTTTAGGGGGCGGGTTCAACCCGAACCCGCCCGCCTAATTCTTAAAAATAAAAAATAAAAAAAATCTTAATCTAAACCTCTCCTACTCCTCATTCTTTAAAAAGAAAAAGAACATTTGACTTTGTTCATCATTTCATCTGTAGTATCCTGTTATTTTCGAACCCAATGAACAGGTTTTATGGAAGAACAAGAATTCTTGACTTTGTTCATCACTTCATATATAGTTGATGTTTCTTGTTGCAATGAATGATTATGTTTCTTAATTTGTTGTGAATATGGTTATTGTCTTTAGGCGTCAAACTTGGTTGTTGTTGAGAATGCTTCATACATTATCGTCTTATATTTTCTACAAATTTTCTTCACTTTTTTTTAATAAAAAAGAGCTCAAAAAATTATATTGTACATTAGTGTAGACCCAACCCGCCCAACCCGCCCGCACCCAAACCGAAACCGCCCGCCACTCCATGGGCGGTTTGTGGGTTGTTTAATCGCCAACCCACCACTTAAAAAACCCGCCCCGCACCTGCCCAAAAACCGCCTACCCGCCCGTTGTTCACCCCTAATCTTACCTCCTCCTTTCCCTCTCTTTCTCACTTCCCTATTTTTTTCTTCCCCGGTTTCAGATAATTGGCCCCCTCTCTCTACAGTTCTCTCTATCCTTAAAGCACCGGATTTCTCGACATGGTTCTTCAAGAATGTCTATAGGATATTTGTCGTCGTCCTCCTCGTCGGCACCGTCGCTGCCCTCTTGGCAGCGCTCCTCTGCTTCGAGAACCAAGCGTAGGAGATTGAAGTGATCAAGTTCCCCAAGGTGGATTGTCGATAAGAGCCCCTCGTACTGGAATTTTAAGGCCGAGAGGCGAATCGTTTTGTCGATGTCGGATTATCCTACGGACTCGCTTCGGAGGCCGATGAATATAAAGGACTGGCAGGTGCTGATGATCAGGAACTCCGGGACGCCGTCGAATTAGTTCAATATTTCTCTCTCTAGACCAGTAGGCTAAGTTAAGTTTCTGAGTTGTGGATTTTGTTTCTTGTGATTTGCATGTTAGGAAGAGTGTTGGATTTTTTTTTGCTACTCAGCACAGCATGAAGAAGATCTTCGACGCTGACGATCGTGGCGACATGATCAATGGCAATTTGTGGAACCATTTTGATGTTTCAGCTAAGGATTTCTTAGACTTGTCAAATATTCGTTTAGCTTTAACCTGAATCTAATTTTTTCTTTCTTTTTTCCCAATTTCTGTTCCTTAGTTTTAGATTGTTATTTTTGGTTTTGTTCAAATTGTATTTAGTTTATTTTCTTTTGATCTAAAAAAATAAATGATGGGTTTTGGCGTGTTTGGCGATGGAATTTGGCAGGTTTTGGGTTAGAATCTGGTGGGTTCAGTTACAAAATCTAACTAATACTTGGCAAGATCCGTGATAGAACCTAGCAGGTTCTTGTTTTGGAACCAACCAGGTTACGCTTAAGCACCCGCGCCGACAACCATATGATATGTTGGAATCCAGTAGGTTCTAGCTTTAGGACCTACCGGATTACGCTTCAGTATACCATGCTGGTGACTGGAATAATTTACCACATGAAGGAGTGAGAAGGAAGGATAAATTTAGACTTTTAATAATTTTTTTTTTAAATTAAAGAAAACATAACTTGGATATTTTTTAATTAAAGAGGTAGCTTTGAAAAGAGCCTTTTTAATAAGGTATTTTTGAAAAGGTGATCTTTAAAAGGGCAATTCTTGTAAGTTGCCCATTATTTATTTATATTTTAAAAATATAGAGAAATGTTGCTTTAACGAAGAGCACTCCTGTTAGATCCCATATGGTAGAACCCTCTGCTCATAAATCGTGGGTAAAGTATTTTATTTCTATAAAAATCTTAAGGATTTTTCTTTGGGGAAAGAGCTTGTAGATTAAGTAAAATTTGAACAAATTCTTATAACGTAGAAGGGCATAAAGATGTATACCCTGTTTGAATACTGTATATTTTTACTTAACTTTTTACCATTACACATCAGTTTAAGGACAGCAAAATTCTAAAAGAACATCCTCAAACTAAAGAAGTTAGTTAAGATACAAATAATCTAATTTTATCATTAATATACTTTCTTAAGCATACCCTCATTTTTTTCCTGTTAATTATTAACTTAAGAGGGTAAAATTCTAACACAATGACACAATATAAAAAGGTGAGTTAAGGGGAACATATTCTCTCTCTCTCTCTCTAATTGTATATAATTTTGTCTCTCCTTGCTTGAATTATCAAGAAAATCCAAATGCGTAACAAAAGAGATTGAAGTTATTTCAAAAAGCAAGTTTATGACTTTGATATTTTATTTTTTAAAGGAACACTAAAAAGTTTATAAGTTTCCCCTTCAGGAAAAAAAAAAAAAAAGTTTTAACTTCTGTTTAGAAAAACAACACATGACATGCATATCATTCTCAATTTAATATAGCTGATCAATGTGGATATAATTTTTAAGTGCAGTAAATTTGTACCAACTAACTAATTAAGATATACTTTCTCATTAAATTACTTTACTCCAAAAACACTGCAGACAGAGCTTAATTATCCATACTCGACAGCATCCCAAACATACGTGACCATAAGAAATTATACTTTGGTTCATGTTCAAACAAATAAACGTATTATAATCGATTAGTAATATAAATATACTACATATATAAATTATATATATGTTTTGTGTGTGGATGAAACTCTTAAATTTTGTCAATTGGCTTTATATTCTCAAAAATAAAACATCAAACGAAATACTATTCGTTGTAATCCCATAAACAAAAGAATTCAAAGCATTGAGCAATGTTGTCTCAAAGTTTCCAGTTTTTGTTATAATATCTGGCTCGTCCGTACATGGATGAAGAAGCAACTTAATTAATCAATAATTAAGAGAAGAAACATGCTTTAATATAATAATTATAACACAAAATGTTCTTATATTATAGTATCATAATATATACTAAAGCTTCATCATTCAATATATATGTACATACTCCTCGATCGTTGCTTCAATCTCTGTCTATATGGAAGTACTATGTGGAAGAAATTGGCCATTCTTATCACTGATTAGGACCTAAGTTTTAGCTAGAATCAATTTTTTGTAAACTTAGAGCGATCTTTCTTCAACACATGCTCTAAAAAATAACCCTTGGAATATTTGCATGGACCTTTAGAAGGATTCAGAGATTAATTAATACTTAACAGTGCACTAGTCCTACTATAATTAATAACTATTTGTTATTCAGATGAAACTAGCCAAAAAGGAAGTAGACATAGCTTAGATACCTTAGATAACAAATTCATATCAAAAGATTTTTATTGAACTATATAAGATGAAGATGTAAATTTTAAGGATCTCCCAACTATAGGTACTCCCTGATTGGTTAAATTTCTAGGTATAATATTTTATGCTATGTAGAGAAATATATATATATATATATATATATATATAATACCTACAGAAAGATTCATTAATTAAGGGTGAGACTTTAATCATGATATATATATATATATTCGACGGAGGAACCAGCTAGCTATCCATATAGCTAGCGTATCTGTGAAAGAAGAAATTTGATACAAAACGAAGCTAATAGCTAGAATTGAAGTTGATGGTCATCACATACTATAGATGAACAGGTGAAAAAAAGATTCAAAGTCAAAACAATTTTCATCGGTCACGTGGGTACCTCATTTGTCGTTTTGCTTAATCTCCAAAAAAGAAAAAAAAATTATTCTCCCAACCCCACATGTGAAAGGGCCTCGATCTGCTGGTCTTCCATGGCCAATAAAAAGAAGGCAAAATTAGAAAAGTATGCAACACCAAAAAAGCCTCCCTCTCTCTCTCTCTCTCTCTGGGCCTCTTCAAACCGCAAATATAGGGCTTGTGAGAGAAAGCACACAACCCGGCCAGAAGATTCTAGGCATGGTTGCCTTTCACATGGGAGCTAGCTAAGGGGTTTGAATTAAAATAATCTTTTCTTCCATATTATTTTCTTATATTTGGTCCAGCTCATGAATATTTTATACATTTATTAGCCCATCATGGACCTTGCTTACTAGATATAATTGTTTATTTAGGGAGATGGTGATGGGGTTTGATTTGTTTTATGAAAACACAATAGTAGCTTGATGATCATCATTAATAAGATAAAATAGTACGCTTATAATAATGGAATAATAAACAATTAATTAGGTCACTCCCATTAAGGCTGTAACAGTTTTTGACCATCTTTTTCATCATACACATCATCATCATCATCTACTTGTTTCTCATGTTTAGAGCCTGTCTTTCTTGAAGAACCCAAAAAGTCACATTGAGGCTTACTGATTGGATTACAAGTTACCCTTATTTTTTTGGAAGGGGGATTATACGATACTTTTTAATATATTTAATTCTTATATTGACTCAAGTGCATGTATATTTTGGAGGGTTTTTGGTTTGAGGTCACAATTCACATAATACATATGAAACAACCATGAATTTAGGTACACGTTTAATTGTACATAAAAAACCACAAAAAAATCAAATAATATGACAACCAAATATATTATAGTTTGTAATTATTGGTCAATACTTAATTAGATTTTAACCTTACAGCTTTTAATTTTAAGAGCCCGTGACGAAGTCAACTTCTAGGACTTCGATGCATAAAAAACAATCTCCTAAGTTAGTGAAAGAAGACAAAATATATATTGTACATCAATTTGTTAATGCGCTTGTGAACTTGAAAACTATAGCTAATGACTTCATCTAATTAGCTAGGTTCTCCTTAAATTACAAAAAATCTGTTCATTATTGGACACCCAAAACTAGCTTCAAGCTGGCCAGTTATGTTAGAATTGATAAATTTCTCTTATTTCTTTGATTTTTTTTTTTTTATATTTTTGTGCCTATACATATACATGCAATGAAAATTTATAAAGAATAGATACAGTTGTTGATATCAATAGATGTAAGTTGAATTTAATTACATAATAACCGCATATAATTAGGCCTGATTACTATGATGTTGCTGCGTAACTAATTTTTTTTGATGTTATGTTAATCCAATATTAATGTTATGTTGAAGGTACCTTGCACCGAAAAAATCATAAAAAACCCTATATTTATAAATGTATGTATGTAGTTCTTTGACTGTGTGTCAGTATTGCAGGGACAGTGAATTAGATGCACTTGACGTCCGTGATTAATTTAATAACAACATAAATTTTGATCAACAAATAAAAGTGGTGACATGACTGTGGGCTGTGTTGTCGGGCTTTGAATGTGGTTATGTTGCAGGGTCAGCTATATAAATGACTATATAAATTATATTTCTGTGCGACTGTATACGTTTTTATTAACTAATATTGTTGTTATTTGTCTTTTCTGCAATGAAGATATAATTAAAAATTCAAACGAGCCGTGAATTTTCAAACGATTATAATTAAATAAATAAAGAAACAGCAAGTTCAACCACGACGAATGTGACATGAATGTTGAAGAGTCCGTACCTCAAAGTTCTCTCTCTATTGCTTGCCTTTGTTTCTGGATAAAATGATAAAAAAAAATCACAGTTTGCTCAACTGAATAAACCTTGGAAAAAAAGATACTAGACAAGATCAAGGATGGCTAAATATATACACACATATATATATATATGCCATAAACGTATACATATGCTCTTTTCTTTTCATGAAAAAGTTGCCATAAAGCTATACATATAATTAACATTTAACACATACTTCTATTTCCTTTAAATTAAGAGAGATGAAATTTTTTGTTATCTGTCTGTTTTCCCACCACATGTGCCCCACATGACCTCCTAATTAGTGGAATAGTGCATAGGACCGTTAGTCGCACCTTATAATCCTAGCTAGCCCCTAAATAATTTTATTTAATTAGGTCCATATAGACGGGAATCAACCATTTTTTGTCGTTTTCTCCCTGGATTGCTTGTTAATCATGAATGTCAGTTAGCTATAGGTGGTCAACTAATTGAGAGAGAAAGTGGACAATATAGCTAAACGACAAGAAGCGTGAAAGCATAATACTTTTTTTTTTTTTTTTTTGAAAAACATAATCCTTTTTCATATGATTTTTGGCTGGAAATGGATTAATAATGACCAATAATATTGTACAATACAAATTCTCATCCTCAAACTAGCTATTCTCTGTACACTTCGAGATTGAATAAATATTAAAAAGATGACATATAGGTAAATTTTATAACGGTATGGATTTGTTTTGACACCATTGCAACCAATATAGTCTTAGCCAATATCTTAGATTATAGCTAGACATATAACAATCAGATTTATATAGTAAATGAACAAATTATTATCAATGGTGACTTGTATATACATTTATATAACAAATGCTCACATTTATATTCAACACCAAAATTATAATATTGAGATATGGGATTGGTCCCAAACGAAGAAAGTTTGCTTCATATACAGATAGCTAGCTAGTTAGAAAGGAAATGAAATTGAATGGAAGTCACGTAGTCGCTTCCACATGGGAGAGATTAGCAAGAGATGAACAATTTATTATTATTATTTTTTGTTTGGTTAGCCGGGGTCTGAGGATAAGATTAATGGGGAAAGTGCGGGCCAAAAAGAAGAGAGAGAGAGAGAGAGATAGAGAGAGGAGACGTCCGACAAAGAGCATCTTTTAATAATAAAAACATGGGTTTTCGTCCCGCAGGCCGATTTGCACACACTACTACTACTGCATAAGATCGCATGCGATCATACTAAAACTAGCTAGTCGTTTTTTTTTTTGTGTTGATTTTTGAAGGTTTTTTTTTGTTAAGTTTTAGGCTATTTTATAAACCGATTCGAACCAAAAATTTTAATTTAATAACTGTAGTAATTTTTGCTTTTACACTACAGTAAATTTTACTTTTTACTGTAGCTGTTGAGAGTTTTACACTATAGTTAGTTGAAACTCTAATCGAGAATCCAAACAGAGGATTTGGTGCATGGGTTTTTGGTTTGAGAGACTTTTTATTTTTTAATTTTTGGGTGAGTTACATGAGTTTATGTGCATATTTGCAGCGCAGGCAAAACAGACAACAAAGACTCCGGCGCTCGTGCAGTAGTAGTGGTAGTAAAGACTGGCGCTTTTTTGTGGGTGTGTCAGCGCCACCCACGTGTCGTTTTCTGGCAGCTCTCACTCCCACGCCCACGCTCCCAATCACTCTCGAATACAAATGTGGATTATATATTGTTGTCATCTAACCCTACTACATATTCTGCCAAATAAATTAGAATGATTTATATGAAGACACGAGGGTGCATGTGAGAGATATAACAATACTCATATGTACCATAGAATATGGATTCCTTTTAAGTTTTTCTTTTATTGGTGGGAATTCAACAGTTAGGTTGAAAAATGATAAAATAAAAAAAAAAAAGCAGGGATAACTGAGAAGTATATCACCGGTTTGGCTATTGGTTCTATGTTTTCTGTTTTCAAAGTCATGTTTTAGAAAATGAGAAAGATTATTCTCAGTTATTTATAGGAAACAAAGGGGGTTTGCTTAAATAGTTTTTAAAAGCGGTTTTAAATATCCCAAAACAAAAAACATGTTGGGATAGAGAATTTTCCAAAAACCATTTTTTGGTTGTCTTATAGAGATAAAGGTTGAGGTCGAGGTACTGGGCCTGGGCTAAACAAGACCGATGATAGGTTCAAGCTACGGTTAGGGTTTGGCCTCAACCGGTGCCTAATCCAGAATTGGGTCTTGTTTGGGTTTGATGTTAAGTTAGGTTAAGTCGTGATTGGTACCAAGGTCAATGCATGGGACAGATGTATGGTTAAGTCGATGGTCCAACACTAACTTGAGTGGACTAATAAGCTGGAATTAATGTGGAGGCCTAGCTAAGATAGACACGAGGGTTGAGGTTGGGGTTAGGCTCGGGTTGATGCATAAATCTAGGGTCGGTTCAAATGGATTGAACAGGGTAGGGGTCACATGAAGATAAGTGACCCATCAGCCTAACTCTGATATCGATCCTGCTTGTCGCCTCAACCTTGGCTCTTCTTCTAGCCTGACTGCAACACCAATCTTTGCCCATCAGCTTTGACCCCAATATTGACCTTCGGTAGATGTTTCAACCTCGGCACAAAACCCGGTTCGACTCCAATTGCGGCCAAGGCTAGGCTGATTTTGAGGTCAAGTCAAAGTCGAGTCTAGGGTTTGGTCGAGGTCCCAAGTGGATGTATACTGTATATATGACATATCCTAATATGAAATTTATTCTATATTAGGAATTGTTTCGATAGACACATAAGTTTTTTCCTGAATTTTCTAGTCTTTGTAATTCTATTTTTAAAAATTATCAGAAACATTATCTAAACGCATAGTTTAACTTTTGTTTTAAAAAATGCAAAATTTATTTTGTAAGTTGCATGGCCAACAAGGCCCTAAATCACCTTTTTTTTTTTTTGGTTGAAACACCGCACTATATCTTGTGTTTTCAGAAGGACCATTCTATGTATTTTAATTTCATGTTAAAGATTTTTTCTTTTGACAAATTTTGATCATACGAGAAGTGAAAAAAAAAAAAACCACAAGATTGACCCAATTAATTAAGCATAATGTGCCACGAGATCTATTAAAATGACCTCTTTTCACCTTGAATTAACCAAGTTTTGTCCAAAAGGAGGGTTTCCAAACATGAATTTAAAAGCATATAGAATAGTCGTCACATTCTTGAAAATACAAAATAAAATATGATGTTTGAAAAAATATAGGAAAGAATTAGTTATAGCTTATTTCAAAGAAGTATCAAAAGTTAATATTCTGAACTATCAAAATTTGATAAGATCCTGTAATATTTGTACATTAATTTAATAGTAAATTTAATAATATAATTTAATGTTTTTTTAAAAAACTAACCAATAGGTCTTAAAAAAATTTTATTTTTTACGGAATACGTACGGTACCCCTTTTATCTAATAACTTTCATGATAGTTTGCTGGTAGATATGTTCCACAATACTATGATTAAGTTTTATATATACGTGCCCGCTTCTTCTCTCGCATGGTTGGCAAAGGTCTAACGGATGTACTTAATTATATTTGCTTGTATTTTAAGCAATTTGGTAGCTTTTTGTCATTTTACGCCTCGAGCAAGATAGTTAATTTAGTCGTATTTTTGTATCTATATTGGTTTTGATTCTCAATTACTTGTTTTTGTTCTTGGTTCAATTTCAATTACCGGTGTTGGTTCTCAATATTTTTGCTTTTCTTTTGCAGAAGTACCATGATAGGGAGGTAGGTTTTTGAAGGGGAGACCTATAGCTATGTCGAATAAACAAATTTGCAACAACTTCTATATATATATATATATATGTATAGATCTCTGTTGTAATAGTCATTCATCAACCTCCAATGACACTGTATAGCAATGCAGAAGCAGACTTCTCAACAACAATCCAATACTTTTACGAGATGTTTGAGAATTGAATTAAAACTAAGAGTTAGAATTTAAAATACTGTTATATATGAGAACTTAATACTATAACATAATTTTACTTTACACTGTAATATGTACAAGCTTTATATTATTTGAGTTGAAATTAAATTTGTCAAACACACGCAAAATGGAGCCGTTGGATGACAGTTTTTTGAAATGTAACAACTAGATTAATAGGTTTGTTTCCTTCTTTTTTTCCCCTCCTTTTTTGATCAATGTAGGCTTTTTTTTTTGTCAATTGTCAGTGCACTTGGAGCCCACCTAAGTCTTATGTCGAAAGGGCAAAATGAAAAGTTGTACGTTACATGACCAAAAACATCTTCGACTACATTATTCAAAAAAAAAAATAAATAAAAAAAAAAAAAATATATATATATATAATTATGGCCTCTCAATAAAAACAACCCTACAATATGCACGTGTCTTCCATGTATTGAATATCAACTTCCCACTTTCAATACTCTTAAGCCAGTTCAATTGGCCTAAATTAGGCTTAATTATGAAAAGATTGACTAGTTTCCTTTCTTTCTTTTTTTTTTTTTTTTTTTTTTTTGATCTGAGTAGATTGACTAGGTAGTTACGTAGAGCTGCTGGATAAGAACAGCTAGCAAAATTAGAACCATAGATGTTAGTTACCCGATGACACTAAAAAAGCATGCAAATTTTTTTCCTTATATATTACGACCGTTCTTTTTTACTGCTGAACGTACACTTTTCCTTATAATTTGTACGATTCATTCTTTCTCCGACGATTTACTTATGATTATTTACCAATATTTCATGTCATCATATCTCAGAGAACTGTCTTGTTAATTAGAAAGAGGATAACAGTTAAATTGCCATTTTTTTGTACTTTCATAATCCCCATGGAAAAAAAAAGTAATATTTATAGAGTTAGGACTTCCATTTTGTTGTATCATACAACATATATATGTATATATATGATTTGGTTTTTCATATTATTTGCCTTAGAATACCGGCGGAAAAAAAACGAATCATTAATTGAAACAATATTATGAAAGCAACTAATCAATTCTCAAATTGCAAAAAAAAAAAAAAAAGAATTAAAGACAAAGTTTTATTTGAATCGACCCGAGAGGAGCGGGGGAATAGACACGTGGCATGCTTTTTAGAGCAAGTGGACCTCAACTATATGCTAAGGTTTAATCTTTAGAGATAAAGATAAGAGTTTGCAGATCTAGAGGTGCATGTGGGTCATGGAAAATTGCACACCTCTCTCTCTCTCTTTGATGTTATTACATATTTACATGACAGTCCAAATTGTTATAATCTCAGCAATATTATTAAACTTTGTTTGATTAATGATTTTATGGCCATATAATTATTCAATCAAGACAAAGCTTTGAATGTAATTTGGTCAAACAAATATATATAAAATCTTTATGATGTGTGTTGTTTCTTATCTTGATTTCACATTAAATTTTGGGATTTACAGCAAGTAACTTAGTTAGATAATGACTCATGTATACTGTTGAGCTACTTAGCATGTATAGGTTTCACTGCATGAACAGATTAATTATTAAATCCAATTACTTACTAGGTGACTAATTTAAGCGATTTCTTAAAGAGAGCTTCCATTTGAGCATGTTAATTAATTAATACTGAAAAAATATCATAATGAGTAATGATCAAGTTTCAAAACATGATGAAACGATTCAAGGGAATAACTGTCTTCGGAAGAGGGAGTAGATAATAGCAATAATAATAGAAAATAAGGGAAAACTTGCAGTTGTGTGATTAATCTATCTACGTCCAAAACTCTAAAAATCATATAATTTTCTTTAGAATCCTTGCATAGCTCAAAAAGACACTAGATAGAACCCATATATACCAGTGGAAAAGAATATGATCAATAAGCCGTACAAAAGATTGACCAACCTTTCGCTCGGCACATTAATTTGAACTTATCGGTTTAAATTATTTATAATGTAAAGCTTTTAACAGCTATAATATAAAACAAAAAATAACTACGGTATAAAATTTTTATATGTTACGATATATGTTATGATATTTAAACTCTTTTTTTAGTAGAAAATAATTTGTGAAACACCTATGAATAGCTAAAAACAAAAATGAGGTATATGAGTTTAAAGATAAGTAGTGCTTAATTACTACTTTGTGGGCTTTTAAATTATTGAGTAAAATAATAATATTTCCCTTAAGCATGTTACAGTACCATACATATTATACAATAATTTTAGAGAGAGAAAGAGAGAGAGAGAGAGGTGGGGACCCATCCACCGCCCATAGACACACAGGCCTACCGAAACAAAACCCATCGCCGATCTATTCTTTTGGTCTCTCAATCTAACCCTAAACCAAAACTTTAACACACCCTAAGCTTATCAGAGTGAAAGAGAATCCCTCTCCGGCCATAACTATTCTTCATCTCTCTCTCTCTCTCACTCTCTCCCCCTAAATCTTTAACAACATATATTCATCATCATCATCATGATCATCATGATGAGCCTTAAGAAGCGTTAGATTAGAAGATCATCATCATCATCAACAAGAATTATAATTATGGCAAAATTCAGCTCAGATTTTGGTAGCCTTACGCCAAATTAATCTCTAGTACTACTCTACTTCTTTTGGGTATGTCTTTTTGATTTTGAAAAAAAAAAAATCCTTCTAGCTTTAGCTTTGTATTTCTATTTTCTGTGTAATATTTTGTACATTTAGGGGGAAAAAACAAGCTATATTATATAATATAGGCTTCATATTCATATATATATATATATATAACAGAAGAGAACATGGACGCTCATTCTCTTCCACCTCCTTTCCACACAAGAGATTTTCATTTTCAACAACAGCAGCAGCAATTCCACCACCAGAGCTCCGAGGACGACCAAACCGGCAGCTGCAGCAACCTCTCTAAGGCCCCCAAGAGAGACCGAACCAGCGGCGACGACGACAACGACAGCGGTGGAAATAACACAGGTGGAGACAATCCCAGTCATGATCTTGTCATCGGCGGAGGCGGCGGCGATAACCATGAAAAGATCACCAGGCGGCCCCGGGGACGGCCTGCGGGGTCGAAGAACAAGCCGAAGCCGCCGATCATCATCACCCGGGACAGCGCCAACGCCCTCCGGACACATGTGATGGAGATCGCCGACGGATGCGACGTTGTTGAAAGCGTCTCCACCTTCGCCCGCCGCCGCCAGCGTGGCGTCTGCATCATGAGCGGCACCGGCACTGTTACCAACGTCACGCTCCGCCAGCCGGCCTCCCCGGGCTCCATCGTAACCCTACACGGCCGATTCGAGATCCTCTCCCTTTCCGGCTCGTTCCTCCCACCTCCGGCCCCACCTGCCGCCACGGGGCTCACAATTTACCTCGCTGGAGGGCAAGGGCAGGTCGTCGGCGGTAGCGTAGTTGGGACGCTAATCGCCTCTGGCCCGGTGGTGGTCATGGCAGCGTCTTTTAGTAACGCGGCGTACGAAAGGCTTCCGTTGGAGGAAGACGATCAGTCTCAGCTGCCATTGCAAGGAGGCGGCGGAGGAGGAGTAGGTTCTCCAAGCGGCGGCGTTGGATCTCATCAGCAGCAGCAGCAAATAATGGCGGCAGCAGCGGAGGCGGCTCATTCGGGTGCGGCGCCACCGCTCTTTCACGGCTTGCCGCCGAATCTTTTGAATTCGATCCAAATGCCAGCGGAGACTTATTGGGCGACTGGTCGACCTCCGTACTAGCGACAATTATTTCAGTTATAAGAGGTTAGTTCATGATGTAGAAGTACTCATATCTATCTATGCTATATATATATAATGTATGTATGTACGTATTTATATATATGGCTAGGACGGAAGTGAGGATTTGGGGTTTGTTGAGCAAGCTTTGACTATGATGATGATTATCAGATTTTTCCATTTTTTTTCCTTGACATTTATATCTGTTTAATTTTCTTCTTTTTTTTTTTTTTTGGGTTTCGTTTTTGTCATATTAATGATGGCTAGAGAGATGGTTAGTTTTCAAATGTTGATTTGAAGAACCTTGTATATTATTTCATGATGAATTCATGGTGTGAGTTAGATTATGTTCAATTCTATGCAAAATTATAAACTTATCATGTTCAAGCTATATAATCTTTTTTCCTTTTTTTTTTTTTTTTGGTTTATAATTAATACATATGATGAAATAGAAAATTAAATGAAGACCTAAAATTAGATGGAGTTGCGTAAGAGAGTTGTTTACCATGAACTCCATTTTTCGCCCAAGTAGTTAATTTCTACTATGAATTAAAATGAGCGCTATATATTCAAACATATATAAAACTAGTTCATTTCATTATACATACATACATATATATATATATATATATTTCTTCTTGGTTCAAATCTTTCTTGGTAAAAATATATAGTCCATGAAATAATAAGACAATGTACTTCGTCTATCACTTTCATGTACATTTTTTGTTCTTAAACGGGGTTGGACTAATTTCATATGAAATATTTTCTCTTTTCCTTAATGTACATTTATACATTGACCTATGTCGTATGATACTTCGAAACCATGTGTTTACCGTATTTCCTTGAACTTAATATCTTCAAGTTTATTAATGATTCACTACACTATAATTCTATATATTGACATTATGATTATTGAGTTCAATTCGAGTCTCTGTATATATATGTTATAATGACGTTGAAATTAAAAGACTACTTATTACAAGCTAATTAAGACAAGTTTCATTTTTGTTTTAGTGGCTTTAACTTTCTTATAGCAAAGAGGTATGGGCTGAGAGTTTTCCACAAGTTTCCATCTCTTTTCTGCAATGAGACAGAAATCATAGAGAGAGAGAGAGAGAGATTTTAATGTGAAAATTGAAATATATATTGTGAGGACATTCCGGGGACATGAAAATATTGGGGTACTGGTATACACGTGCACTGCTCTGAATAGGCTCCTTTACGAGGCAAACAACATCAAACAACAACACTACTTCCATTAAAAGCCCACAAGACACAATGTGCCTTCGACCCCTTCTTTCTCCCTCTAGATCTCTCTCTCTCTCTCCTCTCTGTCTCTTGGGTTCAGAGAATCAAGGGATTGGGCAGCTGTACTACATGGGATATATGGAACTCCCACTTATACCCATTGTAGTGGTTGCTTTTTCCCAAGACTATGTAGCATGTACCATTACAAAACTTATCCATTCTTGGATTCTTTCCTACGTTTCTCTTTTTGCTTTATATCCGTTACGTTAGTTCTTTGCATCTCTTTTTCACCCCTTTTTAATGTTGGTCAACTGACCATTAAAATTAGGAATTTCATTCTTTCTTGAACCCCCATCTCTTTTTAATCATGCTAAATGAATTATTACAAGTTTGTTCCATTATTGGCAGCTACTGCTATATATTATTTCCTTTCATTATTTTGCTATTATGATTTCGGTGCCAACTTGTAGGTACTATGAAATAATCAGTCTTATTATATTATTGAAGGTTATTTATGAATGCTTAGCCATAATATTCCCATTTTCTCCAAATATTATAGTTTCACACATACATAAACATAACATAACATAGAGCTGAATGGGAGGACTTTTTAATAACTTTTTTTTTGTTTTCTTTGTCCAAAACTGCTTTTAGATGTATTTAGATAATCTGTCAGAAGTGTTTTTGCTCATTAGAACTGCTTTTTGTCAAACTCACAAAATATGACTTCTCAAAAAAATACTTTTAAAAAAAACTTAAAACTTGTACAATAATACATTATAAACTTAAATATAACATTTTTATCACTTTAAAAAAATTGAAACCGTTTTCACCTGTAAAAGCTTGTTTAAAAATATAGTTTCAAATTCTTACCGAAAAGCTATACCTTTTGTTTTTCTTTTTCCACACTAAAAGCGCAAGCATAAGCTATGCCAAATAGGCATATACACAATATTATTAAACTTAAGGCCACATCTTGTAATAGAAGTATAAAATTAATACTACTTACAACCATCTTGTTGGAAAACGATACGCAACAGAATTTTAAAATTTTTTAAATCAGTCTTTTCCAAGGAACATGTTTGACATGCTAAGTACATAAATTAATAAAAGATCTTATGTGCCTCTTTTGTATGCCGAAGGCTACAGTTACTCCGACTAGAGAAGAATGTTCCGAAAGAGCCTCAACCAACTGGTCTTCCTTGTTATCCTCTTTCTACGATCAGAATACGGATGGTTGCACGTCATACATCTTTTATTCCAGTGACCCTCCTTCTAACCACTTAAGAAAACTTAAAGCTAAGATTCCAGATGTTGAATAATAGCTCTCTGGAAGTTTTAGAGTTTCTCTCACTAGAATATTTACTCTCTACTTCTCAAATGATCTAAGGAACAATGAAAAATAGTTCCCTTTATATAGTGGTTGAATATGGAGTTAGAGCTTATCATATTAGGCTTCAAAATTCAAGTTTGGATCAATTTTTGATAAAAAACGCGTAAAAAATTCTTAACAAGATTATCGCATATTCAGCCTACCGAACTAGGAGATCGACCTGCTGAACTAGCTCCACTGGCCTACCAAACTTGACCAACAGTTGCCGATCGAGCGATAATATGAAAATCTTAGAATATCTTATTTCACATGAAAATATTAGATAGAGCCTCAGTTTCAGTTTTAATTCAAGTAACCTAATAGAGAAGCTATCTGATTAAAACAGTCATATACAAATAATCTCATACAATTAATTCAATGTGTTTATCTCTAATTAATTAACAAAATTAATTCAACTAATAAATAAACATGAATAATTAAATCTAGTCAACTCGAATATTAGCCAATCTAATGAATAGGAAAAACATGTGGTATTGTTACAAGAATTATTATGAGCTAGCAAATGGGACCTAATAGACATATATAGATCAAGCTCCTATAATTATAAAATAACATATCCCAGATACATATTTTATAATCATTAATTCTAAACGCTGCTCCACTAAAAGTATAGATCTGCACTTTCAAACTACATAAAACTACAAAGCTTCAATAAGCTAATCGTACATGACATATCATAATGTGTCATATCCCATAGGATATTCATAATTGACTTAAGGATAAATTCTATTTTACCTTTCCGATTATTTTTATATCATGTTCTATTATCTCACCATTGAAATATTTACTATTTATAAATTGTATACCATTCGATTACACCTATGTATTCAAATGGTTGAGCACTCTAATTTTTCAATTATAGGATAATGCCTATGAGAGAATATTATTAACTCTGTAAAAGAGCTATGGATTCTATATCTATGAATAATGAGTCTACTTCAATCAAAAATCATGTCTCCAATGTACGGGTATGCATACCATCATCAAATTAGGATGTCATCCTTTGGTATATCAAAAGATAAAGTCAAGAATACGGGCTTATTAATTCATTTTAGGATTAAGACATAACACATATGATTGTTTAAAGTAAATTGATTTAAACAAACAGAATTATTAATCAAATCGATTTAACTTTTTTGTCCTGATCCAATATATCATCACCTATGACAATATACTAGTGTTTCTACTCGCAGAGTCCCACTCCGATAACCAAGACAAGTCATCTCCCATTAAGGATGCAGATAACATAACAATCTTAACATGAATAAAAAGCTTAATTTTATTCCCTCGATTATGGACCTCATCATTTAGACTATCACTTTTAAGATTCATATCTTTCGTATAATCTGTCCTTCATATACATGATCTTAAAGGTTTAGACTGACAGTCTCAGCCTTTTTATTTGCTTATCATATATTTAACATAAATGAACATATAAAAACAATATTTAATATATGAATAATAAATAAACTCTATTAATTAATAGCCTGTTTAGCATTAGTTGATTTTTAACCAACTTTTTAGTTAAGAATAATGTAAAGCTCTCACATACTATAGTAAAAGCAAAAAAGTTACTATAGTGTAAAGCTCTCACATGCTACAGTGTTTACAATTCTGATCAATGATTCTAACCAGCATACCAAACACCTTATAAGTGTCTCAAAAACTATTATATCATTTAATTCTTAGGACACCTAGTCTAACACACTTAATTTTTATATGTACGTTTACAATCTTAAGAAAAGGTTAAGAGAGAGAGAATCTATGCGGGTGCGGAAACATTTTTGTACTTACCTCGTACGCAGAAACACTATAAATGAAGATGCTTAACAATGCATGCTTAAAAAACTTTTATGATGGAGTATATATACAAAATCGCGAGGAGCCAAACAGACCATTAAAAAAAAAGGCAAAATTCTCTTCAGGGGATATAAGAAAAAAACTTAGTTAAGATGCAAAAAATTGGTTCTCTTTTTCTTTTTTTTTTTTTTCTTCCCTATTTATTTCTATACAATAAATATACAAACTGATCATGAGAAGCTACCACTGCAGGGTCACACCAAAATGAAAATATGAAAGAGAGACAACATGAGAAATAATATAATCAACAAATTTGGCTGTAATAATCAAACTACATAATATATGATTGACTATAAACCAAAATGGACCAGCTGATGACCTCGGCAGGTGCAAAGCTGAGCGATGTTGGACGTGGAAGCATTCACTTTGTTTGACTAGAAACCAAATTCTTCACCAAAATTACATCCCCCCACACAACCTTCAGTTAGTCAAAAAACACAACAAACACGCCACAAACTTGTTAATAGTCTATCCTTAGCCGCCTCAATTCGGCCAGGAAAGTGGGGCTTGAAGTTAGCGTTCTATGCGCAAGATTTCTTATGTCTTCGCGTGAACAGTTTCGAGATATGCGAACCAACTCCCACAAGGCACCTCCGGTGATCATTTCTCTCACGTTGACTTCTGCAAAGGGTAAAGTTTGAGGATCGTTTAGGCTCCGAGTTGTATATAGTAAATGGCTAGTGCCAAGTGAAGAAAGAAAGCAAGTACTTGAGTTGATTACCGTGTTGTGCTAAGTGGCAGAGAGCAAGCTCAATATGTCGTTTGATGGCCGAGGCTTCATTGTTGGCATTCTGTACAATCCAAGGAAGTGCACCATCCTCGATCAAAAGAGACCTTCCAGGCTTCATCCCTGCTAAGGGTAAAAACAAACCTAAGTCAGACATCATCTAAATATAATGATCATAGATCGTAATAAGGATATTCGACCACCCCATTTAATAGGTTGGCCTTTCAAACTGGAAACCCAAGCAAGCACTATAGTCCCTAAATCCCCCCGGGGGGGTGGGGAGAAGGATATAATATACTATAGCCTTTTACCTTGCGTGGATGCTCTAGATTCGCATTTTGCGAAGTTAGCTATTCCACGAGCAACTTGAGCAAGAACATCAGGATGTCCACTTCTGACCATTCCTAGCAAAGCCATGATGCCCCCTTCACCCCGTAGCTTTGTCTGTAACTTATCTGAAACATGCAATTTTGTCTTTTTTAGCGACAACAGAATGTTATGCTACCTTTAACTATTTCACAATTGGTAACCCTCTCTAGTCATTCTATTTCTTTCAAAATGAAAAGGCCAGGTTACCAACTTTTAAATTGACATGACATATGAATCCTTTCATTAGTAGGTGTTTAAAAAATTACCACATCAATTAACAAAAAGTTTTTTTTTTTTTTTTTAGAACTATTAGCACTAAAAATTGCACCTACTAATGGCAAAATGACAACTCACCAGCCAACTGAGTTGGCATAAAAAAGTTGGATAAAATTGGTACCCCAGCACTACTCTTTCAAAAGGATAAAAAGAACCTTCATATCAACCTTCTAATCAGCTTTAACTTGTTAAAAGGAATCGGATCCTCTAAATAAGTGCAAACTTTTATGGTGTATCTTAATTATAAAGAAAATTGCAAATCCATGTCATCACCATAAGCCGATCTATTAATAAAGATTCCTAATCATTTCCGAGGAACTATTTGAAAATGGTAAGGCATAAGAAAAGGAAAGGAAAAAAAACTGTGAACATGAACAGCACAATTGTCAAAAGTTTACCATTGCCGCAAAGGTTAGCAATTGCTCCAGCAACCATTCGAAGGGTTTGCGGATCTTCAGCATTAGCTGCTGTCATTGACAATAAACTAATTCCTCCCTGAGCCATTATAAGCTCCTGGTTGCTTTCTGATAAGAAATTTTTATAGGAGAGAATCAGAGCTGAAACTAGTGCATTTCTCAACCACTGTCCATGCTTACATATTCCACAAACCACAAATAGCAGATGTAAAAACTTTTACCGTTCATTGCCAGATTCGCAATTGCACCAGCCGCAACTCTATGTATGGTTTCGTCCCCACAGCTTTTAAGCAGCATTAGCAAAGACGTTAGACCTCCAGCTTGTACGATCTTCTCTTGGTTTGACTCTGCACATAAAAAGCAAGACTAACGTATAAAAAAAGGGCCCTACAGCATTGTGCCATGAAGTGAAGATAGTTCGATGATAGATAAAGTTTTGTTCAGCACAACATGAAACTAAGATTTCATGTATAAGTACATCTTGATGGTATAATATGGTATCTTAAGTGAAACCTCATGTTCCATCAAAGAGGTATTTGAGGAAGACACAAATTCAAAGTTATTATCCTCTGGTTTCAGAATCCAAAACAAAATCACCAGCCAGCATAAGCAACAAGTATGGTACCATGAATGAATATACAGCTTGAGGATGGGGCAAGCACCTACTAAGGAAATTTAAGCACAAACTTGTGGTATAAAATAGAACAGTTGCATAAAAATGATGAATAAGGTATGGAAGTCACTTAACCTTCAGCTGCAAGATTTGCTACAACTTTGACAGCATGAATTCGCACATCAGCATCTTCTGCTTCAAGCAAGGATAAGATCTTTTGCAACCCCACTGTAATATCTTCGAACTTTATTATTTATGACAAGGAAATAGATATCCGTAATTTAAATTATCAGCTTCAAAAGAAAACATTAGCCATCACAAAAGAACAAGTGAGAACCTTGCTCAAAGAGTTTGGCTATCGAGGCTTTCTCTTCAATCCCTGAATCCTTTAGCTGTGGATGCCTTGCTTGATCCATTAGAGAATCTATACCTCCAATAATTCTCCCAGGCTCATTAAGATCAAGTCGTTTTCTCGTCTGCAAAAAAAATTACAGTTACAATCTACACGTTTGATACTACGTAAGCACATGGACATGCTGCTTATTATTGAAACGATATTGTTCTGGGCTCGAATTAAGATGTTCATTGAGTTATAACTCTTTGCATATTTTAGATACGAACTTACTTCATCAGCTTCAAAACTTATTTGCATCAACTGACTTTGTAGTACTGCTATTTCTCCTTCCAGTTTCTCTTTCTGATGGGCCTCATCTTCGAGCATCTTGCGAAGCTTCAAGATTTCAGTGTTCCCCGCTGCCTGGCACATACCAAAACAACTTTCAATGTAAAACGAAGCTGAATAGCAAAATATGAGATTGGAACACCAATAGTAAGGGAATATGAAAATACAAGGAGTCAAGGAGAGGAAATAAGACATACCTCTGACCTTTTCCATTGAGAAAGTTGATTTCTGAGATTACTGACTTCCTCTTCAGCAGCCTTCCTTAGATGAGTTTCTTTTTGAAACAGCTTTTTAAGCTCAACAACTTCCTCAAATGCCGCCAAATTCTGCACACAACAAATTTTCAGAGTGTGCTTTAAGATATCATTCAACATGTCAGCTACTGAAGGGGGAAGAGAAAAGAGGCCAGAAAATCAACCACTGGAATGACATTTTGAAAGAAGGGTATTTCTGAAAAAAAAAAGAAAAAAAAGCATACAGTGAATCTGCAGGACTACCGAAGTAAAAATCTCACATCCATGTCAAGCATACAGAAAATTTGTTTCTATTGTCTTCCATTCATGCTACAAATAGCTCCTAGTCTCCTACAATGCATTTAAACTCATGAATCAAAACCTAAAGTTAAGCACATAACTCATGTTTTTTTTTCAAATTACTGTCAATGGTCTAGATGCACATAACTCATATGTTTTTTTTCAAATTACTGTCAATGGTCTAGAAGGGCGGGGGGGAATTTCATGTGTAATACTCTATCATCGACTAGAACGAATGATTTGTGTGCTTGCTTTTGTTACTATATTTTAACAGACATATAGCCAACATCTGCATCCTTAAGGCATCCAGGCCGCTAGACATATTTATTTATGATGGATCGAACAGAAAAATAAAAAATGTTACATGATTAGAAACCATCAGAATAATATGTAGAAATGAAAAGGGAAAAAAAAGGAATCACGACAAGAACAGCATGTTTTTATCTATAGTAAAGCATTCCATTTCAAAGATATGAAACCTGAAACTACCTCTTTGTTAGATGTCACATTAGCACCATCCTCTTTCGTTCCATTCGTGATCTTTTCACCTCCATAGTTTCGCTGATTCATCATCAATTGCTCTTCAAACTTCTTTATCGATTCCATATATTCTTTCTGGTATTTCAACCTTTCCTTCTACAAATATAAGAAGGTGGAGATTAATTAAGAGTGTAAACCAACTATAAGCAGCAAACAAATCAGAAGATTATGTGATACGTAAACTAACAGGCAATATAGATGAGTTTCTTTTCTTGATTTGGAAATGTAATTAAATGAAATAAAATTAGTACAAATTTTTTCTTGATTTGGAAATGTAATTACATGAAATAAAATTAGTACAAATTAAAAATAGAAATTTCTCAAAATCATTAACGCATGCTTCTCAAAACCGTCTAATCATGTACAGAGAGAGGCTTATTGTATGCCCCTCTTTAGGGCTCTCTCTGACACAAATGAACACACTGAGGGACACAAACTCACACGCTGGAGATATGCTTGGGCACTGTGCGGTATATTTACCTCCAATGAATCAGCATAATCCCTTTCAACCTTAGATATCTGATTTTGTGCCTCCAAGGTCATCTTTTCAATTTCATCCTTAAATGCTTTCTGCTGCCTTTCATATTCGGCAATAAGTTTGTCTAGTTGTATATCTAGCCGTCTGGATAAGCTTTTGTAATCGAATTCCTCCTTTAGTTTCAACATATTTTCCACCTTCATAGCCTAAAGAGGGACAAAAAAACAAATTTAGTATTCTCCTTCAGAATTGAAGGGAGGATTTAAATGACGAACCATTCCTATTATTTATGATAAAATTCACATGATGATGGTCCATGATCAAGCACACAACAAAGCCATAAAAAAAATTATATTCAAGCACTGGTTTACATTATTAAAAAATGTCAAAGACTCGCTATTGAAGAATATACTAACTAGCTTTTATGCGCTAATAAAAGAAAAAGGAAATGTTCCTTCAAAAAAAAAAAAGAAAAAAGAAAAAAGAAATGAATGTGAAACATACCCGTTGTCCAAACATAATAGTACTAGATGTCTCTCCTCGATGGCGCGGGGATGGACCAATTGTAATAACAAGAGAAGTTCTTGCCGTGCCTGTAAATAGAACAATAAAAAAATAAAAACAACTGCTCGTCAAGGGAAAAACCAATCTGGAATGATTGAATAAACCTGACCACAAGGGAAAAGAAAATGTGCATATTCATTTACTTCTTACCTCCAAATGAATCCCGAAGCAACCTCGTAAGCTTTGAATCCCGCACTGGGACATGTGCACTGTTTTCTGCCAACGCATTAATGCACTTCCCTAATGCACTTAAAGAGAGATTGATGGACTTTGCTTCCTCTAATGTATGCCCTTCACTCCCTGCAAAATGCTTGTCGATGAATAAGCCTAATATGTCATGGGAAAAACCGAAGGTACAAAGCACCTCATTCCAGTGGTACTCCAGTCTCAAAGCCATGATTTAATATCAAACAATTCCATTCCAAGCTTTCCTAAAATGTAACGAAAACACCACTAAATGCATCACAAATTCATAGGTAAACTGCATAGATGGGCATGCTATCCCTTTTAATCATCCTTCTTATTATTTATTTGCGTCCAAACAATCATTTCTTACTTCATTGGTTATCCCACGACTAACCTATTTTATTTTTTATGCTTCCTATTAATTCATCTAAAATGTCTCACAAGTTCTAAATCCAGACAGAAAATAAAAGATGCAACTGAGTTGGACTTTACAACCATACATAAGCTAAAAGCATCTACTACATATCTTACCTTTGTTATATGCAAGTTTTTGTATAGTTAAGAAAAGTCAACAAAGAAAGGGATTAATGAATATAATTTTAGCATGAAAGGCTAAAACACTCGTAATATTCATCAGTTGCAAGCAGACACCTGACTTGTCTATACGCTCTGAACCGGCAAGATCCACCACAACTAGCTTGCCCTTCCTAACAATTGGAGCCTTTAAATTTTTTACCATGTGGGAATTACCATTTTCATTTGAAAAGGATGGATCTTTTCCTTTTACATGCCTCTTCACATATACCTGTAGCAGTAGACAAATTGTACGCTCAAACTTTATCAGCCTAAAAATTCTCAAGTAATTACCAAGTTCTTCAAACTTTCAGGATAATATTTACCATCAAAATAGCATGACTACGTGAAGATTCAGTATTCAACTTTGTATTTGCAGCAAAACGGTGAGCTTCTCCTAGTCTTAATAGTTCCACAAAACTCTGCTGGTCCCTAATTTCAATAAGACTAGCCCCAGGTACTGAAACATCTCCAGTTTTTGGATCTTCCATGATTGCAATGTTATCATTTGCTGGATCAAGAAGGTCTTGTAGAGTCTCCATATAAAGCTACATGCATGCATAAACAATTAAGGCTCGAACAAATCAGAACAATTATAAAAGAAAACGTCAAATATAAGAAAATTCAAGAGTGTTTCAAGCATGAAACAAGTTTGATTGACTAAAAAAATGTATCCAACAAGACAATATTAGAAAAACAATGTCAACATTTTTTCTGAAAAGGTAACAACCTGCAAATAAGAAACCGACACAGAATCAGTCTCTAGAGAAATATCTACTAAAATATCCTCCATTGCCCGCACCATTATACCACGAGCAGCTGTGTCTTCCTCTCCAAGTCGTCCGAGAGTATAAGTTTTACCAGTACCAGTCTGCCCATATGCCATAACTGTCCCATTATAACCTTCCAGGATGCTCTGGGATAAAGAAATTAAGTTCAGTACGAGGCACTTTTCTACTAAAATTTCTATAAATCGGTGCAAGCATAGTGTCAAAACTTAAGTTTCATGTATGCGCACCTCCACAACAGGCTTTGCCACAACTTCGTAAACACGTTTTTGTGATGCAAACTCAGTAAGCACCTCATCAAACTCAAATGTATCATAGTCCCAATTGTTTTTCCGTAGTTTTAACCTTTTAAGCTGAAAATTTCCGACACAAGCATGAGGAAAAAAAACAAAAGGATTTGAGAGACGGGATAGTTATAGCAATTTACCTCTGGCTGTAATTCTACACAATCAGCAAAATCAGCATCAGCCACCAATTCTTCCGAATTTCGGGGTCGCAATCTTACAGCTACTCGAACTCTTCCCAGAACTACAACGGTATATTATAAGAATATAAGATGACTGAATAACTAAAACTCAACAATTTGAAAAACTTGAAACAAGCATAGAAAGAACGAAATAAAGCATCCCTTTCACTCCTGATATAAAAAGATCACATTTTTTTATCCTTGACAAGGAGAACATTTCCGACGAGAAAAACTTACCATTACCTAGCATTCACCAACGCAAAATTTAGCAATAAAGATCGAAAATTTACAAACGTGCAATACAGATTTAAAGGAGAAAAATGCGCCAAACATTTCAAAATCAGCTTATTTGGCCAAATTTAAATTCATGGCAAAGGGACGAGAAATTTAGAAAACCATCACAGAACTGAAGATGCATATAGACAAATAGAAGTGTTAGCCTTTTGTACATTAATCAAGTTGTCAGATTGTTTTCCCCTTTTTGGCTAGGAAAGTTAGACTATAATATAACTACTCTAAAAATACTTGAATGACCAAGGAATTTCTGGAACTAGAAAACTGCTAAAAACAAAGAAATAAAACAAATTCAAAAACTGCATATACATCCAAGTCAAAAGCAAATCAATTTCAGAGGACCACGAATGCATGTCCAGCTAAAAAAAAGACCTTTTTCCAATCTTCACAAGACTGATTATCACATCAATCAAGAATTCAAAAATTTAAAAACTCCAAAGCCATAGACTCAAAGAATTTCAGCTTTCTCTCTTTATTCAATGAAAAAAGAAATAGTGTATTACTACCACAAACAAAACAAATAGAAATTACAAGAAATGGCGAAACTGAAGATCTCAATCATATTCAATTTATCAACTGAAAAACGTTAAAACGAAAAAATAAATACAATAAGAAAATAAGACAGGAGAGAACCTCCGGTATCGTCCTTGGGGGAGCCAGTAATGGAGCCGGTGCTGTTCCGACGGACTACTCCAGAAGACGACAAAGATGGCTTCGATTTGACGGCGCTGTTCTTCGGATTAGAGTTCACTGAAAGAGGCCTATCTACCTTAAGCGAGCTTCTCTGACTCCCATTCCTGTAATTATAACCACCACCAGAAGCTGCCATTGACGATACTAAACTCAGTTTCAACGACTCTTCAGAAGCTCAGAACCGCCATTGACGAATTAGAACCCAGAAAGTACTCTCAGACAGTGAAATTGAAAGATTGAAGAAGAAGAAGAAGAAGAAAAGAAGAAAATGAAGGTTTTGATTGGAAGAAAGAAAGAAAGAAAGAAATGAAGCAACAAACTTCAGCGGTAGTAAAGTAAATTTGGTGGTAGAAGTGGACCTGAAATCGTTTTAGACTTGCTTCTATTATTTTATTTTATTTTTACTTATTTTTGCATTTGCTTGGTAATTGGTAGAGGGAAAGAAAAAATAACTAGTAAGTAAGTGACCAAGTAATACCGTGTTAGAGGACTTGGGCCTTTTTTTTTACTTTTATTTCATCGATGGTTTCAATGTTACCGTGAAAAGGACGTTATTTACATTTTTATCGGCCTACCGATCTATCGTCGTTTTTATTATATATAAAAACAAAATAATACTGTGTTAAAGAGAGGGTGATGAAAAGGACTAGAAAGCGTTATTTATATATTTTTGACTAAAATTAATTTGCATTAGAGAAAAACAAAAGGAATTTTGAAGAAAGAAAAGGGAAAAATAATTAATTAATATTTCCTCACTCACACGCAGAGACAGAGTGGTGGTACCGTCACCGCGTTGGTGGGGACCGGATCTTCTATTTAATCCTCTTCCAAGGTAAAAGTACAAAATTGACCTTCTTTATTTTTTTTAAAAAAATTAGATACTAAGAGAATAAAAAAAATTCAAATCTATTGAAACTCAAATATAAAGTAGACAATTTTCTTTTAAGTAAAAAAAAAAAAAAAGAAAAGAAATTACGGGATACTTTTACCGTTGTTGTATACTATTCGCGGTAAAATTTTGAATTGATGCAATCAATTTTTTTTTATTGTTTTTTGATCTGCGTGCCAATTCAAGAAAGCTCATTGAAACATGATTATGATGCTTACGACGATTAAAAAAAATAAATAAAAACTATATGGAATAATCAGTAACTGAATAAGTAACAGTAGCTGTCCAAAATACTAAACAGTTATATAACAATTATTTGTTTACGTGATTTACGCACTATGTACATGCATGGTTTTGGAATTACACGACATGCAACGTGATTTTGACGTCAAATTAATTTTTTTTGGCTCTTTGTCTTCTTTTTGCCAAAATTTATCTCTTTATTTTTTTAAAAAAAAAATCTCATTATATCTGCAAACATTTGGGGGGAAAAACAATTAAACACAACTCTTTCTTGACAACTACCAGTCAGTCGACTTTTTATTAGATTTCTTTTCCTTTGGCATATCAGTTTGAATTGGTAGGGTATTTAGAGACATTAATTTGAACCTAATATAAAAACTTTACATTGTATCTCATTTTTTATAGCATATGAGGTTTTACATAGTTTGAATTTAAATCAATTAGTTTAAACCAATGCTCTAGTTATACCCTAGGGATTTGGAATGTAAGAATCGGTGTAGCTAACTGTGTTTTTTATTCAAACTCATTGGATTGAATTCTTCTTTCAATATTGGTTTATATTTTTGGTGTATAGTTTACGCTGCTATCTGTTAAAATGTCAACTCAATAATTCCTAGCTTAAAAGAAAATAGTATAAAACTTCCTTTTCTTTTGGCTGGAAAAGTGCAAACTATCTGCTTTTACGGTGTTTTTGTCAGCAGAAACATTTGCGTCCCATTATATATGCTTTGAGCTTAATTTTATCACTGGCAGTACTACGTACTTTTTAATTTACTTGCCCCTTTTCTTTTATTTTTCTTAGTTGTTTCGTTTTCTCTCCCCAAAATTTTTTTGGCTTGTCACTGCTTTTGTATTTATTGTTGCTTGAGTAAACATGTAATTAATAGGAAAAGATTTAAAAAAATTAAATTATAGTAAACTTTTTGGCTATTTTTTACAGCTCCTTTTTTTGTAAATATTTAACTAGTAGGAGAAGATTGAAAAACCATTACATTCATACCATGATTAATGTTGAAGCCATATTTCACATTCACATGGTTTCAATCCTAACCAAACATTTTTTCTTAAATGAGGAAATGATTGATTATTGACGTTTTCATATCCATGTAATTATCAACTATGTCCTAAGCTTTAAACCTGTATGTGTGTGTGTGTTATATTGTTCCAATTCTTTTGAATCCCAATCATAATGCTATTGGATATGAAGCAAGACTAAAAAAAGACAAATTTCCATTAAATATATATGGGTTAAAATTCATAATCATAATAGAATCTCTCTCTCTCTCTCTCTCTCTCTATATATATATATATAAAGGAATAAATATATTTTTATATATCACATAACATATTGGCGCGAAGAGTTTGAAAATTTTATGGACTAAAGCTAACGGAATATATAGTACAAAAAGAAAAAGAGAAAGAGAGAGAGAGAGAGAGAGAGAGAGAGAGAGTTGTTTTAATGTTAAAAGGATATGGCGTTAAAAGTGAGGAGGGCCTATTGAAGCGCACACACATATACATACATATATACACACACACACTTAAATTTTTAGTAATTTGAATCAAAATGGTGCCAAAAACATCGAACACTAATGAAGTCGATATCTATTGATATTATATAAAACTAATCTGAAAAGGTGTCTTCCGTTTTGAAATGCGACACATAAATCTATAAAGAGATCAACACATGCAGGCCATTGGCGGCCCATTCCTGTGCAATGTCATATAAGCTCTAGATCATGGGGGCATGGAAAGACAAATGTGTCCCATTAAAGATTGAGTTCATATCTCAGTCTTTTTGACTCTGTGTACCTATAAAGGAAAAAAAAAAAGAAAAAGAAAAGGAGACTTCTTTTGTACAGTCAAGGGTGTACCCACCAAATTGCCAACAAAAAATATATAAAAAAAAGGAAAGGGAAGAACTATGGTGGGGGACGTTATTTTTCTCTACCGGTGGAGTGCAATTTAATGGTTCAGATTAAATCTCAACGAGGATTCAATGTTAAATTAACGTGTCAATGCTAAATTTAACATTTAAGTGTAAAAAATATTCCCATGCATTGTCATTTCTTAATGTTAAATTTGCTCTATGTTTAATTTCGTGACAAATTTGTCACAAAATCTAGCATATACCAAACTTAACATTTGATTCTTATTAATTGACAAAATTGGCTCTAATAATTACAACATTCTTAGTTTTTACTTATTTTAGTATTAAACGTTAACTTTTACAAGTTTCAATGTTTAATAATTATGACTAAAGACCAGTGTGGTGTTTTAAATAGCATCTTGCTTTGAAGTAGGAAATAAAATAACACATCAAATATGCTATTTTTTTTACATTTTTTGGTAGTAAATATGATATTGGTTTTGACATTTGCATTTACATTGAAAATCGTCTCCATCACATTATCTGTCTCATCGTCTAATATACGTGTATTATATATGCATATATACATACAAATTGTAAATTTGTATAACTAGATTAGATCAAGTACTTGAGAAGCTCATGATTGCTTGAATCTATTTGAAACTTGAAACCTCACGTGTGCAATCTATAATTAGATCCATTAGGTGGTTCTCATCTCTGTAATTATTATAATATCATAAATATTCTAAATATGAGTGAACAAATTAAAGAGCTATCGATTCATTATGATGTCCGCTACACACATAGGGCCCCTTAATTAATCAATCAATAATGATGATCTTTGTTCTACGTGCGTACATACATACATATATATATGTATATGTATAAATTAATTGAGTATATCTTTTAACAATGATATTTAAGCTCTAGTCTAGTACTCTTAGAAAAAAGATGTTGCTTAAAGAATCATGAATCAGAACAATATATGATATTCCACATAGAGCAGTCAGCCAGCAGAAACTATATAGACATGCATACAAGACGTGCAACCCACTTCTACAAGGCGGCCCGTTGTCTGCAATTTAATTTCTTTAGAGGTCTTAGATTGTTTGGTAGAGATCACTAGACCTCTAAATTAGGACTAAATGTACACAGCACATGAGCATAAAACAGAGAATGGATATACATACATACATATATATATATATATATGTATGTTTGTATGTGTGTAAGTGCTAATAATTTTATATAAGAGATCATTACCAACGGACCATTAGTGTACCAATGCATATGTGGACCATGGTCCAATTAGAAGATGGAACAAATATGTGGTACATATTGAGCTGTCTATAAATTAAATTCCCCACATTATGATAAGTGTAATTATTTATATATTCTCTTTGCGCGCGGTGGAGAAATAATAAATAATGTTGTTCATGATCATTTTGGTTTCAAAAAGAATGGTGCTTTGGGAAGGCAAGAAAAGTATTCTCAGTGTAAAGAGAACCACATGTGTGTTGGGTTTTTTTTATTCCTATTAACTTATTAGAGCAGTAGCGCAAGTGCTTGTGTATTTATTCTCAATTTCATTTCTAACCTACTTATTTGCACACTCTCAACAATCCTCCTATTAAACAAAAGTAAACTAGTAAGATTGCAACTCCATCACGTCTAAGACCCCCCGCGTTACCATGGAGTTTTCACCTCAAGAGTTGTTTTTTTTTTTTTTTTTTCACCTTGGATTTTCAATCGTTAAGATATCAACTCTAACCTTTGTCCAAATTTCGTCAAGAATTCATCTTGCACATACAAATGACTATATCTGAAATTGGCTCCTATATCATTATTGGGTCCTTAAAGTTCCATCCTAAAATGTCAACTTAGTAGGTGTAACCCAAGCCCTTGTAAATTCATTCTCAGTTTTATATCTAGTCAATTTAGGATTTTGTTGGCGCACTCCCAACAATATATATATATATATATATATGCATAATGAACATAGAAGCGGTTTCTCAAATTAAAGATAGAGCTCAATTCAGAGAGAGAGAGAGAGATATGAGAGTACAATATGGTTGCTCCACCACGTCCACGGCGGGTCTTCTGGGTATCCTATATGTGGCATTTACTTTCTCTATGCTTGATAAAGACTAGTCAGGCTAAAAGTTCCAAGTTAGAGAAAAGAGACCAGTGGTCCTAGAAATGCATTTAATACTGCAAAATGCCATATATATGCCTTAGAATTGGCATGTATACAAAAACACACACTCGCACACGCAAATAAAAAGTTTTCTCATGCCTAATTTCACATGAATTGTTGGGCAACGCGTCCTTAATGTTTCTCCTCTCTTTTTCTTCCTCCTCTATATTGTATAACATAATAACCAAGTAGATCAATCATACATCATTTTAGCAATTGAGGTGCAGGCAAATCACATGGCCTCAGAGGTGAAATCCCAACCCCCCCATCAAAAATAAAGAAAAACTTCCAAAGAATTGGAGACAATTGCTTTTTTTTTTTTTTTTTTTGGAAGGGAGACAATTGCTTTGGACTTTAACCAATTAATGGTTGTAATACTAATTAGTTGTCAAATTTTTTTCAACATTTAATTATCTTTCACCTATAAATGAGGAGGACTGACAATATCATTGCTCATAAATTAGGCTCCTGGTCTTTTTTTACTTCAAGTCGTCTTCACCAGAGGTGTCTTTTATTCCTTCCTCTTTCTTCTTCTGTTATTTCCTTGTAAGCCTGTGTGGCTTTTTTTTAAAATTTATTTCTAGCATTGGCTTGTCTCTGTGCAGGCCATTGTCTCTCATGTTGGCTATAAGTTTGAGTGCGTTTGGTAATACAGTTAGAATTAAAAGTTGGAACGATTTTACTGTAGCATGTTAGAGCTTTACACTATAACAATTAGAACGACATTTTTTTACCGAAGTTGCCAAAGGGTCTTTAATTTTTTTTTTTCAATATTTGTGTTAAAAGAATAGCTCTGTTAAAAAAAAAAAAAAGTGAGATAAATAATTTCATCCGAATGATGGGAGCCAATTTATTAAGTTGAGCTACATAGCCTTATAATTGGTCAACCCTTCATAAAGGGGTTGCCTTAGACGTGAGTCCACTGGAAATTAAAGCCACACCGAGAGGCACATGGAAAAGAATAACGAGCGAGGTGTTTCAGGCCACAAATTTGAACTATTAGGGACACTGTACTAATCCATGAAATATAGACTTTTGGCTTTTGAAAGCAATGGCAAATAAATGTTTGATGCCGAAATTAATCAGTTTCCTATGCATACTATTAGCCTATTTCGAATCATAATTCGACCTAACAGTATTGAACCTAAAACATTATAACAATTTAAAATTCTATGACAGAAACTATTTGACCAAAGCTAGTTCGGACAGGTTCTTAAACAAGCTGTATACATAAGCAAATTTAAGGTCAACATAATTAAGATCATATTCCAAAAGGAAAATTTTCTACCGATAAAATAAGTTTTCTTATAGGATTCCTGAATAACGTTGTACATCCATAACTTTTGTTGAAAGGACCAGTACGAGTAGGCCATATCCAAGTGAACACTATTTCATGCCATGCATTATTGCTATGTGTGTGGGTAGGGATTTGGAGCACACAACTGAGGTTTTGATGTTTCTTAAGGACTTCCATGAAATTAAAGTGCTCATAAATTAATTGTCTTTGGCATAGCATGACTAAATCTTAGCTCCATAATATATATATACACACATTAATATTCAGACCCGGAATTATTGTGCTAGCTCCATCTATAGTCCTATACATAAAGGACACCCACTTAATAAATACTTAGGGGTGTGTCCTATATGCCCAGCTTGCGCCACTTGTTTTAGATACACGCAAACTATATGACCCAACTCCCTACCTTTTCACCTAACTCAAAGCGAGACCATGAATTAGGTCACACACAACATTATTGAAAACACCACCTCCTCTGCTGCATATTCTTTAGGGTTATTAGTACTATTAGTTCTTAAATTAAAAGCATTATGTTTGAGCGATCTTGAGCCTTTTTTCTTTTTTTACTAAATTACTCAAACTATATATTTTTTTTTTTACAGTTTTGATCCATATCATAAAATTGACTATGAATTCGTGTAATTTAATAAAGGTGTTTATGTAATCCAATGTGCGTTAACTTGAAATTTTCCCAAAACAGTTACGTTACTAAGTGCAAAATATTTTTCTCTATTTTAAAAAATTCTTCAAGGAGCAAAAATTATTTTTCTAAGACTTTTGTTATTGTGTGTTAGGGACGCGATCATCTCTGTTAAATTTAGAAAATCTTTTGTCAATAGAATCAACGAAGCGTGACAATTCTCATAATCAAGGCATTAATCCTATTAAGCCTATTGTTTAAATAGCTTTTAGTAGGGTACACTCTAAGAATTTTGTGTTCATAAAGGGATAGGCTTAGTATATATCTTGGGTGGTGATGATCAGAAGTCCTCTCCAAGCCATAGCGTCTTCTCACATACGAGTACACAGGCCCAAGAATGTGTTTCTTCCTTAATTATCTATGAAGGAAGAAAGGTCATATCACATTATCAATAGTATTGTAGAAAATAAATGTGCATATACAAGTTCAATGAAATGCAAAAGAACATATACAGGCAAGAACAATTCACTTGTATGGTTAACGAAAAAAATATTTGATGACATTCTTGCGAGCTGTGTAACTATCTTGAACAATAAATCGCAAGCACAATATTTTTCAAGCCTTCTATAATAACTTCTCCAACATATATGAACAGGTTTCAAGCGAACAATCTACAAAAGACCTTATGGAAAGCCAACTTGAGCTCCTGTTATTGTTGATAAATTAACGTAGCTTACAGATTCTACAATCATAGATTACAAATTCCTGTCTGAAAGTTGATGAATTGTGTGGTGTGCTTTTAATTATGGTTAGCTTCTTGTTATTGATCGTATTTAAGGCTGTTAAAACTAAAAGTTGAATGATTTTATTAAGAGTTTTATACTATAATATGTGAGAGCTTTACATTATAATAATTTTAACTACATGAGGTTACCAAACGCACATATTCAAATAGACCATTTGAGAACTGAGTTTTAACGAAAGACCTTGGATCAAACTCATTTTGCTACGTACTTGAATAGACTATTTGGGGAATGAGTTTCAAAAAGAATATTGGATCAAGCTTATTTTTCAAACGGCCTTACGCACTTGAAATTAGGATGATCTTTGCTTTCTAAAAAATACTATGGTTTGGAGAGTAACATAAAGGATGAAGTTTAGGGTAAAGACTAAAGTGTAATTCTACACAAAGTCCATATCATCCTGTTTCATTTCAACGTTAGCTATGCAACTAGAACCTCAAGACAATTCATTACTAATTTTTGACAAATTCGAAACCAGACTTTAATATTGTTCATCAGTTTAATATTTCCAATATTATATTAGATCATTAGTATAAGTGTGTAACATATTTTTTTTTGTATTGGTCCCATGCCATACATACGTCAACAAGAAGATCAAAAAATATATACCCTTTCTACATCAACAAGAAGAAAAAAAAAAGAAAAGAAAAGGAAACAAAAAAAAAAAAAGAAGACCGGCGAACTACATAAAAAGACAACTGCACGCCTACAGTAAAAAAGACTCGAAGAGCTCAATTCAAAGAGTACTCCTCCTACAACAAAAAATAAAATTCAGACAGCAAGTGATCATCTATGTTACAAATATAAACGCATGAAAAATTTTGCCACACAACATGCAAAAAATAAAAATATAAAAGAATAAAAAAAAACCCATCTCAAGGATATTACAATTGATCCCACGTCATCATCACTAGAATATATTTTAAACAATTAAATCACATCCACTTATATTTACATTAAAAGAAAAAAAGACAATGTATGATAGAATATTTATAAATAACACAAAGTTCTTTTAACAGTTTTAATAAAAAACAAAAATTATTATAATATAAAATGTTTACAGTCTCGAACTAATATTTTTAATTTCAACGAATTTGAGGATCACCTTAACAGAGTTCTTTTTCTTTTCTCTTTCACCTTACCAGAAAGCGCTGCAACAAACATTTATAAAAGCTAGATGCAACACCAAACAAAAGGGAGGAGAGAGAATACATTTTGAGCTCAAAAGAGACTAACAATAATAAAAAGAAATGTGCAAAATTATCGAACCAAAAACCAAACCAAAGACCTCCTCCAAACCCACCAACCAAACCACTGGCCTTTTCCAATCCCAAGCCATCCATCCAACTACTTCACCAATAACCACCTCATAATCTAAAAAACAAAAATAAAAATAAAACAAAAAAAGGTACATGAGAAATTCATTTAATCATTTACATTAATTAATTAATCAATTAAGCCAGTAATTCAAGAGGAGAGTAGGATCAGAACCTCCCAATCTTATCGGCCTTAACAACCGGATTAGCCTTCGCGATCGCCTCCCTACCGACGCCCTTGTAATCAAACGTACACCCGTGCTTCTCCGGGTACCGGTGCATCCCACAGAAGGTGGTCCCGCACTTGCACACGAATCCCATGAAGCCAACCTTCCTGTTGCAGCTCCCGCACCTGTTCTTCGCCGCCGCCTTCGGACCTTCGCTTGTGCCGGCGGCTACAACCGACGGCGTCGCTTGATCGGAGTCGCTGTGGTTATGGATCTCCGGCTTCGGATTGAGAGACTTTTCCACGGCGGATTTGGCCGAATTGGCTTGCTCTTCTCTGATCCGGAAGTCTCTGAAGCACTTCGAGCAGAGGTTCATGGTCGCCGCGCTGCCGAAGAACCCGCAGTTGTTGGCGCACGGCTTCGGCTCCGTCGGCTGGTACTCGTTCTGCTCCGAACTCATGCTGTTTGTTTCTCGCGACTTTTCGATTTTCTCGGGAAAATTAAACTCCTGCCGTCAAATAAGATGATGATCACATTATTTACACACAGTAGGCTTGCCGAAATTTAAAAATAAATAAATAAAAGATTCAATTTTTTTTTAATCTTTCACCCTCAAAAATTCTCTCTAACGCACAGAATCTAAAATGAAAACAGAGAACCTAGCAAAATAACAACAATAACTAATAATTTCATAATTTGAAAGGAGAAAACTTTTTTCACGTACGCAAAGTAATAGAAAATTTTCCAAAATTAAATCAGACGGTGGAGAATATAAACTTATAATTTAGAAGTAGCATTAAAGATAATAAACAGTAATTATATAAGGACTAGATTAGAAAAATGCAAAAGATGAGTGACAATCAGCGATAAGTAACGCAGTGGGAGAGAGTATTTTATTTTACCTCCGGGTTTATGGTGTTTCCACGGCACCCCCAGTTTTTCCTTTTCTGAAATGTCGGCTTGGAGCTAACGTGCATGGAGCATTCGGTGAGCCTCCCTGTTTGTTGCTGTCCGATGACCGACGTGGTCTCATCATCACGTCATCCCCTTGCAATCTGACGGTCAGTTTGTGCAGTGTTTCGCTGTTGGCCAACGCGTGGGACCCTTGACGGTCAAGAACGACTTTTTATCTGCCCTTTTACATTTTTTATCAATATTTTAAAATGACGTGATATTAAAATTTTTTATTTTTTATTTTTAATTTTTTGTTAGACTCTTGGTGAACACGACGCTTCCAGAGGGCACGCACGCTTGCGGCGAACCGGCCGGTTCACGAAGAAACGAGCCGGTTGGTAGTCTGGGAAATAGAAACAAATTGACCCGATCTACGCGGTGTGTGCTCCTTTTTTGTCCTACGTCACCCACGAGGCCACCAAGTCGAGCAGCTAGGGATAGTGACGTGGCATTTTGGACTAAATGAGACGATATATCACTTGTTTGCTATTAATATTGTATTTTATCACTTTATTTTCTTCACTTTGATCCATACTACTTTTGTAACTAAAATACCCTTAAATAATATATATTTGTTTATTCTTAAACCAAAATATTTAATAACAACAGTGTTTTTATTTTTATTATAAGTGGTATGTTTTAATTTTTTTTATAAAAATGGTAAATTTGAAAAACAATGCTCTGAACGTGGTGTGTCTCAAATTAACTGGCATTTTGTGCTTGATTTGGGCAAGCAAAAGGAGAGTTGGGCCCATTTTGTATCCAGAGACAACACGTTCAGTTGAGGGGGAGAGGGCGTTTATCAAAATTTTTAAAATATTATATAACAAGAAAAAATAATATCATTAAATCATCAACATAACTATTACTATATAATTATATAGCACAAGAAGAGACAAAATTATGATAATTACTATGTTTTTTTTTGTCATATCTGAAATAATTTGAAATTTTTGTTAAACTTGTTTAGGGTAAAATTTTGCTAAAGTCTCAATTCCACCCTAATAATTTTGTCATTCTAATTGTTATTTGAGGGGTTGGTTTAGTGGGCCTGACTTGATATGTCCTAAAAAGAGATGTAAAAGGGTTGATTACATAAACATCATTTCTCTTAATGCGAAGAGAGAAACACCATTTATTATTATTATTTTTTCCTTTCAAACATGTAACTTTTACTAAGGTGGACGGCAGGTGGTTTAGATGATTATTGGACGGTTTAAGCAGTTTTGTTGGTGGTTTAGATGATTATTGGACGGTTTAAGCAGTTTTGTTTTACAACGATTTGAGAAAAATTCAAACCATAACTGCTCAAAACTTATCGGCTGTTTGGTTGAGTGGTGACAACCAAACTCAGTTATAAACAGTGTAAAGCACTTACATGCTACAGTAACAATAAAAAAATTTGCTACAGTGTAAAGCTCTCACATGTTACAATAAAAGTTGTTCTAACTAACAATTCCCACCACCCTTCTAAACACCCTTTTAAGTAGTTTGGGCGGATTTTTTGGCGGGCGATTTAAGCGGCAAATTAGACGGTTTGGTACTTGTACCTATCTTTTTCATAGACTTTTACTAATGTATTAACGTACTTGACGTAACAAATAAAATAACTTAAAATAATTATTGATAAATAAGCATTTATAGGTACAATTTGAATTTTTAACTAAGTATGTCAATACAAAATTGGAGTCCAAAATATATCATAATTTAAAAATACAATCCCAAATATAATCTATCCAAAGATAAAAAGCTTAATAAATAAGAAAAAAACATCTATAATTTAAATTCCAATGCCTAAATTTTAAAATTGAAAATTCAAAATACTCCCCACAAAAAAAAAATAAATAAAACGCTAAAAAAACAAAAATCCAAACTTCAAGCTTATAATGTTAGAAACTTAAAGTCAAACATAAACCTATCATTTATTTTTTTATATTTAAAAGTTTATATTATACATATATAATATTTAGACAGACGAGGTGGTTTGAAATCTCGGTTTCAAACTCCAATCCGCAACTGCCTGTCAATAATGACAGATTAAAACCGCCCCACCTGCTAAGAGAGTGATTTTGATATATAACCACTTAGAGCGGGATGGTGCAGTGCGGGGCGGGCAGATCGTGGATATTTTTGTACAGCCCCAACTTTTACCATTTAAAATATCGGAACTAACCCAAAAAAACCCTAACCTTGTCTTCCCATCTTCTACTCTATCTCCCTCTTTTCTCATGATGTTACCGTACTGCCATTGGCCTTACCTCGGCTCTAATGCCACCCCACCGTAAAAAGTTGAATGTCGTCATCATCATCAATCTCAACATCGCTTCCTCATTCCAATTGTCGTTCCGGTTGTAGATCCCATAATGTCAATTTTCAGACAATCTCAACGTTCTTTCATGATGTTGGCACGAAAGCAACCATGTCCTTACAGTGAGATACGCAAACTATGGCCACGACGAGTCTTTAGACTCCTTCCAATTCAACCGCCAAGTTTAAAGGGAGAGGCGAGATCAAATTTGGGAAACCTAAATTTTTTGTGATAAATTACAAATTTCGCCATCATCAAATTTGGTAAATCCCTGATTTATTCCATAAATTCTAAAACCCAAAATTAGATATTAAGTCCAGAATTTACAGGATTTACTTGCATAAAACCTTAAATTATATTTTAAAATAAAAAAAAATACTATTTGTAAATCAGCTATTTAATTACTACTGTAAAATCGTATTTGCAACAATTTTTTTTTCCTTTTTTTGTGATCCAAAGAAATCACGCCTCACCAGATCAATTGCATATGGAACTTGAACTTCAGAAGGGCAACGTTTTTGTTTGGTTTAGAATCTCACACTTAGAATTGGTACATTAGTTTATGAAAAATACTAGTTTTCACGAATTTTTTTTAGCACGTTTTCAAGAGTCATGTCAATGAAGAGGAAAAACACGTGCAAGTCCAAAAGCACGTGAGCCTTTCATGTTTTCTATATGCACTTTGACGAATTGAAATTAGTGAGGTGTAGAGGCCCTCAAAAGAGAGAAAAACAAAATACATATAATGATCTGTTATTCAGCAACATAAAAAATCCACACAGAAATATTGTGAATTGATTTCTACAACCATTTATTCTAGGAAAAATGTTGTATCTAATTTCTTAATGAAATATTCTCAGTGGCGAACATTAGTGCCTGATCAATAGGCAAATTCATAAGTGATCATGAGAGATGCATTTTCATCAAGTGGCTGCACACAAAAAGCATTAAAACGGACTGCTCATATGATCATGTATTCTAAAGTGAATTCTTATGAACCATTACATTGCTCGTAATAATTATGCAGATTCCCAAGAAATACCACAATCTCCACAAAAATGCAATAATCTCCTACAATCATTTTCCAGTTGAAAAACCAATGAAACTAATTTTTTTTTTTATTTTTTCTAGAAACTCTAAAAAATTTATGTGTATATATATACTACAAATAAACAAGCTAAGTTTGTTTGTTTGTTTCCATGATATCATGATGGAGAGCAGCAAATTTTAAATGTTGTTGATGGTGAAGATGCAATCCAATATGAAAATCCAATCGATTGCGGGTTTGTGCTATAATTGGGTGATAAATTAGATACGTAAATCGCCTGGCCAATGGGGCTTGATGACTGTAGGTCCGGACACCAAGAGAATATTATATATATATATATATATATATATATATTATATACATATATGCATACAGGACCAATGAGAATGGATGATCGTCTCTGGAATCCTTTTTTTTTTTTTAATTTTTGTATATAAAATTTTATAAAAATTATGTCTTGTTCTCTCTTCCCTCTAAAATTGTATACCACTCCCACCCCTCTCAAAAAAAAAAAAAAAAGAGAGGATATTTTACACTTTTTAAAACTTTACATCTTTTTATTTGCCGTATCATATCAATTCAGTCACGTCCCTATGCCCTTTTAATTAATTTTTTTGCTCCGTTCATGCATATATATATATATATATATATAAATTTACTATTTACTATACATATAAACATATATAATAGTATGTTATGCTGCATAGCCATCATTAATAGTACTTATGTGCATGTGAACTACGTCAAACGGTGTATAATTTGGCTGAGCAACTCAGGCAGGGAGCGTCACTAACACTTGAGAGGGCGGAGAAAAATTATACAAAAGGAATTATATACGTGACATTCTTTCATTTCTTGGTTGACCTATTTGTGTATACTGATATCCCTTATCGTTCGCTTGTGAAAGGAGAAATAAGTGAGGCTTTGAGTGCTTCTAGCCCTATTCAATGGCTCCTCGTTAGCATTCAAGATAGAATGATTAGAGATCACCTCTAATTTGGTGCGCATACATACATACATAGACACACGCGTATGTATGCATCTATAAAGATAATATATGCATGTTTAATATTTTTTTTAATATAAAAACATGCAATATAGGCATGCACAGTGAAATCCTAAGAAAGCCTTGTTTAGAATATAGTTTGAACCAAAAAAATTAATTTAAACTAGTTTATAGGGTTTTTCCACACAGAATTTAATTTGTTATAATGTTTTAGATTCAATTTATGTTTCTACACGGGCTCCAAGTAGAGGATTTTTTTTTTGGTTTTTTTTTTCTGTAATAATCTTTAATTTGTTTTTAAGGCTTGAAAACACTCAATAAATGTAGACTATTTTATCTCAAAAAGAAGAAAAGATAGGAAACACTCACAGTAAGTCAGTGCCCTATATTTAGAGGCCTTATCAATATTAGTGTTGACGAGGAGAATGTACATTTATATAAGTCATGATGAGCACAAATAGTGATAATATTTATTGTGGCCAGTGGTGAAATGGAGACACACACACACACACACACACATATATATATATATATATGTGAGAGAGAGAGAGAGAGAGAGAGAGAGAGAGAGAGATCATAGATCATTATATAAAAAGACAATGGGTTGCCAAAATTTTCCTAGCCCTCAATGTATCAACATTTGACTCTTTGATACTTATGTTCAAAGAAGTATAATGAGAGAGGAAAAGATGAATAAGAAGGGGGTATAGCATGAATGTGTAATGGGACATATAGAGCTAAAAGATGGCGGAGGAAGTATTTAAAAAAAAAAAAAAAAGATGGCAAAGAAAGAGAGAAAATTTGTGTTCTGTAGTCGTCGTTGTACAGGGGCCGCAAAATTATGGAGGCACCAACAAGCCACTTGTGATAAGCTTGCCAAGGCCATCAAATATAATGCCGACCATGAGCGTCCAATATATATATGTATGGTTACCATTGATATTATTACATGTTTAATGATTTTGCCAAGAAGAGCTAGCTCTACCCGATTCAAGCTATAGCTTTGACATGGACGTCTTATAAGGTGTTTAGTATGGTGGTAGTAATTATTTGTTAGAATCGTTTTTATTGTAATATGTGATAGCTTTATACTGTAACAATTTTTTTAGTTTACTATAATATGAGAGTTTTATTCTGTTTATAACTGAGACAATGTTCTAATGTACTCTATGCTAAACACTCCTTTAGTCCACTTTTTATTCGATCGATATTTTGGGCCATGTTGAATATTTGAGTCAAAACGTTGCTCATGAATGATTCTCTTGTGGGGCGCTCTTTTCTTTATTTCCTTAAAAAAAAATTAGGGAAAATTGTTAAAAAATATCTTCATGTTTATAATACTATGATTCTATTTTTTTTAAAAAAAATTAATTATTTGTAGTATTCGTTTTGTTTTTTTGTATATTTTGATATCGATAATTTTCGTTGATTATTATAGGATTTTTTGTTCGATTTCATCATATTTCTATTTATAATCAAGCCTTTTTAAAATTTGTAATTTTTGTTTCGTTATCATGAAGTTACAATCTTCTATAAAACTAAAATTTGGAGAGGAGGAGAAGTAATGTTATTATACGTATAGTTTTAAATTGATCTATAATAAAATTAAATTGTAGACGTTTTCTACAAAGTGGACAGTAATAGACACACATGTTATTGACTCAATTGCATAATTTAAATCGAGAAAGTTAAAGAGAGTGTGAAAAAAAAGACCAATATATATTTTTACCATTTTAAAAAAAATCTCATTCACTCAATGCTTCATTTACCAAAAGTACTAGATTTTTTAGACAAATTTACCCTCAAATATGATTTTTCCTTTCTCCCCGCTCCTACCTTCTCTATTTCTGAAGGCACTCCCCACGTTTGACGATGGATGGACAAGGGAATGAGATCTCGACGTATCTCCACGCTGCGATTTTTAAAAAAGGAAGGACAAAATTGAAAATTTTCAAAAATGACCAGAATACTGTAAAATTAAATATAATCCATAAATGTAATTACGGCATTAAGATGTTTTAATCTTGTTTGGCAATTCTAGCTAACAAAAAAATCTTACTTAAAAAAAAATCTTACTTGGCAATTGTTTTGACGAGAATTTTATAATATGACATGAAAAAATACCTTGCGGATGTATTTATAATTTGAACAGTGAAATGTGTATAATAAACAATCAATTTTATATGCTTTTTTTATTTAATGCAATTTTAATCAAATTTAACTTTAATAAAAAAACATCGAAAGGATTTTGAAATTGAAATTGATATGATGAAATGTTTAGTAGAAAAGAAAATAGGTGGAAGAAATGGCATGTGGGTCTCATCAGAATTGATCTCTCTAAATATAGATGGATTTTGTGAGGGAAAATTTTAATAACAATGCAAAGAAAGTGAAGTTACCAATTTGTCTTTCTTTTTCATCAAAATTCTAACAAAAAATTTGGGTACCAAATTAAAAAAATAGCTAAATAATAACCAGACAAAATGGTAATTGTATTAATAGTATATTTTTCATTCTTTTAATTTTTTTTACAATATGAAATAAGAGAAAATAAAATCATTTTCTTTTCACTATCATATACCAAACAAATAAACAAAATCAAAATCTTTTTTTACTTAAAATTTTTTTTGTAGTTTTTTCTTTTTTTTGATTTTCTTTTCTTCTTACCAAATGGAGCATAAAAGACGTGCACAATATACCACGTAAATGCTCTTCTTTTAAACACTAAAAATTCCATGTATTGCCTTTTTTTTTTTAATAATTTAACATACTACTTAAGAGCTAAGCTTACTGAAGGGCATAGCCCTTTCCATATTTAAAGGCTTTTCCCCTCATACATTAACATGGGTTGATGCTTAGTTTTCCTTTCTGCAATCATGAGTTCACCTGCCATCATTACAAGAAGATAAACCTCTCTGTCTCTCTCCCCTCTCTTTCTCTCTCTCTCCCCTCTCTTTCTCTCTCTCTAGCCTAGCACAGGATACACAATCTATTAACATGTAGAAATCATTTACACTATAAAAGGTTAACGTTCCATGCATTCTCAGACATCTCCAGTTAATCATACTCTTTTTCTTCTTACAAATTTCCAAAAAAAAAAAAATGTGCATCGGCACAACAGAAAGAGTCCCATCTGGTATCTTTCTATGCTCTAGAAGATCAAAGAGATCCAAGCTTCTAGTTCACAGACTTACCAAGTAAGTTTTATAGCCTAAAAACATATCCCTACAACACCAACAATATTTTCAAAAAAGACCCTTGTTTTGGTTTCTTTTCTTTTCCCCCTTTTGGTGATGGTATACTTTGTATGTATATTAACATGCATGTCATGATTTATAAGAGTATTCTAATACACAGAAGTTGTGCTTTAGCAGGAGACGGTTCATGGGTGAGGAAAGGGTGGGTTCCACCGATATGGAACTAAGGAATTTGAAGCTATATTTAGAGAACAAAACTATCATTGAAGAGAACGAGAAGCTGAGAAAGACGGTTAATCATCTCCACCAAGAGAACTTGGTTTTGTTGTCTGAGTTGCAGAAGAAGTTTCCAAATTTAGATCGCCAATCCACCACCCTTTTTGTTCTTCTTGGCAAATTTTAGTCAGTTAGTGATATATATAACCGTTGAAGAGAGATATATATAAGGAAATTCTCTCTCTCTCCCGCCGCCGCCGCTCCCCCACCACCCCCCCCCCCCCCAAAACAAGACAAACCTCTAGCGAATAAGAGCTCATATATATATGTTTATATATAGCATATCATGAATGTTCATCTTAAGGTCTATATATGTCATAATTTGATAAATTATGTCTCATGCATGCTTCTCCAAGTGTACTAGCTTTTCATAGGTATTTATATTTTCTTGAAGAATGAACTTGTTCTAGAACGGAAGAAATTAAGGAAACATGATATGATAGGTTCTATAAATTATATGTTGTTTTTTTTTTTTTTGATAATGATATATTATATGTTGTTTGTGACCTGTTGGGCTTTGCACAACTATATTCCCCCTAATATAACCATAGCGTATAAGCCAGACAATAATTTTTTTTAAGAAAATAATAACCTTTTGTTTTGTCTTAAGTCAATATTTTATGTTCCTATATAACTTTACGGGTTTAAAACCTAAGGTTTCAACTTAAAAAATACACTTTATATTAAACCAGAATCAGTTGTTTTTTTTTTTTTTTTTGGGCTATAGGGGTTTTGATCCTATGGAGAAGAAAAGAATTTTTCCTCCTACAATGACATTTCTCAGCGACTTTCCCCCCCCCCAAAAATCAACTACAAACCTGCTTTATTCGTTTGAATAAAATTTGTTCATCCATAATTAGGCAAAAGTAAAGTCATTAAACTCTAACTGCATATTAGTAAGGTTGGTGTTCGATTTTGTGGACATTTACAAACATGCCCATGCTCATAGATATATAGTTTTGTTTTTTTTTGGCCTATTAATCAACAATATAGTAATGATAGACAATAAACAAAGCCAAGAGAATTACATAAATTTCAATGATTGCAATATTGGACATATTGTAAAATATTTTAAAATGTCAAAAGAGTTACGTTTCAACCCAACTGTTGACACTCAGATCAACCTCTTGTTTTATTACTTGGAAGTTGGAACAAAAAAAAAAGTATTTAATTATAATAAAAATTAGCCCAAAAAAGTGACAAAGAAATAAAAAAAAGGCTCCAAAAAAGCTATTATAATACTGAAGACATCTTTTAAACATTTCACGTGCAGCAAAACAAAAAGAAAAAGATATCTCCTTCAACAGGGGATCATAAAAACTCTCTTATGAGGAACCTTCTTGATCTGTCCTTTTTTTCCCCTGCAAGGGCACAAAAAGACACAAGCAAAATTATTACTACTAAGCCCAACTAGTCTTGTAAAATGTAAAGTGATCCTTTTTCCTTAAAGAATTAGTCCTCTGCCAAGGAGCTACTTACTCACCCAACTAAATCAAACCAATGAAAGACAGATATTCTGTTAAAAAAAAACATAGATTTTCCTTGCTCATGTTTTCTAGTACTAAGCTTGAGTGTGATGGTTTTCAGGCTCGCTTCTAGTTCCCCGAAGTAGTTATGCGGTGCGTGTTTCTTGCTTGTTCGCCGTTGTATTTTGAGAGATAAGCAGCGTTGTTTCCTTAAGCGTTGATATTGAGTAGTGAATTTGTTTTAAAGATACCATCTGTTACACGGGCCTGGGTCCATATAATATTTTTGTGTTTGCATAATTCAAATTTAAGTTTTTGTTTCTATTTTCAGTTATTCGTTTGTCCATTATATTATGCCATTAACATATTCTTCCATTCAATTCTTTTTCTTTTGGTAGAGAGACAAATATAGGAAGTTCATAGATTATTCTTGGATTGATCTTCTCATGTTTTTCATGTACGAAATGAAACATAACACATTGGAGCGTTGCCCGCAACTGTTGGCTGCTTGAAGAGCAGACAAGACTTGCAAGAGAAGATTACCAAGTCATCATTTTTATTAGGTCTTTTTACCACCATGAATCGGAGAGAATAAACAGGATAAATTTATTGTCATTGTTATCTTATATTTACGTTGGGAAAAACAATAATGCAGAGTATGTGCAAATATTATAAAGTAAATTCATCAGTTTATCTTTCATATGAACAGTATTTTATTGTTACACAATTTCTTAAAATTTTGCCAACGATTTCTCACTTTAGAGCAAGAAAAAAAAATACTTGGAATGTAAGACGTTTCAATCACTTGCGTCTATTATCCCAAGAATCATAATAAGATAGTAAATAAATAAATGAGTTAAAATGCAAAAAAATAAAAATAAAAATCACGCATATATGGAAGCAATTAAATTAAGCGTTCTTAAAAGCAATGCAATGTACATGGCAACACGCAAATGCTCCATCTAGTATATGAGGGTGAGAAGGGAAAATGCAAAATAACAATAGTGAAACAACTATAAAACCACTGAAAAAAAAAAAGCACATTCTTTTTCCTTTTCAAACGGAAAGAGTTTTTTTCCCCTTCTTTTTGCCTTTTTTGAGAAAAAGGAAAACAAGGATGGTGAAACAACAATAATGAAAGTTTCCCTTTTCTTATTTATCAATAATTTTTGGCACACTAATCACTCAATCAAGAAAACAATAATCATGTAGACATAAAAAAGTAAAGCTTTTTTTAAAAGACTGATGGAAGAACAACTCACCATACCCCAAAAATGCCCCTTCTTTCCAAGACACATTTCAAGATTTTTTCTGTATTTCCTTGAATGGGTGGCTTTCTTTGACCAGATTTGGGTAGTCAAAGAAAACGACGGAGAAAACATGGCGTTTTGTGTAGAGGGTCCTAAGAACAAAAAGGGTGTCTGTTGCCATGGTTCAGGGCTGGGAAATTGTTTTAATAATTTCTTGCTGTGATCTTAAGAAAGAAAAAATCAATTCTAGGATATATATATGCATATATATATATATATATATATGTATGTGTGTGTGTGTGCGCGCAGAAAGGATTTTTGTGAAAGATATGGAGGCTTTTAAGCAATAAAGGAAAGCTAAATTGTTGATATGATAGGTTTTGATCATGAATCACTCACGACTAAACGTTACTTCTAAGATGGTAAGAAAATGACAATAAATGCATGCATCAAACACCAACTACTATTACAACCATTAAACGACGTCAAGGTAATAAAACGACAAATTCTCATTAAACAATAAAACTTAATAGAAACTACAATACACTATGAGGATATATGCTTTAACAAACGACGGTCAAATTTTTGACGAGGGCAATCGGTAAAACAAACATAAAACACTGCTATGGAAGATGATGACCCCAAAACGCTCTGAACGCGTAAATCAACAAAATATTCTTTAACCCAGAAAACGTACTAAAAACCGACAACTGTTAACTAAGAACGGAAATATGCATATCGTGAGAATAAGTACTATTTTTTTTTTATTAAATTGGACACAAGAATCAGGGGTGCATTAGAGAATCCCAACGATGTTGGCACTCTCGTAGCACCCTCATTGTTTACCAGTCCCTAGCATATTATTACTAAAATAAAGAAAAAAGTTAATGAGCAACTATTTACAAGCCTATCCGTCTTTCCTACTTTTCTTTTTTCTCTCACATGACAATTATGGGCCAAGGGATGAGTTACAAAATCTTGCCAAAGCATAAAAATACAATACGAACTAGAATTGAGAGTTCGGCTACTATAGGATATTCATAAAGTTTGTCCACGGGAATATTGAAGATAAGTTTGTTGCTTCTTTCTTTGCTTCTTTGGAGCATAAAGAATAGTCGACGGAGGTGTTGATGTTGTTGACAGGCTTTAAGCGCATAAAAAGTCCCTTGATCCCAAGTTTATCACCTTCTCCTTTTCATTCAAACCTACACAAATTTAGAAGAACAATCCATTAAAACCAGAATTTAAAACTACGATGTTAAAAAATAACCATAATATTAAAAAAAAGTTTCTTGATAAACAAGAAACGGAACTGAACCAGGCAACTTACTTTCAAAGCTGTAGCTTGAGTAGTGAAGCTCGAAACGGTGAGGATCAGTCTCCGGCAGCAGCGGCCTCCGTTTCTCCACCACGTAAATCTTCAGCACCGTCTTTATCAAGTCTTTGACGGTCTCCTCCGTCGGTATAACCACCTGTACAGCCCCGAAACTACCATTCACTGTCACCTTCACCAGCACTTTCGTCAGCAGCCGCGATGTTGTTTGAGGAATCATAGTGACAAACTAGGTACGTCGTTTTTCTTTTTACAAAGAGAGGCTGTTAGTGTAAAAAAAATAAAGAAACAAGTTAGATGATGGATTTTTAAAATTCATATAAAATTTTATAATATAGATCTGTCCCCATTTGAATGTTGCCACACATATATACAAGAATTATTAATTAGACAGCAAATTACATTAATCAGTCTCTCGTTAATTTGTTCTTGTTTTGCAAAAACTTTCCACGCAGTAAAACCCTTTTGTAGTGATAGTAGTAACAATAACAGAAGAAGGAAAACGTTGAAAAGTGAATTTTCTAGTAGACAAAAAAACCTTTTGATATATATATATATATGTTTCTTGTTTGGTTTTATTTATTTATATATTTATTTCATAGTGTATATAGTTTATTTAACATTCTTGTTCAAAATAAATTTTGATGATTGGACAGAAAATCTGGTTGGTTTAGTTTGATTATCCATACCAATTGATTTTTTTTATTATTATTTACATTAAATCCACTTTTCATTGAAAGTTCAAAACCAATAGTATAGTAGGACAAGGATTTTTTAAAAAAGTTAAAGAAGGAATAAAAAAAACAATAGAAACAAGTTTCTTTTAAGAACCCGAAGATAGGTCCTCTTGTAGCAAAGTAATTGAATCGGCTGAGCTTTCTTTGTAGAGTAATGATGAGCTTTCTAAAATTAACATAAGCGATGTTAGGTTTTCTTGAAGCAACTAACGTCTAAACTCTAATTTGCATCAATGTTTAATTGTTAAACAACTATTGAAACAAGAAAAGAAAAAAAAAAGAACAACAGATCTACACCCAAAATTAAAGTATATGCACCTTTTGGTATATGAAAAATCAAATGAGTAGAATTCTGAAGAAGAGAGAGTGCTTACATATTCTATAGTTTCTCTTTAATCATGATAAAATTTTAAGCGTCTATAATCTTTATATAGATGCTTGGACTAAAATTAATTTTAAAGGTGGGTAATTAAAATTCTCCCTTTAAAAAAAAAATTAAATTGTCCCTTTTTTAAAATGATGCTCTTTTTGATTTTATCCAAAATTAAATACAAATGAACAAAAGTCACTTTCTCACTTTTTTTTGTTGTTTTATATTAGTAACACTGGTTTTTATTTACTTTCCTATTACGTATAGAAAATGGTTACCTTACCCTTATCTAATAAGTTGAATAAAGTATGGAGGGTTATCTCAAAAAATAATATAAATCAAGTCCAAGTCAAACTTTAAAAGAATAATTAATTACAAGTATGTCCCTATTTATAGTAGCTAATCATACTCATTAGTTGTCATTCTCTCTTTCTCTGATCTCATTCGCAAACACTTAAATCATGATTTCTGTCATAAGATCCGACCTCGAACTCAACAACTATGATCACACTTAAGTTTTCGCAGAGAATATATTGATGTCCCAGACGATCAAACACTTTCCATGCCAATGTTCTCCCGCTGCAGCCGAACTGCGCCATGGTAGCTAGGATTTCGGAGTTCGCCCGCCTAATGATCGGCTGGCAGGCGGACACAGGACGCAAGAGGCTCCGCATAGCAGTCACGATCGAGAGGCGAATGATCGTCCCGCGCCGAGATTATGAGGTGATGGTTTCTATTAGACAAATCATAGAGAACTTGCGGAGTTTTCGAAATTCGTCGCGGGCCTTCAAGGCCGTTTTCGACGACAACCGGACAGAGTTTGGATGGAAGCCGGCTGCTAAATCGGCGGCGGAGGCGTTGAAGAGGCGGATTGTGATGATCAATCAAAGGTGGCGTGTCCCATCTGCTCGGAAGAGGCGATGAGTGGGTCCCACGTGATTGGCATGCCTTGCTCTCATGTGTTTCATGGCAATTGCCTTCTTGAGTGGTTGAAGAAGAATCATACTTGCCCATTATGTCGTTTTAGTTTGCCAACCGATTGATAGTACAACATGGCTAGTTTGTTTACAATTAAACACCGTTTCGGTACATTAATTAAAGTACTCTAACTTCGCAGACTCTAGCTATTTTATGTAAATTATGATATAATTATTTATGATCTGTTCTTGATTATCAATTGAATTATACGTAATCTCTTCAAATTAATTTGTTCTTTGAACGTCATTTATACGTAGTACGCGATAATGTCTGCAAAAATATATGTGAAATTGTATCACACTTGCTCGGTATGTGGTTTCACCTTTAATTTGCTTTTAAAAGAGAAAAAGAGAATATAAAGCCCTATTTTATATGTTATGGTTTAGATTAATCTATTATACTTTTAAAGGTTTTTGAGACATGAAAACTTCCTCATGTCGCTTATATAATAGGATGACAAAACATGAACAAAAGTATGTTCAGTGTGGAAACTTCAAAACATTTTTTAGAATTTTTATGGAAGCTCTCTGGGCCTGTTTGGCGAAAATCAAGAATTGGTCCCCCTTTTAAGATTCCAAACAACTATGAGATAATAACATAAAATCTCCATTTAGAGTAAATATCCCAAGTTTGCTATTGTAGAGTTGTAATTACTACTTAAAAGTATCAGAAATATTTGTTGAGCTTGATGGCAAATCCTTGGAAAGTAGTCCCCAACGGCACTTAAATTATATTAATCTAACGTCTCTTTGTAATATAGAAGGGTTTTTTTTTTTGTCAACTCTATGTAATATATGGTTTAAGAAGTATTAACTTTAAAGCTGGTTTTGTAAAAATGGTTCTAACCATTTCTAATAATTCTAACCATTTTTACTACTATATTTTCTCTCACAAAATTTACACCAAAAGATCAATATAAACCATAAAAATAGGTTTCAAACCGCTCTCTTAAATAGATGCTTAATTTTTATTAACGGAGTTTGCTTATGCTCAACTACATATCTAGACTGAAGATCTCAATTGCAAGCATTTATTGAAATCAAATATAGATAAGGAACCCATTTCACCCCAAAAAAAAAAAAGATTGGGACAAAGTTACATAGTTGGCTTAAACTGCTGATCCTTCTTTTTTTTTTTTTCCTTAAGCTCAATTTTTTCCTCTTATATAAGAATTTGCCACAAACGGTATATAAGTACACACAGAAATCAAAGAAAAAAGATCATATATCACACAGATACAATATATGAATAAGGTAATTAATCATGCATGTAACAAAAGAAAATATTGACATCCGTAAAATCAAGGTGCACAAATGTACTTATAAGTACTAAACTTTTTTATGAAAGATAAGGAGGCTTTTTAAGCAACAATGAAAAACTACATTGTTCATATGATAGATTATGATCATGAATCACTCACGACTAAACGTTACTTCTACGATGGTAAAAAAATGACAATAAATGCATGCAATAAACACCAACTGCTATTACACCCATTAAACAACGTCAACGTATGAAAACGACGAATTCTCCATAAACAACAAATATTACTAGAAACGTCAATACACTAATTATATATACTTCAACAAACGACGGTCAAATTTTTGATAAGGGCAATGGATGAAACAAACACCACCACTGTTACGAAGATGGTGACCCCAAAATGCTGTGAACGTGTGAATCAACAAAATTTTCTGTAACCGACAAAACGTACTACTTAAAAAGACAACTGTTGACTAAGAATGGCAATATATATATATATATATATATCTATATATATATATAAGATGAGGATAATTACTATTTGTTTTTTCAAAATAAAGTTGTTGGAACACGAGGATCAGAGAGCGCACCAGAGAATTCTAACTCGGTTGGCACCTTCATCATTTACCTGTCCCCAACATATTATTTATGACGTAAATTACAAGAAGTAGATGCATGAGTCTAGCTATTTACAAACCTATCCATCTTTCGTACTTTTCTTTATCTTTTCTCTCAGGACTTGACAATTTTGGGCCAAGGGATCAGTCACAAAATCTTGTCAAAACATAAAAATACAATACGACTTAGAATTAAGAGCTCGGCTACTATAGAATATTCATCAAGTTCGTCCACGAGAATATTGAAGATGAGTTTGTTGCTTCCTTGTTTGCTTCTTTGGAGCATGAAGAATAGTCGACGGAGGTGTTGATGTTATTGACAGGCTTTAAGCACATAAAAAAGTCCCTTGATCCCAAGTTTATCACCTTCTCCTTTTCATTCAAACCTACACAAATTTAGAAGAACAATCCATAAGAACCAGAATTTAAAACTACGATGTTAAAAAATAACCATAATATTAAAAAAAAGAGTTTCTTGATAAACAAGAAACGGAACTGAACTAGGGCAACTTACTTTCGAAGCTGTAGCTTGAGTAGTGAAGCTCGAAACGGTGAGGATCAGTCTCCGGCAGCAGCGGCCTCCGTTTCTCCGCCACGTAAATCTTCAGCACCGTCTTTATCAAGTCTTTGACGGTCTCCTCCGTCGGTATAACCACCTGTACCACCCCGAAGCTACCATTCACTGTCACCTTCACCAGCACTTTCGTCAGCCGCCGCGATGTCGTTTGAGGAATCATATTGACAAACTAGGTACGTCGTTTTTCTTTTTACAAAGAGAGGCTGTGAGTGCAGGAAAAATAAAGAAACAAGTCAGATGATGGATTTGTAAAATTTATATAAAATTTTATAATATAGATCTGTCCCCAATTGAATGTTGCCGCACATATACACAAGAATTATTAATTAGACAGAAAATTACTTTAATTAGTCTTTCATTAATTTGTTCTTGTTTTGCAAAAAATTTTCACGCAGTAAAACCCTTTTGTAGTGATAGTAGTAACAACAACAAAAGAAGGAAAACGTTGAAAAGTGAATTTTTTAGTAGGCAAAGCCTTTTGTTTTATATATATATATATATATATATGTTTATATATTTCTTGTTTGGTTTTATTTATTTATTTCATAATATATATAGTTTATTTCATCTTCTTGTTCAAATTAAATTTCGATGATTGGACAGAAAATCTGGTTGGTTTAGTTTGATTCTCCATACCCAATTGATTTTGTTATTATTTACATTAAATCAACTTTTCATAATTGAAAACCCAAAACCAATACTATTGATACTAAGAAAAGGATATTAACAAAATTAAACAAAGAAAAACAAACAATAGGAACAAGTTTCTTTAAAGAACCCGAAGATAGGTGAATTGAATCGGCTGAGCTTTCTTTGTAGAGTAATGATGAGTTATCTAAATTAACATAGGCGATGTTAGGTTTTCTTGAAGCAACTAACATGGGTTTGTTACTAAACTCTAATTTGTATCAACGATTAATTGTTAAACAACTATTGAACAAGGAAAAAAAAAGGACAATATATCCTCCCTCGAAATTAAAGCGGATCGAAATATACGTACCTTTTGGTATCTTCTGAAAGACCAAACGATTCCGATTAATATGTGCACACGTTGCAGAATTCTAAAGAAGAGAGAGTGCTTACAAATTCTATAGCTTCTCTCTAGTCTTTTCTAGTCATGATAAAATTTTAAGCATCTATAATCTTTATATAGATACACTAGAATTATAATTGGACTATAATTAATTTTAAAAGGGGGTCGTTAAGATTGTTCCTTTTAAAAAAAATCAAATTGTTCCTTTTTTAGGCGATGCTCTTTGATTTTATCCAAAATACGATGCAAGCGATCAAAAGTTACTTAAAAAAAAAAAAAAAAAACTCAGCAAATAAGTTAAAATTTGACTTGGCCAGTATTTCTAGTCATAGGAGGACTATGACTTTTCACTTCTTGTCATTACTTTTTTTTTTTAACTTGAGAGATCATGTGGTTTACCAATTATATTAAGTATACAGAGTTTATATTATTCACAACTGGTTCTTAATTACTTTCCTATTACCTAGAGATACGGTATAAGTTGAATAAGGTACTAAGGGTTTTCTCAAAAAATAATATAAGCCAAGTCCATTACTTTTCTTACTTGTTTTTTAGTGCACATTAACTTCTTTTTTTTTTATTTTGGTTAGGAGAATATATACGTGAAAAAAAAATAATATAGTAAACCCAAAATTGTATTATAGTAATTTTTGAATTTAAATTCCCTCTAAGGAAACTAACGTGGTTTTTGAGAAGATTAATTCACGGAGTTTTTTTTCTGGAAAATTCTTCTCCTCCCAAGAAGCATGAAGAGGGCACGTGTAGCACACGTGACTATTAATGATTCACTCACGTGTAGTTTCAAAATCAACAAACGTATCGTTGCGTGGAAATTGTGAGGACTTGGTTTTGGAAGGAACGTCGGTGACGGAGGGTGAGCATCTTGACAGGTTTGTGGAGCCAGAAAAAGAGATTATTTTGTTAGAAACCAAATCAAACCAAAATTCTATCAAGATCGTTCATGTTAAATCATTAAGAGGAATAATTCTAAATTGCAAAAATGTACCTTGATTCATGATCTTAGATTGTTGTGGGTTATTGTCTTCTAATTTAATACGTATTCCTTTTGAACTTCAATGAAGATGGGATTTCAAAGAAGTAGGATGTCTGTAAACTTTTTGAATTGAAGGATACGTATGAATTAGGGACCATAACCAGAATAAATAACTTTAGTTATTTTAGTGTATTTTCAGTTTTGTCCATCATAAAATCTAGAAATTACAAATTGTATCTACACATATAATATTAATAATAATAATAACCTATACATTATTTTAATACCTAAAAATAAAGCCTTTCAACTTTATCTTAATTATATCACTTTAATTTAGGCTTTACCTTAAGATAGCATTAAACAACACATTTAAATACATATGTAGGCCCACATAAAAAATTATTGTCCAACAATCTCCCACTTAGGCTACATATGTTTCTTTGCAAAAAATAATGTGTTAACCTTAGTGAGCTCAACCTTTGCTATCACACATAAGGGTATTCCTGAACAATCTCGTCCATTGATCATACCAACATAGAACCAAAGCGGTCTTTGTCACAAATATAACATGACTAGACCCATCAATGATCACATATATCGATATAACCAAATGACATAGATCAAGTATGGATGTGTAGCATGGAAATTACATGCAAAGTGATCTAAACATATTATATGTCCTAATCGCTTATGCCATAATACAGCAAAATTCTCATCGGTTAATTTATGTTTTATGCCACGAGAACTAACATGCAAGGTTTCATTATAAGAAGCAACTGTATCAAGCAAATATAAATTATCTTGAAATGATAAAGAACCGGTACCAATAACATTTGAATTTAAGGAAAGACTAAACTAGCTATTTTCACATGAACAGTAGTATCAAGATATGTCCAAAGCAGAAATAGAAATTAAATTTCACCTAAACGACGGTACAACAAAAGTGTCTTTCAAATCCAAATAATAACCAAAACTTAATAATAACCTAAAGTGCCCTATTGCTTCAACTTCTACTGATTTGCCATCTCCCACATAGATGAATCTTTCAGCATCAATTGGCGTTCAGTAGCTCAGGCAACCCTACATAGACACACTTATATGAGTAGTGGCACCTGAATCTATCCACCAAGAGTGTCTTGGCACTGAAGTTAAATTAACCTTAGAACAAACCAAATTGAGAAGCATACATTTCTTTACACGCCAAGCATGATACTTGGTGCAGACCTTCTTCATGTGTCTAGGTTTACCACAAAAGAAACAACTATGATTTTCATCTTTATCCTTATGTTGTTTCTTTTGTGCTGGATCTTTAGCAGCTTCATTACTTTTCTTTCTTTTCTTCTTCTTGTCCTTAGAGGTGCTAGCCAAGTGAGCACTTTCAGTCTTCTCTTGCTTCAGTCTTTCTTCCTCTTGCACACAATAAGAAATTAACTCATTAAGAGTCCATTTCTCTTTCTGGCAGTTATAACTTATCTTGAATTGGTTGAATTGTGTAGGAAGAGAAATCAAGACAAGATGCACTAGAAGATCCTCAGAAATTTTCAAATCTAGTGTCTTTAATCTTGAAGCCAGTTGAGACATTTCCATAATGTACTCCCTTATGTTTCCTTTTGCTTTGTACCTCATTGAAATCAGGCTCGCCAAAAGTGTGCTTGTTTCAGCCTTTTCATTCTTGGCAAAGCATTTCTCAATGGCCTCAAGGAAACCCTTGGCTGTTGTGACCTCATCAGGCACAGTGCCCCTGAAGACTTCTGGAATGCCTTTCTTAATGATCATCAGACTCATTCTGTTAGAATGATCCCATCTTTCAAGTTCATTTTTATCCTCAGCGGAACTAGAATCCATAATAGTGGGACGTTCAACCCTTATGGCCAAGTCCAGATCTAGGCAACCAAGAACGATCAACACATTCTCTTTCCAATCCTTGAAGTTAGTCCCATTCAGCATAGGAATGGAATTAACACTTGCAAATATCGAGGAAGATGATGCTACAGCTGAACAAAGAACAAAATCACATATTCACATATAAGAGTTCAAATAAAACAACTAATAAAATTCAAACAATGATTAATCCCATCATAAGAAATCTGTAACAACATTAATATTTAGTCTTTGGACAGAAATATTAACTTGTAAGTGGTATTCTTGGTGTAGTGATCAAATATTAATCAAATATTAACAATAAATCATATCAAATAATAAGCTAATCTTTGGATCTACTTATTATTTATATGCCAAAAATAACCATATAATTGTTACATATTTATCACCACAGGTATGAATTTAATTCGGCCAAATATTAAGCTTCCTTTAGGTTGATTAATATTCGCATGAATTAAATTTACACAACCATCTTAATATCACAAATTAATTAACATCCACAAAAGAGGCTACTTTGGCAGCTTGTTGGTTCAATTAATTCATTTGATAATATTAATAATCTAAAAGCACAATTTGAATTTTAAAGTTGCATCCAAAATTGACCCAAAAATTTTACAAAAGTCAACTGGGTCAAAGTCAACATTGACCGTTGACTCTGACTGGGTCAAATGGGGACCGAGTACTGGGTCAAAAGTGGACCGGGTCAGGTTGCCCCAACCCGATTCCAACTCCCAGTCCCCCCCTTTTTTTGGGGTCTGGTCACCTAGGGGTTGAGCCCTTAGGTGTCCAATTGGTCATGGGCCTCTATGGCCCGTGTAAATTGATGCAATTCTAGGCTTCAGCCCAGAATGCTGTGACACCCGTTATTCCCCTAAGGGTATTAAGGTAATTAGATTAATTTTTAGTATATATATATATAAAAAAAAATCAGAAAATTGAGAGAAACTCGACACTTTCTCTCTCCTCTTTCTCTCTCTAGAATTCTCTCTCTCCCCTCAAATATCGTCTGAGATTTCGGCATCCGTTTTCGACACCTCCCACACCAATGGGAAGCTCTCGTCAAGACGAGTCCAACGGTGTGCTGAGCAGCCCAAAACACTACCGGAGGAGGACACAAGCGCCGGTTGAAGCCGCGGAAACACGGTACTTTTCCAACGTGATTTCTTCACCGTCCGAGCACCGATCAACACGATCTTGGTGTCTATAGACTCAGCTCAATGAGTAGAACAAAATGCAGCAGGTGATGCCCCTCGATTTTGGCCGGAGAAGCCTCGTCGGAGTCGCTTCTTGCCGCCGTTGCACCACCCTCGATCCCGCCGCCTCCGACGACGGTGATCCACACCGCCCCCACCGTTCGACTCAGACGGCGACGAGGAGTGAGAAGCACCTTCCAATTTCACGCCATAGCCGCCACCCGCCGGAGTTTGAAGACCGACGCCATCCACCGCCGCAGCAACCACCGTCGCCACCGTTCCCGACCTTCTTTCCCAAAATTGACTGAGGCAAAACACTCAGTGATGCACGGTGAAGCTTTCCCAACCCCCAATTTCATGAGAACTCCGCCGGAGGACCACGATCGGCCTCCGCCTTTGTGCGCCGCCGTGAGGAGCTTCGGGCTGCCGTTCTACGCAGCGGTGTGGTGTACCACCGCCACCAACATGCTCAGACAGCCACGAAGAAGGAAATGCCCAAGCCAATTTGGGCCAAACGCTGGCGAAGATCCACCGCTCGAGCCACCGGTTTTGGCCGAGGATCCGCTCTTCGATTTGTGCTGATGGAGGCAAAATTGAATGAAATTGACATCACCATTGAACTCAGAAGGGTCGACTTAGGGGGGGTAGGCTCGAGCTCAGCCCTCAACGGAGCCAACCGCCGCCGGTCAACGGCCGGTCAAAGGCCAAAATGGGATTTTGTGATCCGGACCTCCGATCGAAGATCCGAGACCGCCTCCTGACTCGTTTCGATGCTCTGGATGCAATGGTGACCTCCGTTCGAGCAAATTCCACTCCGATGAAAATCATCCGGTACCGACTGCACGCGAATCGAGGCGATTCAAACAGCAGTATCGGAGTCCAGAATGACGTTTTCAAGAATGTATGATCTCCAGGAAGCATTCCTAGCCATTCATAGTCGCTCGAGGAGCACTACAGAGGATGCTTCGTAGATACAGCGAGATACAACTGGATCTGCTTTGCTTGGAGTTCAAGATCAAGGGAGTATGGAGCTAACGTTAATTGATTCCAGGATTAAGAGACTGTTGATAAGCTTGAAAGGTAGGGATTCTATTACTCATCTTTTGTGAGGTTTTTATAGAATTAAAATTGATTGTTTTGCCGCAATATATATATATCTATGTTGAACTGATATTATATGTGTATCACATATGAAACTATGACATGGACTCGTCTTGTATTGTACGGCGAGGAACATAATGAATTGACACATGTTATAAATTGAGAAGCATGGTTAGGAAAATTAACTCTATTAATAATGATTTAATATAGAGAAATTGTGAGACATGAAAAGGGCGACGGTTACGTCCTTGGGCATGAATACCCTAAAAGGTAAAATAGGGGGAAGGTGATGACGCTTCCTTGGGTTGAAAGTCCCAGAACACACTGTACAGGAATTGATTTGGTGAGGACTCGGGGCTTGATGTCCCCTCACCGGAACACCCTTGGAATGTTTATAGGGTGATCAAGTGCGCCCATTTGGGTTTCGATGAGTTGAGTGATACTCAATTTAACATGGATACCTAGGAACAATGATGATTGGTAATATTTGTATAAATGTGTAATTATGACACTTGGTAATGATTAACTACGGTATCCATAAGATGTGATCATAATAAACCTCATAATCTGGAATATGATGTGACTTACTAACCATGCAGATTTTAATGTGATAATGATAAAAACCTAAAGGTGAGTAATGGCTTTCTCTACTGAGCATAGTGTTGCTCATTCCCTTATGTTTATATCTTTTCAGGACTCACTAAGTGTGAGGTGGCTACGAGAAATATAGTTGAGGAAGTGATGTAACTATATTTCATTGGGACTGCTTCAATCGTTGAGAATGTTCTTCATGATAATGTAAGCATCAATTGTTACTTTCTGTGACTGTATTATAATGTGTTGAGGGTTAAAATGATGATGACAACAGTTTATATTATTAAATTTAAGGTGCTACATTAAAACTGTGGTTTATTTATCGTTTATATTTTTATTTTTGAGTTGAGAGTTTTCATTTAAGTCCCGGGCAAATTTTATTTTTAAGGTTTTACTTTTATTATTTATTTTTATTTTATCTCATTAAAAACTGTTAACCCCCATATAGGGGCGTTACAGAATTTTTGGTATCAGAGCCTAGGTTCGGTTAACCTAGGGAGTGTAGCACCACTTTAAAAAAATATATTTTTGAGATGGTTTTGAAGCTGAATTTTCATTGTCATCATCAAAATGAACCTTCACATTGATTTATACAGTCTAAAAGAATGTAACATGGAAAGGCCATAGAATGAAAATATCAATGGTTATATGAGTACAATAATTATATAGAAGGAAAGTGTTAATAGTTATAAGGGAATGATAATTATATGGAATGAGTTTATAAGTAGATTGCTTATGAGAGATTCGTATAATATTTGGATCTATAAGCATATCTAATTCGTATAAACGATGAGAAATTCGTGTAGATACGAGGATTTAATAGCCTTTTGTCTCGTGAAAAACAATAAGAAATATAAGGCTTGATTTATTGATTTTAAAGTTTGACATAGATATGTCAAATTTTTCGTAATTGATTCAAACCTAAGTAATGATTATGTGTGGATTCGATGGAGCACATAAGTGTCAATATCTTTTCTTAAAAGTTCTATATATTTGAGGAATATGATATAAGTTGGGAATCATGGTATTGAATCTTGAGAGAGATAAATGTTAGACTTTTGGTCTGTTGAGACTGTGTAAAGTCTAGAATGCATGAATCTCAAAATTGGAATATTTCGTTACGTACATTGTATTTAAGTGTATCAGTGAATCCTTTGGTTACCTAAGGTTTTGTTATATGAGGAAATTATATATTGTATAAGTAGAATTGTGGGGATTGTAGATGTTCTTAAGTAGTAACATCAAGTGTCTTTGTTCATTGATATGGTCTATGTTGAAAGACGTAAATCGTATTGATTTCAAGGTTAGTCGCATTCTAAACCCTTGGTAGTAATGATGATGAATCCATTGATAGATGTTAAGTATTATCAATAACATATGGGTGTATGCATTGTTCAATAAGGTTTTGATTAAAACAAAATTATTTGAGTTGCTGGATCATTTAGGAAGATCCTTGTTGTCGTTAAATTAGATTTGTTGTTTATAGTTAACTTTATCTATAGTGGGCTTTGAATTGGGTTTAAGATTCATACGAATTGGTTTTCAATTTTATGTTTGTTATTTAACTCGTTCTAAATGTGTTAAGGCCCGAAACAACCTGACCATTTTCAACTAAGAACATTTGGGCCTAGTTCAAATCTTAAATCAGTTTGATTCACACTGTCTCTCCCACGTGGTTTCTATACGTGTCATATACAGTGGTTTAATCATTGTTTACAAATACGTTTACTGTGCATAGGAGCTTATTTCTCCGAGTTCACTTTTTCTCTCTTAATTTGTTATTTTCTCTCTAAATCGCAAATCCTCTTCTTTTTCATTAAAAATTCTTCTTTTTCTCTAAAAGAAGAAGGAATTCTAGGATTCTGCAATTTACTATCTTAATTTTTCCTTTCTATTTACTCTTCTTTCATCTCATCATGGACCCAAAGTACCAACACCTGAGAAAGTATTTCCCATCACTCTCCCAAAAGATTCTCAGAAAGAAATACAAGGCTAGAATTACTCGGTTGTGGATTCTTATGCGTTTTGGTATCCCTTGTGATGTGAGAATGTTAATAGAGGGGAAAATCCGTCCGAGTGACTTTAGTCAAGATGTCGGTTTACCAGGAACAGGTACCAGTCGAAGTGCAATGAAAAGAAGAGCTCGTGCCATCGTGGTCACTTGTAACAAATGTGGAAGACAAAATTGTAACGGTAAATGTACTTCACCTGGTTATATATCTACGAATAGAGAGGATAAAATAAGGTTTTGTAGGGATGGACTTTCAAAGGAGAACTTGGATAGCATCCATCCTCCTCTCCACGGTCACCCTAGTGGATATGTTCAAGGAGCTATTTTTAAACTCTGGCCTAAATTTTATACAGAAAGACAACGCCTCAGGAATATGGTATTTCTAGATCCTGTTTGTCAAGCCATAAGAAAACTGGATGTGGAATAAGTCATCGCTCTATAAAGGTTATTTAGTCTTTGCTTATTTGAAGTAGTTTTAGCTGATGTTCAACAGTTTGTGTTTTTCTTTTACTCAGAATATTTGCTTTTGTGTTTGAAATAATTGTGATTATTATATTGATACAGTAAGTGTTAATATCTTATTTAATTTATGATTTTCTTAAATATATATATAATAAAATATATTATCTTATCAGACACGTTACATACGGTACAGTAATATGTTTGAATTTTGAAAAGCTTATCCAGATATTTCAAGATTTGTGTCTCAAATTTCAAAAGTTCTACAGTATTTGTCGTTTATATTAAATTTCTAGACTTGGTGTATATTTGTCAAAAAGTCTACAGTTGTGTCAAGAGGGTCTTCTGTCGAATTGTTCTCAATTGTCAAAAGTTATACAATTAGAGTCTAATCTTTTTCAAAAAGTGAATCAGATTTTCTGAAAACTATCAATCACCTTATCTTACTTTCTTATCCGCACAAGATTTTGTTTAAATCTTTGGATTACCTTTTCATTACCTACTCGTCTATCTCTTTAGCCCTTTTTGTATATTTCTCATCTTTAAAAACTCATGTAGAACCCGAAGTCTAAGTGGAGCAGACATTAAGCAACCACTTCTATAAACCAAATATGTCTACCTCCCAGTCCACGAAGAAAATAAAGAATGTTTGTGTCTTTTGTGGTTCCAGCCTTGGAAAAGATAAAGCTTATTTAGAAGCTGCAAATCACTTAGGGCAAGTCCTAGCACGCAAGAAGATTAACATAATCTATGGGGGTGGTAGTATAAAAATGATGGTAAATATGGCACTAGCAGCTAGGTCTAGCGACGCTACTGATGTAAGAATTTGGCCTCATATTCCAGTTGAAGGAAACCTTTGTAAGGAAGCCATAGGTAAGGGAGAAGGAGTCAGGAGTATCCCTAAAAATTTTAAAGACATAATCTATAATTCTGATGCTTTTATAGCATTACCGGGTGGTCTAGGTACTCTTGAGGAAATATTTATAGTTGCTTGTGGGCAATTGTTGGGCTTTTATTCCAAACCTTTGGGACTGCTGAACGTAAAGGGTTTTTATGACGGTCTTTTGAAATTTCTAGATTACGCTGTGGAAGAAAACATCACTACAGAATCGGAGAGACAAATCTTTGTCACTGCTTCAACAGTTGAGGAATTGATAGATAAAATGCAAATCATACATCCATAATCCGACACTGCAACATCCAAGCTTGAATGGGAAAGGGAAAGCCGGGAGCAGCCAATTGATTTGAATCTCCATCTGTAATCTTTTTGTTTTATCTTTGGCATGTAGGCATGTGTGTCCGTATTTCGTGTGTTACGAATAACCGTTTGCCTTGTATTCTGTGTTTCTTGTGGTACGTTGTTGTTCAATCTTTTAGATTCATTGAGCCTAATGCCGGGATGGCTGGATACGGAGTACTTGATGCTCTCGAAACGCATCCTTCTTAAGGTCCGATCTTTTGTTTATCGATGTTTTTGTATCCTCTAAGCATGCATGATATGGATAGCTGGTATACGGAGTGCCTTGTACTCTCGAAACGTATCCGTATTATGTTTGTAATGTGTAATATTCTGTTAATATTATGTGGAAGTACCAGAGTCAATTATGGGGATATTCCATATGAAATATGAATATATTATTTGGGTTGAATGTTTGTGTCATGATGATAGCTGTTTAATGAAAAATATGTCGGGTTTGTCTACAACTCTGAGATTCCGCTTAATATCTCTATGAATAAGTTTAATGTAGAGTTTTGAATAAAAGTGTTTGTGATATATGTTTTATGATTATGTTTTAGTTTATTAGTTGAGGTATGAAATCAAATATATTTGACTTTTCCTTACTTAAAAAGGAAAAGGAACCTAAAGATGAAGTATATAAAATTTCTCTGGCAATCTCCTTAAATGTGATTGTAAATCATAGTCCATGGACAATGAAGGACTGGAATCATGGTATGGTCAATATGTATGCCTGATCAGATTCTTAGACTATTATACGGTGTTATAAGTTGAAACTTGTCAGAAATACTCTCTTGAGGGATTTAGGAGTAAGATTTATTATGCAAGTAAATAAGTGGAGATACGATAACTTAAATTTGGAGGACAAAGAACATTAACGGTTTAGACTCAGAATTGGAATCATAGTGGAATCATAATTTTTACTAGTATTACTAGAATTGAAATTTCGAGGACGAAATTTCTTTAAGGGAGGTAGAGCTGTGACACCCGTTATTCCCCTAAGGGTATTAAGGTAATTAGATTAATTTTTAGTATATATATATATAAAAAAAAATCAAAAAATTGAGAGAAACTCGACACTTTCTCTCTCCTCTTTCTCTCTCTAGAATTCTCTCTCTCCCCTCAAATATCGTCTGAGATTTCGAAATCCGTTTTCGACACCTCCCACACCAATGGGAAGCTCTCGTCAAGACGAGTCCAACGGTGTGCCGAGCAGCCCAAAACACTGCCGGAGGAGGACACACGCGCCGGTTGAAGCCGCGGAAACACGGTACTTTTCCAACGTGATTTCTTCACCGTCCGAGCACCGATCAACACGATCTTGGTGTCTATAGACTCAGCTCAATGAGTAGAACAAAATGCAGCAGGTGATGCCCCTCGATTTTGGCCGGAGAAGCCTCGTCGGAGTCGCTTCTTGCCGCCGTTGCACCACCCTCGATCCCGCCGCCTCCGACGACGGTGATCGACACCGCCCCCACCGTTCGACTCAGACGGCGACGAGGAGTGAGAAGCACCTTCCAATTTCACGCCACAGCCGCCACCCGCCGGAGTTTGAAGACCGACGCCTTCCACCGCCGCAGCAACCACTGTCGCCACCATTCCCGACCTTTTTTCCCAAAATTGACTGAGGCAAAACACTCAGTGATGCACGGTGAAGCTTTCCCAACCCCCAATTTCATGAGAACTCCGCCGGAGGACCACGATCGGCCTCCGCCTTTGTGCGCCGCCGTGAGGAGCTTCGGGCTGCCGTTCTACGCAGCGGTGTGGTGCACCACCGCCACCAACATGCTCAGACAGCCACGAAGAAGGAAATGCCCAAGCCAATTTGGGCCAAACGCTGGCGAAGATCCACCGCCCGAGCCACCGGTTTTGGCCGAGGATCCGCTCTTCGATTTGTGCTGATGGAGGTAAAATTGAATGAAATTGACATCACCATTGAACTCAGAAGGGTCGACTTAGGGGGGGTAGGCTCGAGCTTAGCCCTCAACGGAGCCAACCGTCGCCGGTCAACGGCCGGTCAACGCCGGTCAACGGCGGTCAAAGGCCAAAATGGGATTTTGTGATCCGGACCTCCGATCGAAGATCTGAGACTGCCTCCTGACTCGTTTCGATGCTCTGGATGCAATGGTGACCTCCGTTCGAGCAAATTCCACTCCGATAAAAATCATCCGGTACCGATTGCACGTGAATCTAGGCGATTCAAACAGCAGTATCGGAGTCCAGAATGACGTTTTCAAGAATGTATGATCTCCAGGAAGCATTCCTAGCCATTCATAGTCGCTCGAGGAGCACTACAGAGGATGCTTCGTAGATACAGCGAGATACAACTGGATCTGCTTTGCTTGGAGTTCAAGATCAAGGGAGTATGGAGCTAACGTTAATTGATTCCAGGATTAAGAGACTGTTGATAAGCTTAAAAGGTAGGGATTCTATTACTCATCTTTTGTGAGGTTTTTATAGAATTAAAATTGATTGTTTTGCCGCAATATATATATATCTATGTTGAACTGATATTATATGATTATCACATATGAAACTATGACATGGACTCGTCTTGTATTGTACGGCGAGGAACATAATGAATTGACACATATTATAAATTGAGAAGCATGGTCAGGAAAACTAACTCTATTGATAATGATTCAATATAGAGAAATTGTGAGACATGAAGAGGGCGATGGTTACGTCCTTGGGCATGAATACCCTAAAAGGTAAAATAGGGGGAAGGCGATGGCGCTTCCTTGGGTTGAAAGTCCCAGAACACACTGTACAGGAATCGATTTGGTGAGGACTCGGGGCTTGATGTCCCCTCACCGGAACACCCTTGGAATGTTTATAGGGTGATCAAGTGCGCCCATTTGGGTTTCGATGAGTTGAGTGATACTCAATTTAACATGGATACCTAGGAACAATGATGATTGGTAATATTTGTATAAATGTGTAATTATGACACTTGGTAATGATTAACTACGGTATCCATAAGATGTGATCATAATAAACCTCATAATCTGGAATATGATGTGACTTACTAACCATGCAGATTTTAATGTGATAATGATAAAAACCTAAAGGTGAGTAATGGCTTTCTCTACTGAGCATAGTGTTGCTCATTCACTTATGTTTATATCTTTTCAGGACTCACTAAGTTTGAGGTGGCTACGAGAAATATAGTTGAGGAAGTGATGTAACTATATTTCATTGGGACTGCTTCAATCGTTGAGAATGTTCTTCATGATAATGTAAGCATCAATTGTTACTTTCTGTGACTGTAGTATAATGTGTTGAGGGTTAAAATGATGATGACAACAGTTTATATTATTAAATTTAAGGTGCTACATTAAAACTGTGGTTTATTTATCGTTTATATTTTTATTTTTGAGTTGAGAGTTTTCATTTAAGTCCCGGGCAAATTTTATTTTTAAGGTTTTACTTTTATTATTTATTGTAACGCCCCTATATGGGGGTTAACAGTTTTTAATGAGATAAAATAAAAATAAATAATAAAAGTAAAACCTTAAAAATAAAATTTGCCCGGGACTTAAATGAAAACTCTCAACTCAAAAATAAAAATATAAACGATAAATAAACCACAGTTTTAATGTAGCACCTTAAATTTAATAATATAAACTGTTGTCATCATCATTTTAACCCTCAACACATTGTAATACAGTCACAGAAAGTAACAATTCATGCTTACATTATCATGAAGAACATTCTCAACGATTGAAGCAGTCCCAATGTAATATAGCTACATCACTTCCTCAACTATATTTCTCGTAGCCACCTCACACTTAGTGAGTCCTGAAAAGATATAAACATAAGGGAATGAGCAACACTATGCTCAGTAGAGAAAGCCATTACCCACCTTTAGGTTTTTATCATTACCACATTAAAATCTGCATGGTTAGTAGGTTACATCATATTCCAGATTATGAGGTTTATTATGATCACATCTTATGGATACCGTAGTTAATCATTACCAAGTGTCATAATTACACATTTATACAAATATTACCAATCATCATTGTTCCTAGGTATCCATGTTAAATTGAGTATCACTCAACTCATCGAAACCCAAATGGGCGCACTTGATCACCCTATAAACATTCCAAGGGTGTTCCGGTGAGGGGACATCAAGCCCCGAGTCCTCACCAAATCGATTCCTGTACAGTGTGTTCTGGGACTTTCAACCCAAGGAAGCGCCATCGCCTTCCCCCTATTTTACCTTTTAGGGTATTCATGCCCAAGGACGTAACCATCGCCCTCTTCATGTCTCACAATTTCTCTATATTGAATCATTATCAATAGAGTTAGTTTTCCTGACCATGCTTCTCAATTTATAATATGTGTCAATTCATTATGTTCCTCGCCGTACAATACAAGACGAGTCCATGTCATAGTTTCATATGTGATAATCATATAATATCAGTTCAACATAGATATATATATATTGCGGCAAAACAATCAATTTTAATTCTATAAAAACCTCACAAAAGATGAGTAATAGAATCCCTACCTTTTAAGCTTATCAACAGTCTCTTAATCCTGGAATCAATTAACGTTAGCTCCATACTCCCTTGATCCTAAGGCGTGCATAAGGACAATTAAAACTAAAGCACAACATACAACTACATTCATAAAATTTATTTTAATTTAATCTTAGAATTTCAAGAAATAACCACTGCCCATAGAGGTATTATAAAGTTTAACAATATAAATTTTCTGTCTAGGGCATATACACTTAGACTTCATACATATGCTCCAAAATAGCAACAAACATATACTTAGGTTTAAGAACGCAAATTTGAATAATCCTTTAGTATAAAAGAAAATTTATAAATGAAAGACTAAATTTGTTCATAAGATTCTAACCTCGGATTATGGTTAGTTGGAAGCTTGAAATGGTTTCAAAACAGGTTCCTTTACTTCGGTATGACTGAAATTCTTGCTCAAATGGAGGTGATGGTGGCTGATTTTTATGGCTGCCTTGAAGAAGTTCTCTAAGTATTTTGCTTCAGCAAAGAAATGAGAAGAAGAGTGTGGGAACCGTGGAAGAGAAAGGAAGAAAAGATGAAGTCTTTGAAAAGAAGTGATAGAAACAATTATAGAGGAGACATGTTGAAGCATGTCACGGAGGAAATAAAGAAAATGAGGGTCAAGAGTAGTTGGAAAAGATATCCTTATGTCTCATCTAAAGACTTTAACACACATAATGCCAATATGACATTTTTGAGATTTATTAGAAGTTCTAAGGCTTTTTAGTAATCATACTAAATAAATATAGGAGAATTTTAGAAAATTTAAAAATAGATAAAAATAAATATTATAAAATAAATTTAAATGAAGCAATTTTTTTTATACATTAAAAATTAATTTAATTACCAAAATACCCGTTAGGAGAATAACGGGTGTCACAGCTCTACCCCCCTTAAAGAAATTTCGTCCTCGAAATTTCAATTCTAGCAATACTAGTAAAAATTTTAATTCCATTATGATTCCAATTCCGAGTCTAAACCGTTAATGTTGTTTGTCCTCCAAATTTAAGTTATCGTATCTCCACTCATTTACTTGCATAATAAATCTTACTCCTAAATCCCTCAATGAGAGTATTTCTGACAAGTTTCAACTTGTAACACCGTATAATAGTCTAAGAATCTGATTAGGCATACATATTGACCATACCATGATTCCAGTCCTTCATTGTCCATGGACTGTGATTTACAATCACATTTAAGGAGATTGCCAGAGAAATTTTATATACTTCATCTTTAGGTTCCTTTTCCTTTTTGAGTAAGGAAAAGTCAAATATATTTGATTTCATACCTCAACTAATAAACTAAAACATAATCATAAAACATATATCACAAACACTTATATTCAAAACCATACATTAAACTTACTCATAGAGATATTAAACGGAATCTCAGAGTTGCAAACATACCCGACATATTTTTCATTAAACAGCTATCCTCATGACACAAACATTCAATCCAAATAATATACTCATATTTCATATGGAATATCCCCATAACTGACTCTGGTACTTCCACATAATATTAACAGAATATTACACATTACAAACATAATACGGATACGTTTCGAGAGTACAAGGCACTCCGTACCCAGCTATCCATATCATGCATGCTTAGAGGATACAAAAACATCGATAAACAAAAGATCGGACCTTAAGAAGGATGCGTTTCGAGAGCATCAAGTACTCCGTATCCAGCCATCCCGGCATTAGGCTCAATGAATCTAAAAGATTGAACAACAACGTATCACAAGAAACACAGAATACAAGGCAAACGGTTATTCGTAACACACGAAATACGGACACACATGCCTACATGCCAAAGATAAAACAAAAAGATTACAGATGGAGATTCAAATCAATTGGCCGCTCCCGGCTTTCCCTTTCCCATTCAAGCTTGGATGTTGCAGTGTCGGATTCTGGATGTATGATTTGCATTTTATCTATCAATTCCTCAACTGTTGAAGCAGTGACAAAGATTTGTCTCTCCGATTCTGTAGTGATGTTTTCTTCCACAGCGTAATCTAGAAATTTCAAAAGACCGTTATAAAAACCCTTTACGTTCAGCAGTCCCAAAGGTTTGGAATAAAAGCCCAACAATTGCCCACAAGCAACTATAAATATTTCCTCAAGAGTACCTAGACCACCAGGTAATGCTATAAAAGCATCAGAATTATAGATTATGTCTTTAAAATTTTTAGGGATACTCCTGACTCCTTCTCCCTTACCTATGGCTTCCTTACAAAGGTTTCCTTCAACTGGAATATGAGGCCAAATTCTTACATCAGTAGCGTCGCTAGACCTAGCTGCTAGTGCCATATTTACCATCATTTTTATACTACCACCCCCATAGATTATGTTAATCTTCTTGCGTGCTAGGACTTGCCCTAAGTGATTTGCAGCTTCTAAATAAGCTTTATCTTTTCCAAGGCTGGAACCACAAAAGACACAAACATTCTTTATTTTCTTCGTGGACTGGGAGGTAGACATATTTGGTTTATAGAAGTGGTTGCTTAATGTCTGCTCCACTTAGACTTCGGGTTCTACATGAGTTTTTAAAGATGAGAAATATACAAAAAGGGCTAAAGAGATAGACGAGTAGGTAATGAAAAGGTAATCCAAAGATTTAAACAAAATCTTGTGCGGATAAGAAAGTAAGATAAGGTGATTGATAGTTTTCAGAAAATCTGATTCACTTTTTGAAAAAGATTAGACTCTAATTGTATAACTTTTGACAATTGAGAACAATTCGACAGAAGACCCTCTTGACACAACTGTAGACTTTTTGACAAATATACACCAAGTCTAGAAATTTAATATAAACGACAAATACTGTAGAACTTTTGAAATTTGAGACACAAATCTTGAAATATCTGGATAAGCTTTTCAAAATTCAAACATATTACTGTACCGTATGTAACGTGTCTGATAAGATAATATATTTTATTATATATATATTTAAGAAAATCATAAATTAAATAAGATATTAACACTTACTGTATCAATATAATAATCACAATTATTTCAAACACAAAAGCAAATATTCTGAGTAAAAGAAAAACACAAACTGTTGAACATCAGCTAAAACTACTTCAAATAAGCAAAGACTAAATAACCTTTATAGAGCGATGACTTATTCCACATCCAGTTTTCTTATGGCTTGACAAACAGGATCTAGAAATACCATATTCCTGAGGCGTTGTCTTTCTGTATAAAATTTAGGCCAGAGTTTAAAAATAGCTCCTTGAACATATCCACTAGGGTGACCGTGGAGAGGAGGATGGATGCTATCCAAGTTCTCCTTTGAAAGTCCATCCCTACAAAACCTTATTTTATCCTCTCTATTCGTAGATATATAACCAGGTGAAGTACATTTACCGTTACAATTTTGTCTTCCACATTTGTTACAAGTGACCACGATGGCACGAGCTCTTCTTTTCATTGCACTTCGACTGGTACCTGTTCCTGGTAAACCGACATCTTGACTAAAGTCACTCGGACGGATTTTCCCCTCTATTAACATTCTCACATCACAAGGGATACCAAAACGCATAAGAATCCACAACCGAGTAATTCTAGCCTTGTATTTCTTTCTGAGAATCTTTTGGGAGAGTGATGGGAAATACTTTCTCAGGTGTTGGTACTTTGGGTCCATGATGAGATGAAAGAAGAGTAAATAGAAAGGAAAAATTAAGATAGTAAATTGCAGAATCCTAGAATTCCTTCTTCTTTTAGAGAAAAAGAAGAATTTTTAATGAAAAAGAAGAGGATTTGCGATTTAGAGAGAAAATAACAAATTAAGAGAGAAAAAGTGAACTCGGAGAAATAAGCTCCTATGCACAGTAAACGTATTTGTAAACAATGATTAAACCACTGTATATGACACGTATAGAAACCACGTGGGAGAGACAGTGTGAATCAAACTGATTTAAGATTTGAACTAGGCCCAAATGTTCTTAGTTGAAAATGGTCAGGTTGTTTCGGGCCTTAACACATTTAGAACGAGTTAAATAACAAACATAAAATTGAAAACCAATTCGTATGAATCTTAAACCCAATTCAAAGCCCACTATAGATAAAGTTAACTATAAACAACAAATCTAATTTAACGACAACAAGGATCTTCCTGAATGATCCAGCAACTCAAATAATTTTGTTTTAATCAAAACCTTATTGAACAATACATACACCCATATGTTATTCCTAATACTCAACATCTATCAATGGATTCATCATCATTACTACCAAGGGTTTAGAATGTGACTAACCTTGAAATCAATACGATTTACGTCTTTCAACATAGACCATATCAATGAACAAAGACACTTGATGTTACTACTTAAGAACATCTACAATCCCCACAATTCTACTTATACAATATCGAATTTCCTCATATAACAAAATCTTAGGTAACCAAAAGATTCACTGATACACTTAAATACAATGTACGTAACGAAATATTCCAATTTTGAGATTCATGCATTCTAGACTTTACACAGTCTCAACAGACCAAAAGTCTAACATTTATCTCTCTCAAGATTCAATACCATGATTCCCAACTTATATCATATTCCTCGAATATATAGAACTTTTAAGAAAAGACATTGACACTTATGTGCTCCATCGAATCCACACATAATCATTACTTAGGTTTGAATCAATTACGAAAAATTTGGCATATCTATGCCAAACTTTAAAATCAATAAATCAAGCCTTATATTTCTTATTGTTTTTCACGAGACAAAAGGCTCTTAAATCCTCGTATCTATACGAATTTCTCATCGTTTATACGAATTAAATATGCTTAGAGATCCAAATATTATACGAATCTCTCATAAGCATTCTACTTATAAACTCATTTCATATAATTATCATTCCCTCATAACTATTAATACTTTCCTTCTATATAATTATTGTACTCATATAACCATTAGTATTTTCATTCTATGGCCTTTCCATGTTACATCCTTCTAAACTGTATAAATCAATGTGAAGGTTCATTTTGATGATGACACTGAAAATTCAGCTTCAAAACCATCTCAAAAATATATTTTTTTAAAGTGGTGCTACACTCCCTAGGTTAACCGAACCTAGGCTCTGATACCAAAAATTCTGTAACGCCCCTATATGGGGGTTAACAGTTTTTAATGAGATAAAATAAAAATAAATAATAAAAGTAAAACCTTAAAAATAAAATTTGCCCGGGACTTAAATGAAAACTCTCAACTCAAAAATAAAAATATAAACGATAAATAAACCACAGTTTTAATGTAGCACCTTAAATTTAATAATATAAACTGTTGTCATCATCATTTTAACCCTCAACACATTGTAATACAGTCACAGAAAGTAACAATTCATGCTTACATTATCATGAAGAACATTCTCAACGATTGAAGCAGTCCCAATGTAATATAGCTACATCACTTCCTCAACTATATTTCTCGTAGCCACCTCACACTTAGTGAGTCCTGAAAAGATATAAACATAAGGGAATGAGCAACACTATGCTCAGTAGAGAAAGCCATTACCCACCTTTAGGTTTTTATCATTACCACATTAAAATCTGCATGGTTAGTAGGTTACATCATATTCCAGATTATGAGGTTTATTATGATCACATCTTATGGATACCGTAGTTAATCATTACCAAGTGTCATAATTACACATTTATACAAATATTACCAATCATCATTGTTCCTAGGTATCCATGTTAAATTGAGTATCACTCAACTCATCGAAACCCAAATGGGCGCACTTGATCACCCTATAAACATTCCAAGGGTGTTCCGGTGAGGGGACATCAAGCCCCGAGTCCTCACCAAATCGATTCCTGTACAGTGTGTTCTGGGACTTTCAACCCAAGGAAGCGCCATCGCCTTCCCCCTATTTTACCTTTTAGGGTATTCATGCCCAAGGACGTAACCATCGCCCTCTTCATGTCTCACAATTTCTCTATATTGAATCATTATCAATAGAGTTAGTTTTCCTGACCATGCTTCTCAATTTATAATATGTGTCAATTCATTATGTTCCTCGCCGTACAATACAAGACGAGTCCATGTCATAGTTTCATATGTGATAATCATATAATATCAGTTCAACATAGATATATATATATTGCGGCAAAACAATCAATTTTAATTCTATAAAAACCTCACAAAAGATGAGTAATAGAATCCCTACCTTTTAAGCTTATCAACAGTCTCTTAATCCTGGAATCAATTAACGTTAGCTCCATACTCCCTTGATCCTAAGGCGTGCATAAGGACAATTAAAACTAAAGCACAACATACAACTACATTCATAAAATTTATTTTAATTTAATCTTAGAATTTCAAGAAATAACCACTGCCCATAGAGGTATTATAAAGTTTAACAATATAAATTTTCTGTCTAGGGCATATACACTTAGACTTCATACATATGCTCCAAAATAGCAACAAACATATACTTAGGTTTAAGAACGCAAATTTGAATAATCCTTTAGTATAAAAGAAAATTTATAAATGAAAGACTAAATTTGTTCATAAGATTCTAACCTCGGATTATGGTTAGTTGGAAGCTTGAAATGGTTTCAAAACAGGTTCCTTTACTTCGGTATGACTGAAATTCTTGCTCAAATGGAGGTGATGGTGGCTGATTTTTATGGCTGCCTTGAAGAAGTTCTCTAAGTATTTTGCTTCAGCAAAGAAATGAGAAGAAGAGTGTGGGAACCGTGGAAGAGAAAGGAAGAAAAGATGAAGTCTTTGAAAAGAAGTGATAGAAACAATTATAGAGGAGACATGTTGAAGCATGTCACGGAGGAAATAAAGAAAATGAGGGTCAAGAGTAGTTGGAAAAGATATCCTTATGTCTCATCTAAAGACTTTAACACACATAATGCCAATATGACATTTTTGAGATTTATTAGAAGTTCTAAGGCTTTTTAGTAATCATACTAAATAAATATAGGAGAATTTTAGAAAATTTAAAAATAGATAAAAATAAATATTATAAAATAAATTTAAATGAAGCAATTTTTTTTATACATTAAAAATTAATTTAATTACCTAAATACCCGTTAGGAGAATAACGGGTGTCACATTTATTTTTATTTTATCTCATTAAAAACTGTTAACCCTCATATAGGGGCGTTACAAATGCATTTTCTTCCCAGGGGGTTCCTGACCCCTGGTAATCGAGGCCAGGCGGTTGGCAGAGCAAACGGCCAAAGATACTACTCAGGGCAGCCGAGGCTCTGCTCACCGACGGGACGTCACGGCTACACCCAGAGGGCACTGGCGTTGGCGGTGGAATAGCAAGCCACCGGCGAACCCAAAAAATAGCCGTCTCTCTCCCTTTGGTGAAACTCAGCAGGGCCGGCTGGACAGCTGCTTTTGGCCGCCATTTCCTTGCATCACCGCCGCCAGAGGCCGTGTCTTTCCTTCTCCGATGAGGCCTGAGGGTCTCGGCCGGAGTTCCTTGCCGGCGGCAGTAAGATTGCAGCCGGTAATCCCATGAGTTACTGAATGCCTTTAGAAATGATTTCCAAATCATTTCTGCAAATTGAATTAACCGTGACTTTTTTTTTTTAATTGCAGCCATTACTCGAAAGAAGGAAAAACAAAGTCAACAATTAATTCCACAGACGTACATACACGTATCCATATTGATGAATCCATATTGAACAAAAAACTGAATGAACCTTACAAATTTATAATTATAAAACCAAATTCAACTAAAACTTTTGAGAAAAATTTCTCAATGATTTAACATAAAACCGCTTTGATACCACTTGTTAGAAACCAAATCAAACCAAAATTCTACCAAGATCGTTCATGTTAAATCATTGAGAGGAATAATTCTAAATTGTAGAAGCGTACCTTGATTCATGATCTTGGATTGTTATGGGTTATTGTCTTCCAATCCAATACGTATTCCTTTTGAAACTTCAATGAAGATAGGATTTCAGAGAAGTAAGATGTCTGTAAACTTTATGAATTGAATGATACGTATGAATTGAGAACCATAACCAGAATAAATAACTTTAGTTATTTTAGTGTATTTCTAGTTTTGCCCATCATAAAATATGGAAATTACAAATTGTATCTACACATATAATATTAATAATAATAATAACCCATACATTATTTTAATACCAAAAAATAAAGCCTTTTAACTTTATCTTAATTATATCACTTTAATTTAGACTTTACCTTAAAATAGCATTAAACAACACATTTAAATACATATGTAGGCCCACATGAAAAATTATTTTCCAACATATTTTTCCTAAGTCCCCGTTGTTTTCACCAGTAACTTGTATGAAGGATATGTTAGACGAAGCTTTTCACTTTGAGGCAGTTGCACCTGCAATCTCGGCGTTGGAAAGTAAAGCTCGGATGGAGACGGCGATAAAGAAGAAATGGACTAAACTGGAAAAGACTAAAAAGGATGCTGAGTTGATATTGATGAAGAGGAAAATAGATGTTCTAAGGAAGATTCTGGGAGAATGGCTTTGGGCAATGTCTCTAACTTGCTATGATCGGTGGAGTTTACACCCCGCCGGGTCCAATGAGTGCCATCGTTTGGAATGTTCGTGGGTTGGGGATGTTAGAAAAATGGCAGCAATTGGATGAATGAGAAAGTGATGCTCATTGGTGGAGATTAATGGAGGTCATAAACCTCATATTGTAACACCCAAAGGCATGGATTAATAGGTGATTATGAGCTTCATAATCATGAAAAATGAAGGGTTATAACCAATGGTTTAATGGGAGATTATGAGCACCATTATCATAATTATGAGCTTCATAATCATGAAAATGGAGGGTTACAACCAATGGTTTAATGGGAGATTATGGGCACCATTATCATGGAAAATGGAAGGTTGCAACCAATGTCATTATTCACATAAATTCTGATTAATGCCTCATTATAATGTGGATTGTAACTTATATTCTCTTAAGCCTATATAATGAACTCTCCTCCACATGTTTGAGACACACAATTGCATAGAATTTGCACTCACCAAGTCATAGAGTTTTTCCTTAGTTTTTCAAGTTCTACCAAGTTTTGTTGTAGTCGTTTTTGGTGATAGAAGAAAAACACTGTTTCAAGTTCGCCGGAAACGGTATCCCATTGTGCTTAAGATTCCGTTGCTAGTCGTTGTATCCTGGGAGACAGACGTCCGTCGTATCCTCGTGCACAACCGGAGGGGACGAATCTGTTTTAAGGAAAGCGTGACCTACACGTGCCTCGACCATTTCTGTTCAATTTCCATATTGCATTGCTTCCATTGAAGGTTTTGTTGTATTTGTTTTCTTTAATTTCAATTTCTAATTTTTTTTTTCAATTGTAACCTGTTCATTTTATCCATGCAATATATTGTTTGAAATTCTTGGTAATAGTACATACAATATTGTGCTAACAATCTTAAAACAGATTCGCTTTTGAAGATGGACAGGTTACTAGAACGGAGAAATAAATCTTATTAGTTCCTTCTGGAATTTTCGTTTTTACTATAGATTTTTGTTTGCTTGTATATTTGATTATGACCATTTGTTAAGTTTCAACTTCTATAAATTTGGTTGGCTTCTGATATTGGTTTTTGTTATTGTTATAAACGTTTGATTGTTTTGAATATTTGAATTGATCATTCAGGTTGCTTTTTATTGATCTGTTCGTGAACTTTTGTTCTTGTTTTATGCGTGTGTATATGTGTATATATATATATATTAATTAGTTAACGTTTTGTGCATAATCTGTAAAAGTTTTGTTTCGTTCCTGTATGTTTACATTTTAAATATAAAAAGGAACTGTTCGTGTAATAGTTATAACAAAAGAATTGCTATACATATATTTTACGTTTCCATGGTGATTATAGACATTGAGTTTTGAGTATGGAAAAGTCTTTTATACTATTTCGTTCAAGTATTAATTTGGTTCGATTTCTTTATTTCATTTAATTGTAATTTTGATTATGTGCTTTCAATCAAAATGTTATATAACTTTAACATTAGTGATATAATTGCTTTTCGCATTAGTATACATTTTGGCATTTAACTATTACTGTTCTATTTGCCTGTGATCATTTAGTGTCAAGTTTGTAAACTTTTGGTATTATTGCTTCTATTTGTGCTGCCTGCTTGGCTGTTTTTTTTTTTTTTTTTTTTTTTAACACATGGTGTTATAAGTATGTACAGTTTTATATATTGATTTGAATAACATTTGTTTCCTATTGGAATCAGTTACTTCCTCATAATTGTTGGAGGTTTGCATTTTTATTATAAGTTACTGCTAAGTTTTTTTTTTGTTTCGTCTTTTATTATATATATTAGGTTCATATATATAAAAGATTAAAAACAGTTTTGGTTTTATTTATTGTTTCTTTCAAATTGTCTAAAACGTTTATGTTTTAAATCAATGTTTATGTTTTACAAAACATTTACAGTATTTGTTCTGTTAAGTTGTGATGATTATTATATATGTATAGTTATATTACGGTTTCTATAAACAGTTTTATATAATTTGTTTTGTTTTGATTTGTTGTTAATAACAGATTGTTTAACATTTTATTGTTATCAATCTGTTTCTTTAATTTCAAAGGAAACTAATTTTGGTGTCATTTTGAAGTTGATTGAAGTTCATTGAAGAAATGGGTGATAACATGAATGTTGTTCCAACTGAGAATGCTCCAACTGGGAGCACTTCTGAGACACCGATGCCATCTCCTAGGGTCCATGCTTCAACCTCGACACAACCTTTGTCGGTTACGGTTCCTGTGAACCACAATGAAAAACCTGAAAAATTTAATGGACTGAACTTTAAAACTTGGCAACAAAAAATGTTGTTCTATTTGACAACACTGAATCTTGCGAGATTCTTGAAAGAGGATCCTCCTACTGTTAGAGAGGATGAAACAGATACTCAGACCTTGCTTGCTGTTGAAGCATGGAAGCATTCTGACTTCTTGTGCAAGAATTATATTCTGAATGGCTTGACTGATGCACTTTATAATGTGTACAGTCCGAAAAAAACGGCCAAAGAAGTATGGGAGTCTTTGGACCATAAATACAAAATAGAAGATGCTGGTGCTAAGAAGTTCATAGTTGGACGGTTCATGAACTACAGAATGGTGGATTCTAAGACTATAATTAGTCAAGTACAAGAACTGCAATTACTCATTCATGAAATTCATGCTGAAGGAATGGTAATTAGTGAGTCTTTCTAGGTAGCTGCAATTATAGAGATGCTACCTTTTGCATGGAATGACTTCAAGAACTATCTAAAGCACAAGCGTAAAGAGATGAGCATTGAAGATCTTATTGTTCGACTTCGTACTGAGGAAGGCAATAGAGGATCTGAAAAAAGCTTTTTAATAAGTCTGTTGCCAAAGCAAATGTGGTGGAGCATGATAAAAGCTCCAAGAACAAGAAAACCAAGTCGGGGTCCAAGCTGGGGCCGAAGGGTGGAATTTCAAAGAAGCAAAAATTCCAAGGAAAATGTTTCAACTGTGACAAGGTGGGTCACAAGTCGGCAGATTGTAGGATGCCAAAGAGAAACAAGAAGAAAGAGGCTAATGTGGTGGACACCATCACACAAGAAGTGTCAGACATCAGTCTCTCTGTCGTGGTCTCTGAAGTCAACATGGTGGACTCTAACCCAAAGGAGTGGTGGCTAGACACTGGGGCCACACGCCATGTTTGCTGTGATAAAGCTGCTTTTGTTGAACTCGTACTGTCAGATTCTGGAGAGAAGCTGTATATGGGCAACTCTGCCACATCTGAGATTAAGGGCCAAGGGATGGTGGTTCTGAAAATGACATCAGGCAAGGAAGTTAAGCTTCAAAATGTGTTGTATGTGCCTGATATCCGAAAGAATCTCATTTCTGGAACTCTACTGAGTTCACATGGCTTCAAGATGGTTTTTGAAGCTGATAAAATAGTTTTGTCTAAAAATGGTATGTATGTGGGAAAGGGATATGTGAAAAATGGAATGTGGAAAATGAATGTAATGGCTATTAAGCCTAATTCCATTAATAAAAATAAAAAGTCTTCCACTTATATGCTTGAGTCTTCTAATTTATGGCATGGTAGACTAGGTCATGTTAATTATAATACTTTACGTAGATTAATTAACTTGAATCACATACCCACATTTAATATTGATCCCAAACACAAATGTGAAATATGTGTAGAGGCAAAACTAACGAGATCTTCATACCAAATGATTGATAGAAATACTGAGCCACTTGATTTGATACATAGCGATTTTGTGACTTAAAATTTATTCAAACTAGAGATAGGAATAAATATTTTGTTACATTCATAGATGATAGCACAAAATATTGTCATGTATATTTGCTTAAAAGCAAAGATGAAGTTATAGAGAAGTTTGCTCTCTATAAGCAAGAAGTTGAAAACCAACTTAATAAGAAAATTAAGATGGTAAGAAGTGACCGTGGTGGTGAATATGTAGAACCATTTAGTGAATTTTGTGCACAACATGGTATTATCCATGAGGTTACGCCACCCTATTCACCTCAATCAAATGGTGTGGCTGAACGTAAAAATCGTACCTTAAAGGATATGATGAATGCGATGCTGATAAGTTCTAGATTACCACAAAACATATGGGGGGAAGCCATTTTATCGGCTAATTACCTTTTAAATAAGGTACCTCGGAAGAAAGAAGACAAGACCCCTTATGAATTGTGGAAAGATAGAAAGCCTTCCTATAAATACTTGAGAGTGTGGGAGTGTCTTGCAAAGGTAATAATACCTACACCAAAGAAGATGAGAATAGGTCCAAAAACAGTTGATTGCATCTTCATTGGTTATGGCCACAACAGTAGTGCTTATCGGTTCCTTGTGTATGAATCAAAAAACCCTGAGATTCACAAGAACACGATAATGGAATCTAGGAATGCATCATTTTTTGAACATGTATTTCCTTGCAAATCCAAAGAGGATGGTCCAAGTTCATCTAAACGAACGTTTAAGACTATTGAAGAGAATAGTCAAGATCATCAAGAAGTTGAAACCGAATATGAAGAGGAAGAGCCTAGACGAAGCAAAAGGGCACGAACAGAAAAATCATTTGGACCTGACTTTCTGACCTACATGCTAGAGGCTGAACCTCAAACTTTCAAAGAAGCTGTAAGCTCATCGGAGGGTCCTTTATGGAAAGAAGCCATAAAGAGTGAAATTGATTCCATCATGCAGAATCATACTTGGGAATTAGTGGACCTTCCTCCAGGAAGTAAACCGCTTGGTTCTAAATGGATTTTCAAACGTAAAATGAAAGCTGATGGAACAATTGACAAGTATAAGGCTAGACTTGTTATAAAAGGTTATAGAAAAAAAGAAGGCCTTGATTACTTTGATACTTATTCTCCTGTAACGAGAATAACCTCCATAAGAATGATCATACCGATTGCCGCTTTGTGGAATCTTGAAGTACATCAAATGGATGTAAAGACTGCTTTTCTTAATGGAGACCTTGAAAAGGAAATTTATATGGAACAACCAGAAGGTTGTATTGCTCCAGGACAAGAAAAGAAAGTCTGCAAATTGGGGAAGTCTTTGTATGGGCTTAAACAAGCACCAAAGCAATGGCATGAGAAATTTGACAATGTTATGATGTCAAATGGGTTCAAAATTAATGAGTGTGACAAGTGTGTTTATGTCAAAAGAACAGACGATGGATATGTTATTCTTTGTCTGTATGTAGATGACATGCTAATCGTGGCTAGCAATGATCGGATGATCAAATCAACTAAAGATATGTTGAACTCTAGGTTTGACATGAAAGACATGGGACTTGCCGATGTGATTTTAGGAATCAAAATCAAAAGGTCACCTGATGGACTCATCTTGAGCCAGTCACACTATGTGGACAAGATACTTGACAAATTTAGTAAAAATGACACTGGTGTGACCAGAACACCAATTGATACTAGTCAACATCTGTCCAAAAATAGAGGAGAAAGTATATCCCAGGTGGAATATGCTAGAGTGATAGGCAGTTTAATGTACTTAATGAATTGTACAAGACCAGATATTGCCTATGCTGTAAGTAGTCTAAGTAGATTCACGAGTAATCCAGGAGATGATCACTGGAAAGCGATTGTTAGAGTACTCAGATACTTACGGTATACTCGTAGTTATGGGCTACATTATACAAGAGATCCTGCAGTTCTTGAAGGGTATTCTGACGCAAGTTGGATATCTGATATACAGGATTCTAAAGCTACAAGTGGATACGTATTCACTTTGGGAGGCGCAACAGTTTCATGGAAGTCTTCAAAGCAGACGGTAATAACCAGATCTACTATGGAATCTGAATTTGTAGCTTTGGATAAAAGCGGTGAAGAAGCTGAATGGCAAAGGAATTTCTTGGAGGATATCCCTGAATGGCCTAAACCTATGCCTGCAATATGCATACATTGTGATAATCAGTCTGCTATTGGCAGGGCACAGAATGTGATGTACAATGGTAAGTCGAGGCATATACGTCGTCGACATAATACCGTTAGACAACTAATCTCAACTGGAGTCATGACAATAGACTATGTAAGGTCTAAAGAAAATATTGCGGATCCGTTAACCAAAGGACTAAATAGAGATCAAGTTGAGAAAACATCAAGAGGAATGGGACTTAAGCCCATAAAAGAATAGGTCGAAACAGTGGAAACCCAACCTTGTTGACTGGAGATCCCAAGATCTAGGTTCAATGGGATAACTAAACTAAATAGACTGAATAAGATCACTGTGGGGGTTACCCCAACCCATTCCTATAATAAAAACAGTGATACCCGTAGGGAAAGGTTAAGCAGTTTGCTTTTAATGATTCTTATGCGTCGAATACGTTGAGAATTCGAGCGGAGTAATATGGGTTACTCTTAAGTAAGAAATCACCTATGTGAGAGAGAAGTGGGGCCGCTTCAAAGGAGAATTGCTAGGGCTCAATTCTTTAGAAACTCTTGCAGAACCAGGGAGATGTTCATGGCCAAAATGAACATAACCATGAGAACTGAAACTGTGTCAGGAAAATATATGTGTGAGGTATGTTATCGTTTACACAAATGGCAAAACAGTTCAAGGACATCGCGTCTACTTGTCAGCCAGTAGAGTAAACATACTTTCACAAGAAAAGGTTCAAGGGTTAACGCCTACCTATCCTATGCAGATATTAACCGTAGAACTCTATCATCGTGTAATGTCTTTGTTTTTCCTTTGTAGTTTGTCAATTTCATTCATGTGGGGGATTGTTAGAAAAATGGCAGCAATTGGATGAATGAGAAATTGATGCTCATTGGTGGAGATTAATGGAGGTCATAAACCTCATATTGTAACACCCAAAGGCATGGATTAATAGGTGATTATGAGCTTCATAATCATGAAAAATGAAGGGTTATAACCAATGGTTTAATGGGAGATTATGAGCACCATTATCATAATTATGAGCTTCATAATCATGAAAATGGAGGGTTACAACCAATGGTTTAATGGGAGATTATGAGCACCATTATCATGGAAAATGGAAGGTTGCAACCAATGTCATTATTCACATAAATTCTGATTAATGCCTCATTATAATGTGGATTGTAACTTATATTCTCTTAAGCCTATATAATGAACTCTCCTCCACATGTTTGAGACACACAATTGCATAGAATTTGCACTCACCAAGTCATAGAGTTTTTCCTTAGTTTTTCAAGTTCTACCAAGTTTTGTTGTAGTCGTTTTTGGTGATAGAAGAAAAACACTGTTTCAAGTTCGCCGGAAACGGTATCCCATTGTGCTTAAGATTCCGTTGCTAGTCGTTGTATCCTGGGAGACAGACGTCCGTCGTATCCTCGTGCACAACCGGAGGGGACGAATCTGTTTTAAGGAAAGTGTGACCTACACGTGCCTCGACCATTTCTGTTTAATTTCCATATTGCATTGCTTCCATTGAAGGTTTTGTTGTATTTGTTTTCTTTAATTTCAATTTCTAATTTTTTTTTTCAATTGTAACCTGTTCATTTTATCCATGCAATATATTGTTTGAAATTCTTGGTAATAGTACATACAATATTGTGCTAACAGGGGAAACCACGAGCGTTCGATAAACTCTGGATGATGGTCCGGAGTTTTTTTACCCAACCTTGTCTTTTATTTCCTAGGCCAGACTTAAAGGTGTTGCTATAAGTGCTTTAAAGGATAGATTGGGGTTTGTCGGAGGTTTTCGTGTGGATTGTATGGGTAAAGTTGGAGGCCTTGTATGACTTTGGACAAGGAATAGGACGTCGAAGTAAAAAGCTTCTCTAGATTTCACGTTGACAGTACTTTTATTAAGATGCCAAATGGTAATCTTTGGCATTTTACGGGATTTTAAACGGACATCCGGAGAAAGCTCAAAGACATCACTCGTGGGAACTACTTCATTGTCTTCAAGGTACGTATACTTTGCCTTGCATGGTTGTCGATGTTTTTAATGAAATCTTCTATTTATCGAAGAAGTCGGGAGGTAATAATGTTGTTCATGGGAGCATTAATAATTTTCAAGAAAATGTTGGTGAGTGCAGGATTAATAAATTTGGGGTTCCAAGGACCAAAGTATACTTGGAAAATGGAGTGGGGGAGGCGGTGTCGTCAAAAGGAGTAGTTTAGGAGATGGTGAATAATTTTGAGGAGATTTTTTCTACCAATCTCCGGGTTGAAGCGGCTATGGAGGATGTTATTCAGAGTGTGGGCTGCCTTGTTTCACAGGAGGTCAGGGATGCGCTGGATATGCCTTTTTTTTGTTGAAGACGGTAAGGGGGCTTTTTTCTCTATAAGTGCATGGAAATCATCGGGCCTAGATGTTTCACCCGGGTTTCTTCCAAGAAAACTGGGAGTTAGTTGGAAGAGATGTCACTCGGGTATGTCTTAATGTCCTTAATGGGCATAAATCGGTGCGACAGATGAATAAAACATGTGTGACTTTAATTCCTAAAATAAAGGCCTCTAAGAAGGTGTCAGATCCGACCCCGAACTCAAGGACTACGATCGTACTTACGTTTTCATAGACAATATCAATGTCCCAGACAATCAATCACTTTTCATGACGTTGTTTTCCATGCTATCGAGCATCAAAATCCTGTGCTGTTGGGATAATTGGCAGGATTGGCGGCGCAACGGCAGAGTACTTGCACCGCCAACACGGTTGAACTACGTTTGTGAGTGCACCGCCAGCAGCTTGGCCTTTTCATGTTTGGGCGGGGAAGGGCGATGGTGTTACAAGATTGTTGGGTGTGGGGAATGGTTGTCACGCATCGAGGCAGGAAGGGGCGATGTAGCCACCGTCTAGGTGAGGTTAGGGATGGTAATTTTACCTATGAACCCATTTATCCACAGGAATCCAACTTACACGGGGCGGGCAAAACCCATTTATAAACGGGTTAGGATTGTAAACAGGTTAATGGTGTAACTCGTCATGGGTTATAGGGCGGGGACAGGTATAAAGGTCACCAACCCTATTCCCTATTTGCCCGCCTCATTTAATTTATTTACATTTTTAAATTAAATATATTACATATCATATGCTATAATATATATATATATATATTGCTTTAAGTATAATGTTATACTACGTAATATCTATAAAATTTATGAAAATAATTTTTTTTAACTTATAGTCTTATATAGGTGTCTCAATTACTTAATTATTTTATTATAAAAATAATTAATTAGGTAAACGAGGTACTATGAGTATCCTAAACTCGTGACATGAAAACCCGCCTCATCACCTGTCAATTTATGCACGCTGATGAGGTGGGATGGGGCTTGTTTTTGTTTGTGGGACAGGTTGATGAGAAGACTATTCCGCCCCAAATCCGTCCTGTTTTCATCCCTAGGACAGATATTATTTTTTATTTTTTTTTTTTTTTTTTTTTTTTTAGGCTGGGGATGGGGAAGGGATGGATTTGATAGCAATGGAAAGAAATTTTTACTTTTTAAAAAAATTAATTAGCGTTTTATTTTCTTTTTCTCTTTCTTTATAAGGATGTTTTGGTTATACTTTTAGGTCAAAATTAGCTACAAATGCCCAAAAAAAAAAAAAAGGGCTACATATTTACTTATTAAAAAAAACCCTCATGATATATGCTTGCAGGAAGAACATACATTTTAAATGGAGGAAATAAATCTAAAATGCTGGCACAAACAGTGGGCCCCCTTCATTTGCCCACCATCGCCAATCAAAAGTGTTATTGGTTAAATTTATTATTCTGGAACTTGTCATTTGCTAAGATTTGGTTCTATCAACCGCCCGGACCCAGCTGTCCATCTTTATATATATGTGTGTGTCGACCGATTTGAAAGAATATCCTTAATAAATCCTTTATTTTAGATTTTATTTATAATATTTTTGTAATCACTGCTCATTGGCTACAGAGGATATGAACGAAGTCATCATCTCATTGGCTTTTTTGCTTTGTAACTGGTTTGACTACATGCGTGCAGGTACTAAGTTGTAATTGAAATTTTTATAACGTAATGTATGAATAAAAAAATTAATAGAATAAAATTTTTATTTATAGATTGACGAAGAAAAATTACACAAATAATTTATTAAGATATGTATTTGTTTTATTTTAACTAGTGTTGCAAGAACGGGCGGGCCCGCCCCGGCCTAGTCCCGCCCGTTCTCCTTAGGTCGACACGGTCGCGGGCCGGGCCGGCCCATATTAAAAATAACTTGGCTCGGCCTGGCCCGCGAGCTAATTTTATATGGGTTGTGCCGGGCCGTGGGCCGTGTCGGGCCGTGCCATGGGTCGTGCTGGGCCGTGCCGTGGGTCGTGTCGGGCCGTGCCGTAGACCTTAAATGGGCCGGCTCATCTTGGCCCATCATGGGTTTAAATGCGCCAGCCCATCTAAACATGTAATTTTTAATTTTTTAATTTTTTAATTTTTAAACAAGTTAATAAATATAAAAGTTTGAATAGTTAAGGGTAATATAAAAAAAGATATTTTATTTACGATTGCCCCATTAAAAACCTTTCCAAGGAAACCCAGTAGGACAAAAACTTGGTAAGAAAAAAAGAGTACAATCGAGATAATTATACATTAGATGTTTACAAAATTACTAAAAACAAAAAAATATATATATATATTATTCATAATTAATTACAACGTATTACTCCCAGTGGGAGTATCAGAAATGTTCAAATTTTCAAAGTCATCAACCCAATCATCTTGAACTTCTTGGCTTCTTCTACGAGCATCCTCCCAATCTTTGACTCACATTACTGCTTCCAGAATATCGTCACTCATACGTGCACGCCATTTATCAAGTACTCTACCACTACAACTAAATACTTGTTCACTTGCAACTGTAGATACTGGTATGGTTAGTATATCACAAGCCATTTTAGAGAGCACAAGAAAAGTTCTTGACTGTGATCTCCAAAATGACAAAAGATCAAACTTATTGAAATCATAACCACCACCTTGCTCATTGAAAATGAATGCTGCAAAATTTATTTTTAGATAGTTTTCCAATTCACTGCGTGTTGAAGATGTAGACGATACACCGAAACCAAATCTGGTGTAGCTAATCATACTTGCCCATGAAGAACCATGTGGTACAGAAGTAGTATTTGCTAAAGGTGCAGAGGATATTGTTTGGCCTCCTCCATATTTTTCATTATATGCAGTAAATATGTTGTTAACTTTTGCTTGCACATTTTGAATGGTTATGATGTCAGAATGCACCCTTAATTTTTCCCCTATACCCTTAAGCAAATATTCAATACCAGCTAATTTAACTCTCGGATCCAATACAGCAGCTATGCAATACAACGGTGGAACACGCTCCCAATATTTTTTGAATTTTTGTTCCATGAACTCAACAGATTCCTTAAACATGTCAAAATCTCTATGCATATCGAAGGTTGCAGCAATGTCGTACAACTTATGTAATGCATGAGGAGAGGTGGGATAGTACACACCTGAGAGTTGGAGAGTGGCTTCATAAAAAACCTTTAAGAAATTGTAAAAGCATGAAGCAATTTACCAATCAAATTCTTGAAGCAACTCAATTGGATTCTTCAAGTTGTAATACGTGGTTATGACCTCTTTGTATGGTAGGCATGCATTCAGCATCAAATATGTTGAATTCCACCGATGTCCTATGTCAGTTGGAAGTTTTCTGGGTTTCATGCTTGCTCTCTTGCAAAGCTTAGCAAACTCTTCAATTTGAGAGCCAGAACTTGCTATGTAACCCAAGGCCGTTCGAATATTTTTCCAAATAACCTTGAAAAAATTCCATGCCATCTTGAACACACAAGTTAATAATATTACAAGCACATCTTTGATGAAAAAGTGTTTCGCTATGTTGTGGTCTCAATGTTGTTTTAAAAAGGTTAATAGCAGCAGTATTAGCAGATGCATTATCAAATGTGATGCTCAAAACCTTTTCTTTAATGCCATAAAAATCAAAAACTTTCATGATGACATCATGAATGGCCTTGGCATCATGCGGATAAGGCATTGGTCGAAAAGCAATTAATCTTTTTTGAAAAGACCAATCTTTATCCACATAATGTGCAGTTACACTGATATAACTAGTTTTGGTATGACCTTCCCACAAATCAGATGTGCATGCAATAGATGTAGTGAATGAATTAAATTCAGTTACTAACTTTTCCTTCATTGAATGAAAAACTTTCATAGTGTCAGCTCTTGTGGTAGTTCTTGAAACACGCCTATATTGTGGATTATAAGCATTTTAAATGTACTCCTCAAAAGCTAGATCATCAGCAAGACTAATTGGCTGTTAAGCACTAGCCAAATATCTAGCATGCCATTCTCTTGCTCTTTGTTGGTCATATGACCAATTGGTAACACTACCATCAGGGCTAAATTGAAGTGTTTGTTGACGACAATCAACACCACCTACACCATGCTTAGCTTCGCATTTTTTGCGATGCCTCTCTAAGTGACCAATGCCAGAATAGGATTTACCTGTGTAGTCTTGTTTATATACTTTGCAAATTGCGCGCTCTTCTGTTGCACCATGCTCGTTTGTACGTGTTACGAGATCAAAGTAATTCCACACTGGTGAAGTTCGTTGAATTTTTCTTTTGCCCTTACGAGTGACTTCAGAGGAGCCATCAACTTGAGATAGCAAGTCAACTCCAATTTCTTCCAGTGGATCATTAAATTGTTCTTCTTCGTTGATCACCAAATGTGAAATGTTGGCTCTCCCTCTATGTGATGATGCCATAGCTTCAATAAAAAATAACAATAAATTAACATAACATAAAAATTAAATAAAATAATTACACAATAAAATTAACTTATAACAATACAAAATTAATGAACAACAAATGAAATAAATTATACCTTCAAGTTTTTTTTCCTTTCTGAAGAACTCTAAGTAATCTAAAAAACAAGACAATACATAAGATCTTAAAAGTTTGTTGAATGAGTATCTCTGTGAATGTTCTACATTTATTTATAGGTAAAAAAGTTTATTTTTTTATTTTTTTATTTTTTAAATCTTTTTTTTTATTTTTTTTCTTTCAAGTGTAACTTGATTAGACAATTCGCTGAAGACTTAACGTCTCAGCTTTGCACATTGTAGGCCTTCCTTTTGAGCCTCTATGTTAGGCCTACCCTTTTATAATTGCATAGAAAATCTAATGCCATGTTCACTCGTGGGTGAATATGGCATGCATAAATTATATAATATTTAATTCTTATATGTATTAAATAATATATATATATTAAATGTATAATATTTTGATGTGATAATACATTACCAAGGTCGATCCACGTACAACCTCTGCGTAAGGGCAATCTGCGTCAGGGTAATAATTAAGCTCCACACATACTAACAATGCATACAAGAAAAAAATTTTAAAAATGCAAAGAAAAGAAAAAGAGCTTGTCAGGCCTATTGCAATGTGATGTGCATGGGGGATCTAATGCTATGTTCACTCACAGGTAAATATAGCATGTATATATATTATATAATATTTAATTCTTACATGTATTAAATAATATATATTAAATGTATAGTATTTTGATGTGATAATACATAACCTACAGATTTAGCATTTGATTCTCAACTTTACTTCTCAAAAGCAGAGCATGCCTACAAGGAAAAAATAAAAAAATAAAAAGAAATGAAAAGAGAAGAAAAAGAACTTGACAGACGTATTGTGATGTGATTATATTGGGGAAATCTCATGGCATATTCAATTATTCATTCACGGATGAATATGACATGTATAGTCTTTTGATGTGACAATACATGACTTACAATGAGCCTTACATGACTTACTGGGGAAGGCCATACTTAGCCATGTTCACCCGTGAATGAACATGACTTATAATATTTAATTCTTACATGTATTAAATAATATATATATTAAATGTATAGTCTTTTGATGTGACAATACATGACTTACAATGAGCCTTACATGACTTACTAGGGAAGGCCATACTTAGCCATGTTCACCCATGAATGAACATGAAAAAAAAAATATATATATATATATATATATATATATATATATATATATGAAATTGGGCCATAATGGGCCCATTGTGGCCCTATATGGGCTGGTGGGCTGGCCCATTGTGGGCCGGGATGAGCCGGCCTAACCTGGGCCGGTGGGCTGGCCCATTGTGGGCCGGCTCATTGTGGGCCTAGACGGGTCAGGCCGGCCTAGCCCAGCCCAGCCCGACCCGGCCCATGATTTTTCATGGGCCGTGCCGGGCCGGCCCATGGGCCAACATATATTGGCCTGACCCAGCCCACAAGTATTTATGGGCCGTGCTTGGCCGTGAACAATGGCCCATCACTGTATCAGGACGGGCTCGGGCCAGCCCACGGGCCCCGGCCCATTGTTGCATCTCTAATTTTAACCATTAATATTCACTTTTACACCTAACTACCTTAAGATTTATAAAATATACGGTTTGTATCTAGTTTATGAAATAATAATTTTTGATATGAGTATATTAGTATTTTAAGAGAAAAAAAGTAGTAAAAGAAATAAATAAATTAAAAAATATTTTTTAAAGGAAAAAAATGTGACTAATTTAACTTTTATTTCAAATATGAATTTGTTTAAGATTTGTTTCAAGATAATTTTTTTTTACATACTTTATCTTTAAAATTCTCATAATATATGCCATGTTAGTATCGGACTAAAAATAGATAATTTATCAATCACGAAGTGAAAACTATATATTTTATTAATCAAGTAAAATTTTGATTTAGTTTTTTAGTTCAAACAAATCCAAAAATATAAAGGCACATACACACATACATTTGACCATGATAGACATGAAAGGAACAAACCATAATATAAGTCAAAAATTGATTACAAGCAATGAGATTATCCTAAAAAGATAATTGATATTTGAAGCTTAAGAAATCTACAAGAAAGATGAATAAAGTTGAAAAAAAAAAAACCAAAAGGAAAAAGATGAGAGAACATTAATATTACATTAAAAACAGTAAACAAATGGAAAAAAAAATATATAGAGAAAAAAGGTAAAACAACAAAAAAGTAAGAAAGAGAGAAAAAAAAAATGGACACGCAGTAACACGAGCTCAACTCGGGTGTCACACACTTGTGAGGTCAGCAATACTTGAAAAAGTAGATGCATTGCTTTTAATACACATCATCCACTATTTTGTGCCTCTTTTGGTCCATTGCTTAGACATTCCAGCTCAACTTTTTTTTTTATTTTTTTCTCCCTTTGCTTTCTCTTATAGCATTGTCACAGAGCAGTCTTAGTGGGGCGGTCATACATCTCATTTACTCTTTTTTTTTTTCCTTTCTCAAAGTAGTTTCCATTTTCTAACGGCTTCAATCTTCTTGGATTTTTTACATTTTACATTTTTCATTGTTATTTCATTTTTTTATTTTTCAATCCCTGCGCTCATCTATTCAATTATGTCTTTATTGTGTATTCAATTACTGTGTAGGAAATGCTCCAAAAGCTTTGGGTTAAAATTAAATTGAAACTTTTGTTTTCAACAGCAATTAAGATACAAAAGAGATTACATTAAACTTCAGCTACACACGTTGAAGGAAACCAATAAGAAAAATTGGATTTCCTTTTAGTACTTAAGCAGAGTGCAAAGCAAATCATGATCTCTCCGCGGTAATCAATATGTACAAAGTACAATATTGCTTCACTAAAAGGAAGTTTTGTGTATAATTTATAATGAAAAAATAATATGCCTAAATGGCAAGAGAATTCAGAGTAACACTACCTAATATGCTGTGTTGCTCCAACAAATTGTGCTTGCAAAATGGTTGGCGATGTCCTCACTGCGAGCAAACCAAGATCTTCCAAAGCTTTCGCGATCTTCTTACAATCTTTTGGATTTTAAGAGCCAAAAACGATGGAAGTAAGAAGACACGACGTGGAGGAGAGGTTGCACTTTCAGGAACGATTGCAGAGGTAGACGCTCCATTGTTGCTGCTGTTGCGGCTGCTGCTCTTTCGGAGATAAAAACTTCTACTCCCTACATCCCCTATTATCTCTGCCTTATCCAAACCTGTCCAATTAAGAGATTGTTGTATTTGCTATATTAAAACAAGCAACAACTTTTGCCTAAGACAAAACAGGCAACAAGCAGTGAAATGAAATGCTTAACACCATCCTTGGTAAAACTAGGGTTAGTATTTCGCAATGGAAGAAACAACTTCTTTAGGTAGTTCAATTTTTTTTATATATATTATTTTTTTGCTCTTGGAGGATAAGATCTTACATTACTTTCGATCGTATATGCAACGATTAAAAAGTCTAGAAATGTGGCAGAAAAAACCAATCAACATAATCAGCATATATGACTTTATGTGCCATTTGTCATCATTCTACAGGGGACCATATTTTTGGCATCAATTTTCCCTTGGTAAGACTTAAAAAGAAACCTCAGTCCCTAGCCAATTCTACGAGCAAAGTGATCATCAAAGCATAACAAGAAAAAAGAAAGCATATGTAAGGTTTTCCCGTAAGCCTCTTTTACTCATTAAAGTAACTTCTATCATGTTTAAGGCAATTTCTTTGGTGGGAAGAACCCAAAAAGACACCCACCAACAAGTATCTGTCTTTCAACCGATAAGTTCGTAGAATAAAAAGTTTTGATCAGATTTAACGGTTTCAAAACTCTCTAATATTTAAATGGTCAGGACTATGACCTTTGGCCATTTTATGTGCGTGTAAAAAGACACAAAAAATTTAAACAAATCGGTAGAAGCTTGGCTTACTTTGAAGGCTGAAATAGGAATGGTGCAATTCAAGAGAAGATGAAGCATCCTTATCAAGCTTAGGAGTTCTGCCTTCTTCATTGTATTTGTCAACAACATGCTTAATAGTCTCTTCCACACTTGATCCTAATTTGATCATAGTCCTTAATGGTCCAGGACTTCCCTCAACTGTCACATTAACAACCACTTTTGCATCTCTATTGTATCCCAAAATCTGCATTTGCAAGTAATATTTCACCCAAATTTAGCTGCTTCAACTATCCTACACATGCCCATTATGTCAAAATCTTATGAAAGGAGCCACATACACCAATAATTATTAATAGGTCTAACCCAAAAATTGACAGAATTAGAATCAGCATTATATCCAATTAATTCATTGTATTAAGATGTCAACATCTACTATGCACATATTCAATTATTAGTGTAAACGTTACTTCTAAAACAATTGGGATTTTCTTTTTATTCTTATATTTGGAGATCATAAAATTAAAAAGGTGATTATGTTAATTAAACGAGTGAAAGTAAAGTTGATAAATTTATGCAACACTCTGTTTGGTTTGTCTTCCAAATAGTGAATAAATATAGGAAAAAGGGGTTAAACTCAAACGTTCGTGGTTTCCAACTACCAAACAATCCCTTAGATATTTTCTTTAAAAAAAAAAAAAAAAAAAACCACAAAGTTTGACTTTTACCTCCTTACTCTGCTGAGGGGAGAAACAGAGCAAAGAAGGAGAGGAAGCGAAGACGTCCGCACAAGTATGTGGCCGGAAGAGGAAATTCTCCGATCCCAAGAACCGGCGGTGATCTTCGTCTCCGCCGTCGCTTCCGGTGGTCCAGAGCACCGGCTCCGACGAGCAGCGCTTCAGAATCTTGATGGGCTTGGAGCGCTTCATCGATCGGCGAGGCGCCGGCGGGGTCCTCCGGAGAGGCGACGGCGATGGGTGCGGCGGCCTACTTCTCCGGCCGCCCGTTGCAAGTGCCCTCCGCCGCGTACCCCTTTGCGACATATAACTATCTATGTATCTATATATATATATATATATATATATATATATATGGATCAAAGAACCAAGATGAATAAAATTAAACTGTTGAAAAAATAATTTGTAGATTGTAGATGATCATGAGATAGTTTTTTGAGTTTAGTTAAGAGGATTCCAAGAAATCTAGGAAGAGTTTTGAAGAGAGAAGAGGAAACATGAACTGGTGAAGGGAAGTCAAAAAAAAAAAAACAATAAATAAATAAAATAATAAAAAAAAGGAAAAAGGCAAAAGCAAAGTAGATGGATGTGGTGGGTTAGCGTGGCAAAGCAGGTTTGGTCGGTTTTTGGAGGTTGGTCTTTCCAATTAACTAGTGTCTTATTATATCATTTTTTCACTTAAAAAAAAACCTTATTATGTCATTTCACAAGTAAATTTAAAAACAATAAAATAAATTTATGGTATTTTCTTTGCCTTTTTTTATTATTATTTTGTTTTTTTTTTGTCTTTAATTGTATAATGTTTGACAAATTAATTTAAACTAAAAAATTAATTGATTAAAAAACTGATGCTATAACAAATTTTTATTTTACGTTATATAGGCTTTGTACTTTGTACTGGTATTGGTTCTCTTGATTGGTCAACTGTTTTACCAAATAAAAAAATAGTTTTATTTTATTAATTTTATAAGAATCCTTTCATTATTATTATTTAAGAGAATTCTAAACTAAAAAATGCTATTAAAAAATAATATCTGTTAAACTGTCAAACTATTATTTGATCTTATCAACCATCATACTCACACGAAATTTATGACATCTTATATTTTATATTTTATATTTTTTGAGAAAATATTTTATATTTTGATTATCCTTTTTTTTTATAAGCAATTATAGTTTGTAACTTAATCTAACAACAAAAAATAAAAGAATAATAGGGAAACAAAAACTTTGATTTCATATATTAATTGCTTTACGTGAGCAGCTTTTTTTAATTTATTTTGTCGGTGTCTTTATGCATTGGATTTGGAACAAATGGGAGATTGATTATGGGGTAAGGCAATAAGTTACTCCCTCGTTCCTTTTTTATTCAATTTAAGGCACGCTTTTATCTCTCTCTCTCTCTCTCTCTCATTTTTTTCCCTTTGTTTTCTATTCGGTCTGTCCCTTTGCATGTTTATGGGACACTGTTTTTTCTTTTCCGGCTAAAATGATCTTCGTCATTAAAAACTAATAATCGCACCAAATTCCGTATTTCTGTCTATATATTCTTCCTTCGTTTAGAAGCGAAATTACTTCTTTTGGCTTTTCCTGGGTGTGCTTTGTTCGCTTTTTTTGGTGCCTCTGTGTCACAATTATTGCTTCACGAAAGGGTTTATACTTGGCTGCATTGTTAATATCAATAATATATATATAAATATACACAAACACACATCATTACTTTACCATGACTGTAAAATTGGTCATTCCAGTGGTGGATTTCATGATAATGAATTAATCTAACGTACTTACTAGATATCCTAGTACTAATTGTAGGCCTTTTCAATCATTATTATTGTTATTATTGATTTATTTTTTTACTCTTGAAAGTGTGATCCATTTTTGGTCTCATAATAAAAGAGGAAAGTGATTCGTAGGAGATGGTCTAAACTCTAATATTCTTTCACTTATATCCCAATGATTAATGTCATCGTTGCTTCACCTCATCGTTGCTTCACCTTTAAACAAGGCATCCTAATTATGTCAGCCATACAAGAAAGTGAGATCTATAGAAGTTGATTACCATAAGCCGTCGTTTTAGCCTTTTAGTGCAAGTTTGATACCCATGATTACATGAAGGATTGGATTTGATTAAATCTCAATACTTTATTTGGTAAAAAACTTTAAATGATTGGATTAGATAAGAGCTTATCCAACGCATGCTTGAATCCCCTTAGAAGGGGATTATGCAATACGTTGCTAAAAGCATGAATTAAATATAACCTTTGTACATTTCGAAAATCTTCAAGGAAATTATATTTTTTTTTAAAAAAAAAAAAGAGGTCAAAATATAATTTTTATGTGACAAAAATAATTTTAATAATTATATTTTTGCTTCTTTAATATTAAAAAATTTAAATTTGACCCAAATTTTTGAAAAAGTTTTACAAAAAGGCCCTTATCCTAATAATACAACACTAAAACATGAGATTTGTCAATACTCGATGTAACTCAATAAGGATATGTTTGATACACCATATTAGTCTTTTGTATTAAGATATGTAGAACTAGGTATGTAATATGTTTTGAACGGAATTATGATACACTATTGAAATATGCTGAATTTTGAAAGTCTTCTAAGACAAACTCAATAAAGGGTGATTACAAGACCTGTTGTACACGTTAAGGCCAACCTAAAAACAGAAACACCAAAGCTGCAACAACTAACAAACACGACAGAGCCAGCAAAAGGAAAAACAATTAACAAAAACGACAAGAGAGATGAATTATTGATATTAAAGAAAACATTATTGATCATGACATGCAAAATGTGCGCGATTATTGCCCTGGGCAAGAGCTATGCCTATGCCCTTTCTACTTCAATCAATGACTATTGTTTCAGAATGTTGCGAGTGCTAACTAAAAATAAATTAATGATGCAATTTTTAGCCTTTTTTATTTTCTTTTTTTGGCAGACGAATATTGCTTTTTATAAGTAATGATGTTGCAAGGTAAGTTGTCGTTCAGAAAGCGCTTGTAGCTTTCAATGGAAAGAAAAAGCCTTTGTGGCTTGTCGTTTGATGGATCATGGATGATGTTTAGAGTATTTGATAGGATGGTTAAAACCATTGATTAGAGCTATTTTTATTATAGCATATGAGAGTTTTATATTGTAACGATTTTTTTATTGTTACTGTAACACATGAGAACTTTACACTATTCATAACTAAGAAAGTCGTCTGAACCATTCTCTGTCAAACATCCTAGTTATCGATTTACATGTCACTTTAGATACGATGTCTTTAATTGATTTGTTGTAATTTTCATTTCTTTTTGTCGTTACGAGCATATGATTATTACCCGCGGTTCGTATTTGATGGTTCCTCTTACTGACACTATTGTCTCTTATTGACGCTATTGGTGCATAAATTATTGTTTTATAGGAGAACGAAGGACATATTAGATTTATAAAATTTTTAAAGTATATATCAGGTTTTAAAAATACTTATAGTAAATGAGAAATATACAATGTAAATAACTTATTTACTATGTAAATAAGAAATATTTACATTGAAACCAATTTGTGAATATATTATTTGCACTATAAATTATTTATTGTACAAATAAGAATTATTTATATCATAAAAAAAATAGGTAAATAAATTATTTACACCATAAAGTTAACATTTACTATAAATATTTTTAAAATCTGCTATTTACTACAATTAGTTTTAAAAAAATAACATTTCTTACAATTTTTATTATTTTTATAAAATGTAGGAAAATGCTTTAACATCTCATTATCAGGAACCATTTTGAGGTCAAAATTAGAACGGGACCTACTTCGTACATGCGACAAGTCTTGGTGGATCTACGAAGAACCGTAATCATATATTCACTCGCTTAAAATGATTATCAGGTCAATGAAAAATTGATGATGATCAAAGTTTACTTATTAGAATTGATTTTTTTGATGAAAAGAATGCTAAAAATTGAAAGTCCCACGTGCTTAGAGAACTTGTCTTGAACATGATGTCATCGTCTTCAATATGTGTCGTTCGTAAGTAAAGATGTTGTCGTTTGTAAGAAAAGTTGTCGTTCTCAAAGGCTTTGTCGTTTGTAACGCAGGTTGTCCTTCAAAAAGCGTTTGTAGTTTTCGATTAAAAAAAAAAAACTTTGTGGTTTGTCATTTGTTGGATGATATTCTTGTCTTGTGTACTTGTTGTTTTAGATATGGTATCTTTATTTGATTTGTTGTCGATTTGTGTATATGATTATTACCGGCTGTGCGTATGCGATGATTCCTTTTGCGGTTTTACATCATTGTCGTTTTTAGGTAAGTTGTCGTTTTATAAAGTTGTTCTCCTCTGTTGGATATAAAATCATTTACAGGATAAATTTCGTGTTTTCTTGTCATTTAAAGGAAAGTCGTCTTTTTGTGATTTATTGTCGTTTTAATATAATATCATTTGACATTTATAATGGGATGTTTCCAACTCCAAGTGTTTATTAACCAAAAAAAAAAAAAAAAAGAGAAAAAAACCAGTGGGGATGTCGTTTTGTCGTTTACGAAATTGTCCGGTTCACATTTAGACTTGCATGTGAGCAAGTTGTTTGCATACCTTTTGTCGTATTCTTATTTAATCGTTTCCTCTTATGTTCAAAAGATGTACCATCGTTTGCAAGACGTTGTCGTCTTATTGGCACCTTCGTTTCTATAGTAAATTGTGGTTTAATAAATTTGTTATATATTGGTCACTTTTATTGTTTCCAGGATTTGATGCTGTTTATAGGATTTTTTTTTTCCTTGTGTTTTTCTATTTATTAAATGGTAGTCGTTTGTAGAATAAGTTGTCGTTTTCAAGATATCCCTTGTCGCTAAAACAGAGCAATTGGATATCCCTGCAAGCAAAACTTAGATTAAAAAAAAGAAACTATCCAATGTCATAAACCAAAGGGTTTTTTTACCTTTTTTTACTTTGTATTTTATGTTTATTCAAATAATATACTTTTAGTTTTGATCTCATCGAATTTATACTTTCAGATTAGATTTAATACACAAATCTATATCTTACCTAATCAACAGTTGATTTTAACCTTTAAAATAACAAATCATCCTTAAGTAAAAGAGGAAGAAGCAAAAACTTTCAAAAAACAAAAATAAAACAAAAATAAAAACACAAAAAAACCTTATTTTGAAGATATTCTATGCATTTTTAAGGCAAAAACCTTATTATATAAGTTTTTTAAGTATTTAAAGTTATTTTATTTTTTAATGTGAAGGTATTTTGAGCAATTTCTTAAGTCAAAATCTAATTTAAAGGTATACATTCGATGAGGTCGAAAACTGAAAGTAAAATTTTTGAATTAACTTAAAACAGAGGGTAGCTAAATATACCTAAACCAAAAGAGGATAAAGAAAATAAATTGTACTAAATAGGTGTCTGAATTAGGAGCTAAGATGAAGTAGAACAATTCAATAGTAGTACATCATATAGATATATTTGTTAGCAACAATGCAATCCTAATATGCTAAAAATAATATGCATATCAAGATCACAAGCAGAAGCATAGAAACGATATACCTCTAGCTAGAGCCTATAAATCGTGTTACGTGTCAACACGATTACAACACGACATGATTACACTAAACACGAACACGACACGATTAATAAACATACCTATAACACAAACACGAACATAACGCGCTCGTAACACGCATAACACGACATGACACGATTAACATGATTATTAAATAAACCATAATAATTTAACACATTTATAACCTAAAAAATTAAAAAAAAAATAAAAAAATTAACATCATGTTCTATTTAATTTCCAATTCAAAATTCAAAACACCAAAATGTTCCTCTTTTTAAATTAAAATGTTCCTAATGTTCTTATCTTTCCTATCATTAAATTATTAAATTTTTTAAACGATGTTTTTTCTCCAATCTAACCTTTTAAGTCAGATTTGAAAAAATTACTTTAAAGCTATAAATAGCTCCAATAGCAGATGACAAAACCGGGGAGAAACGAGTCCTTATATAGAGGACTTGTGACAAAAGTTTTTGTTTCTTGTCGATGTGGGACTTTTGAACAAAAACGTAGGAGAATCATAATAAATAAAATAGAAGCTATTACTTTACACTAGCAGGTCATCAAGCATGGCGGAGGCAAGCGTTATAATACTACCAGTGGTGGGGGTTTGATTCTTAATACTTGCAAAATCATTAAAATTTTTATTTTAACTTTTAAAAAGTGTTAAAATCATAATAAATAATTAAAAGCTCTTATATTACCTTACATGATCATTTAGTGTGGTGGAGGCAAGCTTAATAATACACTTTAGGTGCCAGGTTCGAATCTTTAAAATTGCAAAATCATAATTTTTTTATTTTAAGTTTAAATGTGCTATAAACGGGCGGGTCGTGCCGTGTCGTGTTGACACGTTTACTGCACGTTTAATTAAACGTGTTAAAGCGTGTTAAACGTGCTAGCACGAATCCAACATGTTTATTTTCGTATTATTCGTGCCAACCCATTTATGACCCAATTAATAATCGTGCGGTTCAAACCCATTTATATCGTGCCGTTTTTATATCGTGTTATCGTGTCGTGTCCGAAATTGATGGCTCTACCTCCAGCCATTGAAATTTTCCCCTGTATGCAATTCAATGACCTAGCTGCTGCCTTCTCTTATTTGGTTGCTTCTATCACTCAAATACTTAATATGATGGTGTATAAAACTGGATATGAGAGAGAGGTGATAGGGATCAACTGAAAAAATGTTCAACGTATGAACAAAATTTTCTCTGTATATTTCTATTCTAGTGTAAAATGTTCTCCCATCAAGAACCTGGTTATATACCAGAAAAAATATGTTACCATTGGATTCAATTTAATTCTGATTTAACGGGTAATATGAGACCATATATGTAAAACCATTATAGCCAATAAATTGGTTTCAAAATTGAAACCGTTGGTAATGTATAAACGATTATATTCTCCCACTTGGTCTCCATATTTAACCATTAAACGCAACTTGCAAGAAATAAATACATGAATCATGGCGATAGTTTCTCTCAATGTGAGTATTATCTTCTATGTATTACTATGTATTATTTCTCGGACTTTATTCCATATATGATAACTTAACTTTATGAATAAACCCAATGTTTATTCTCGGTCTTGCTAAAAGTGAATTTTCCTCCAACAACTTTATGCGCAAATGAAATATGAGAAAACATCACAACTGAATAAGAGTTTCATTAAGACTGTAAATTGTATATACAAACAAATTTACATTGTGGAACCAAGTCCCATCTGAACTACATGATCCTTAAATGACTTGGGTGGTATTCCTTTGGTCAAAGGATCGATCATCAATTCAGTGCTTATATGCTTTATGACCACTTTATTTTCCTTAATGCGTTGCCTTATAGCTAAGTACTTAATGTTGATGTGTTTACTTCGACTGCCACTCTTATTATTCTTAGTCATAAAGACAGCAGTTGAATTGTCACAATATATTCTTAACAACCTAGACACAAAATCTGCAATTTTAAGGCCTGACATGAAACTCTTCAACCATATACTATGTGAAGTAGCCTCAAAACATGAAACGAACTATGCTTCCATAGTGGAGGTTACAACTAATGTTTGCTTTCCACTCCTCCAGGATATAGCTCCTCCAGCTAGCATAAAGATATAACCAGATGTTGACTTCCTTGAATCAACACAGCCAGCATAGTCTGAATCAAAGAAGCCAATCACTTTCTGATTATCGGTTGTCTATACATAAGCATGTAATCTTTGGTATCTTGAAGGTACCTCATCACCTTCTTTACAGCCCTCTAGTGGTAAATGCCTGGATTACTCTGATATCTGCCCAACATTCCTACAACAAATGCAATGTCAGGTCTTGTATAGACCTGAGCATACATAAGGCTTCCAACAGCTGAAGCATAAGGAATATTGCTCATTTGATTTTTCTCTAAATCATTCCTTGGGCATTGGTTTAGACTGAATTTATCACCCTTTACAATTGGTGCTATACTAGGTGAACAATCTTTCATTCGAAATCTTTCTAAAACTTTATTGATATAGGTTTCTTGTGACAGTCCCAGAATACACCGAGATCTATCTCTATGGATCTTAATGCCAATAACATAAGATGCATCGCCCATATCTTTCATTTCGAAATTCTTGGAAAGAAATTGTTTCACCTCATATAGTAACCCTTTATTGTTGGTTGCAAGGAGGATATCATCCACATATAAGGAAAGAAAATAGATTTTGCTCTCACTAACCTTCTAGTGTATACATTGATTCATGATATTTTCTTCAAAACCAAATGAAATGATTATATCATGAAATTTTAAATATCACTAGAGGAGAATCCTTTAGGTTGTTTCATGTAAACCTTTTCCTCTAGATCACCATTGACGAATGCCATTTTCACATCCATTTGATGTAACTCAAAATCAAAATGGGCAACTAATGCCATAGTCATACGAAGGGAATCCTTCTTAGATACAGGAGAAAAGGTCTCCGTGTAATATATGCCCTCTATCTGAGTGAACCCTTTTAGCAACAAGTCTTGCCTTATATCTTTCAATGTTGCCCAATGAGTCTTTCTTTGTTTTGAAGACTCATTTACATCCAACGGCTTTTACACCATTAGGCAACTTGACAAGATCCCAGACTGCATTAGATGACATAGAGTTCATCTCTTCTTTCATGGAATCATACCACAAATTAGATTCCTTACAACTCATGGCTTGCGAAAACATTTCTGGATCATTTTCGGCTCCAATGTTATATTCAGACTCTTGTAGATACACAATATAATCAATTGGAATTGCCGATCTTCTTACTCTAGTAGACCTCCTTAATATTGGTTCAACATTCTCTTGAGAAGCATGTTGTTCAATAGGCAGTTCAACAGGTTCTTGTATTTGTTGTTCATTTGGATCTACTATTTCTTGATCAGCGGTCTGTAGAACTTGAATGACTGGTTGTTGTTCATTACACATTTGTACTGTAGGTGTATTTTGTACAATAATTACTCTATCACATGATGTGGAAGGTTGGGCATCTGTATGATCTTTCTCAAAAATAGTGTTCCAAGATCAATTACTTCCGCTGATCAAGTCATTCTCAAGAAATTTTGCATTCCCCGATTCCATAAACCTAGTAGTATGTGATGGACAATAAAATCTATACCCCTTGGACCGTTCAACATAACCTACAAAGTATCCACTTATGGTCCTTGGGTCTAGCTTCTTTTCTTGTGGATTCTAAACTCTCACTTCAGACGGGTATCCCCAAATGCATACATGTCGCAAACTTGGTTTCCAACCTTTCCATAACTCAAATGGTGTGTTTGAGACAGCCTTGGCTGGAACTCGGTTTAACATATATGCAGTCGTCTTGAGAGCCTCAGTCCACAAGAACTTAGGAAGCTTGGAGCTGCTAAGCCTACTCCGCACCATATCCAACAATATTCGATTTCTTCTTTCTGCCACACCATTCTAGTCTGTAGCACCAGACATTGTGTACTGGTCAATAATTCCATGTTCTTGAAGAAACTTAGCAAATAGACTAGGCGCTGGTCCATCTTCAATGTATCTACCATAGTATTCACACCTTTATCAGACCTCACTATCTTTATTTGCTTACCGCATTGTCTCTCTACTTCTACCTTAAACACTTTGAAGGCATCTAAAGCTTCATTCTTATTATGAAGCAAATAGAGATACATTTATCGTGAGTAATCATCAATACAAGTAATGAAATACTTTTGACCATACGTGTCCATATCCAGACAACAAATGTCTGTATGTATGATCTCCAATATGTCTGAACTGCTCTTGGAACCTTTCTTTGAATTATTGGTCTGCTTACCTTTTATGCAATCCACACAAGTGTCAAAGTCAGTAAAATTAAGAGTATTAATTACCCCCATTATTTACTAATCTCATTATTCTTTTAATAGAGATATGACATAATCTACGATGCCACAATATTGAGGATTCTTCATTCATAACATATCTCTTAATGCCAGCATTATCATGAACATACATAGAAGTATAAGAAATTTTATTTTGTAAATTAATTTTGAAAAGACCAGCAGACATTGTACCATTTCCAATAAGTTCAGATCTATAATATAAACTAAATATGGTATCTAAAAAATTAAAGGAAAAACCCAATAATATAAGTCTTGAAACAGAAATTAAATTCCTTGAAAAACTTGAAATATAAAATGTCCTTTCCAATTCTAACACAAAACCACTACTTAAAACTAATTTGCATGTTCCAACTACCTCCACATGTGAGCGTATCTTATTACCTGAGTAGATAAACTGCTCACTATTCACTGGCTTCCTTAGGTTTTGCAACCTCTGCAAGAAATTAGTGATATGGATTGTAGAACCAGAATCAATCCACCATGTGTTATGATCAACATCAACCATATTAGATTCAAAACAAACAAATGAGAATTGAGTACCTTTCTTCTCAAGCCATTTTTGATATTTAAGATAATCCTTCTTCATGCGCCCTTTCCTTTCACAAAAGAAGCACCTAGATTCCTTAATCCTACTTCATGTGCTCACAAAAGAAGCACCTGGATTCCTTAATCCTACTTCATGTGCCCTTTCCTTTCTCAAAGAAGCACCTAGATTTCTTTTTGATATCAGCCTGTGCAGACAATTTGTCTTTTCCCTTGTTTCGCTTGTCCCTTATTCTTCCCTTGAGTTGCTAGATGCACTTTCTCTCCTGCCTCCATGACAAGTCTTCCTTCTTCCTAAACACACATGGTCATCAACTCATTGATGGACCACTTATGTGTGTTGTAGGATATTTTAAAAGGTCCATATTGTTGTGGAAGAATGTTCAAAATGTAGTGCACAAGGAAAGACTCAGACATCTCAACCTCAAGAGTTTTTAACTGAGTTGCTATATCCCTCATTTGCATGATATGCTCACGCACACCGCGAATTCTGGTGAGCTTCATTGATGAAAATTTCATTATTAAGGTGCTTACAAAAGCTTTGTTTGATGATGCAAACTGCTCATCAATTGCCTTTATCAAAGCTCACACGTTGTCATACTGTTTTAGTGAACCATGAATACCAGCCGAGATTTTAGTTTTAGTAAACATAACGCAAAGACGATTAAATCGCTCTCATTTCTCATATTTATCAACATCATTTGGTTGGCTGGTTTCTGTAATGGTAGGTGGTTCATCTTTATGGATAACATGATCAATGTCCATCCAGCCCAAATGAAGAAGAATTCTCTCCTTCCACCCCTTATAATTATCACCCTTAAGTTTAAGAATGTTGCATTTAAAATCAGAGTAGTTCATAGTTTGTATTGCTGCATAATTAAACATATATGCTCGTGTTACTAAATTGTGGCCATAATGTTATATGTCATGTTTTAATAATGTAAATACATGCAATAAAAATATGTATCAAATGAAATTAAAAATTGCCTGTGGGCTAAAATTTTAAATTCAAACAGATACATATATATTCATGACGACACTATCAAATTATATTCATTTATCTTAACTCCTGTGGGTAAATTAAGAAAAATAATTTGATACATCATCCTAACTAATCATATTAAATATAATAAAAATTCTTGTGGGATAAAATTTATTATATTACATATGATTAATCATAATTTAATGTCCTTTTACCATATGTGATTCAAACAGTTAATATAATTTTGTATAATCAAAGATGTTGTAGCTACTCTTTAATTATTTAAAATTATATACATTACTAAACATTTATTATAAAATTTTGCTCATAAATAAATTGCATTTACATAAAGCAATAAATATGAACAAAGAACCAATAATTTATGTGCCAATATATATTATGCATAGATTAAAATTATACATTCAAAAACATAATTTTAGCACATTATTGTACAAAATTTAAATGTACTAAATTACTTAACTTAATATTGCATGCATAATTTAAATCACAAATTATGCATAATGAACATTATATACACATAAATATACAAAATTATATCCACACCAAAACTGTATAATATTCATAACAAATACCAAAAATTATGAATATTCAAAAATATGATTTTTTCATAAATCTATTCCATAATATGAAAAATTTCATAAAAATACCAAAATTGTGGATATTATGAAAATCTCATAAAATTATAAAATCCAAAAATTTTAAAAATTCCTCAAAAATATCACTTTATGAAATCTGGGAAAATATCAAAAAAAAAAAATTGGGTTTTTTTTTTTTAATTTTCTGCCCACTGAAAATGACATGTCGTTTTAGGCATTAAGCCCAAAAATGACGTGTCGTTTCATTAACTAAAAGGCAGCCTCCAATGGTCCAAACGACATGTCGTTTTGGTCCTTATGGTCTGAAACTACATGTCGTTTCTTTATGCTGAAAACACTATTTTCTCTAGTTGAAACAACATGTCGTTTTCGGTCTCAATACCTGAAAATGACGTGTCATTTTTTCTTGGCAAAATGTCCCTTTCTCAGCCAAGAATGACATGTCGTTTTGGCTAACCCAAAGCCAAATGACATGTCATTTTAATGTCGTCTTCAACCTCTAAACAGGGTCGTTTTGTCCCGGTTGACCTAAATTTTGACTCGGTTTCAGACTTGGCTCGTTTTTTACCATTCGAACACCGTTTTTGACATTTCAAACTGCAAAATTAGTATCCTAATGATTTCTAATCTTAGTTTTCATTAAAAAACTCCAAATTTAAAAACCCAATAATCAAATTTTTTTCCAACAGGTATGTGCCACAGACTGTATATTCAAGGCAGAGGTAATAGATTCGCTCTAACACCAAAATGTTAGCAACAATACAATCCTAATATGCTAAAAATAATATACATATCAAGATAACAAGCTGAAGCATAGAAACGACATACCTCCAGCCATTGGAATTTTCCCCTGTACGCAATTCAATGCTCTAGCTGTTGCCTTCTCTTATTTGGTTGCTTCTATCACTCAAACACTCAATACGATGGTGTATAAAACTGGATATGAGAGAGAGGTGACAAGGACCAAACTGACAAAATGTTCAACGTATGAACAAAGTTTTCTCTGTATATTTCTATTCTAGTGTAAAATGTTCTCCCATCAAGAACCTGTTTATATATCAAAAAAATATGTTACCATTGGATTCAATTTAATTCTAATTTAATGGGTAATATGAGACTATTTATGTAAAACCATTACAGCCAATAAATTGGTTTCAAAATTGAAACCGTTGGTAATGTATAAATGGTTACAATATTGCCCCAAAAACTACTATAGTAACTGAGAAAAAAAAAAAGAAAAAAAAAAACACCTTGGTCTTGTATAATTTATAATGATAATAGTCATAAATCTATGATCAAACACTATATGACGGGTAATTATTGGTGTAGAAGCCTCTAAAATATGGTTTGAGATTGAGAGCAGCTTTAAACTAGTCTTGCTTAACCTCATCCGTCATAATTTTTGTTACATACCGTGCCAATAGAAGAATTTCAATGAGAAATTTTGAGATCTTATCTCCTTGGAATATAAGAGTTTCAACATTCGACCCTAAATTTTTGCGGACTTGCCAACCTTGAGTATGATTCTTTATCTTTTTTTTATTCAAGTTTTTTTTGTTAAGATGTGATTAAGTATTATTTATGATGGGATTAGCACGGTCAAACCTACTTATGTTTAGCCTTTTGTTTAGGTATATTCCATATGTTGCATCTCTAATACAATGCTAAATTGACGTATCAATAACAAATTTAACATTTTGTTGTAAAAAAAAAAAAAAAAAACTCTCCAAGGTAGTGTTATTTTTTTATGCCAAATTTGGCATATATTAAACTTTGTAACAAATTTGCCACTAAGTATAACATACGACAAATTTGGCATTTGATTTCTATTGATTGATATTTATATTGAATTTTTCTTTTTAATCATTACAACATTATCATTTTTGAATAAATATAATATTTAAAGTATTTTTATAAGTTTTAAGGTTTAATAATTAAGACAAAAAGTAATGATAACATTATAAATAGCATAATGTATTTGAGCACAAAATAGTTTAACACATTAATAGGGTGTTTGGAAGGGTGCTAGGATCCGTTGGTTAGAACTACTTTTACTGTAGCATGTGAGAGCTTTACACTGTAGCAATTTATTTTATTGTTACTGTAACATGTGAGAGTTTTACACTGTTTACAACTGAAAAAGTGGTTCCCACCACTTTTGCCAAATAGGGGGTAAATATGTTATCTCTACACTTTTTAATGGCAAATATAATATTGGTATTAGCATTTGTGTTACAGATGGTTAATGAAAATTCTAACATGCAGATTAAGTTAGATTAATTCAGTGTTTTAAGTATTTATTAAACATCACTAGCACAAATAAGAATGTGTATAATGTTCGGAGCACAAATAAGAATAACTCTAAAAGTTTTGTTTCTGAAAGTTGTCATCCTATTATCGGAACTTATCGTTTTAATATATATATATATATATATATATATATGTGTGTGTGTGTATTGTCATCTGTCTTCTCTATTTTTGTTGTTTCTTGAATTTATTTCATTTGTCTTCAATTGTCCTTTTTTCCACGCTGATATGAACATTTCATTAAACTCATTGTCGTACAAAATAGATATGGTTCTATTGTTAAAAGTAATTCTTATTTTCCCAATTTTGTCATGTTTACACTTACATGGACAAGTGGCTTTCAGGTTCTTATCGTTTCCAAAAGTCGTTGTCGTATGCAACAGATGTTATTGTTTTAACATATAGTATCGTTTTGAAGTTATTTTGTCGTTTCGAGGAAGCTATTTTCATATTGTTGTTATTCCTATCTTGATGTCGTTTATAGTCATTGTCCTGTGACACATAAGCCACAGTGGCTGAAGAAATAATTGTTTTCTTTGATGCCAGATTAGCGCGTCTTAAATATATGATGTAGTTTTGTTCACATAATTTGTTGTTTTTAATAAACTTCAATAGTCGTGCATAAGAGATGCAATTTATTTTTTATTTATTTATTATTTTTTGAAATGGGTGCAAATGTTATTTGTTGTTCTCGAAAGTTGTTGTCCTATTGTCGTTTTTCGAGAATTATTCTTTTTATACTTTTTAGCAAACGTCCTCTTTCTTTTTTTTTTTCTTTTTTTTTACCAAGTTAAAAAAACTCCTTTTTATGAAAAGATATTTCTGCACACAAATATCCTCCAATGATTTATCAAAAAGCAATTCCATAAATGATTCACCAAACTCAATCAATGTTAACCAAAGTCTTTTTTAAGAGGATTTTTTTTTTTACAATTTAACAAAAGCAGAAACAATTGCTTATAGTAGATTTTAAAATCTCACCGGAATTGCTCAAAAATATCAGACAATAATAGAATTAGAGAGAATTAAAGGAAAGGATAAATTCTATAGAGAGTGGTCACAGTCAATTCAAAAAGTTATCATTTAATCAATTCAAATTCAAAATAATTTATTTAATATACTGATGAAATTCTGTCGATGTGCGCGCTCAAAAATAAAGCTTATCTACTGATTTTTTTTTTTTTTTAAAGAGTAGAATTCTTGATCATATTTCAGCTGTAAATCCCTTAAAAAAAGTTCAAGTTGTAAATTTATAGTTTATCTATTTAAAAGAAAACATATTCCATGTACAATTAAATTAGACTGAAAAATATAATAACAATAGTGCCTCTATGGAAAAGAGATTATTCGTTCCTTTTTATAATTCCATCAAAATGTTTTTCCTCTAGCTTTCCATTCATGTTTAAAAATAAAAAAATAAATAAACAAACATAGTATTAATAATAAACGACTTATATATATATCAAGAACGACAACTCAAATACGAATCAAATTCAATAAACTACAGTATTGTTTGTTGCTTTCTTTTTCTTTTTCTTTTTTTTAAGAATATCTCTATTTATACTACTTGTGATCACCACATAATATCACTTTTACTGAATCGTTTTAACCTCTCTTTGATTTCAACACGTAGCGACAATGTCTAGTCCGCAGATCAATGTCAACGGTATGATTAACTAAGGGACACAAGGAATCGTGGTCCTAGAAGTTTTCTTATTACGTCACTTGGGCCATATATTAACGTAACGCCGTTGGAGGAAGCTGGTGATTATGATGATCAGCCATATGATCAGTTCAACATGGCAATCGATCAGAGTTTCTTGCATTCGGCGGTGGCGTTTAGGATGGTCCCGGCGGCTAAATCGGCGGTGGAGGCGTTGGAGATGGTGCAATATGAAGGAATTACTAATGGTGATGGTGATCACGATCATGAAGCGTGCGTGATCTGCATGGAAGAGGTGATGGTTGGGTCCCACCTCACTCGCATGCCTTGTTCTCATCTTTTTCATGGTGATTGCATTCTGCAATGGCTACGTAGGAATCACTCCTCTCTGTCGTTTTAAATTGCCTATTAATTAATGTCAATATTTAGTTGGTTTTTTTATTATTATTTAGAATTTTATTTTACATCTATGGAGTTGTTGAAGGAAAGACAAAATTCATGTGAGAAATTTTAAAGAGATTTTTAGTTTAAGTTTTATTTATTTTTTCTCTTTTTAATTGATTGTTTTGTTCGGAGTTTGATGGAATTAAGCTAGTTACGTTATGAAGAACAAAAATTTCCAGTAACGAAGATGAAAGTATTTTATTAGATATTTCATGTAAAATTGATCTCGCTATGTTTTCTAAATCATGTTTGATTCTAATAAGTTCTGCTTAGTTTAATTTTCGATAAATTAACATAAGTTTGGAACCTCAATGAGTCCATATGTTAGATTATGTGAATTGTTCTTCAACCCCCAAAAAAAAAAAAAAGATGGCCAATTGTTGAAAGTTGTACTTGCTTTCTTAAGTGTTGTCAGGTTTACACATACACGCACAAGTTGGTTTCAGGTTCTTATTGCTTCCAAAAGTTATTGTCGTATGCAACAGATGTTAACATATGTTTTCTTTTTTAATCAGATGTTAAGAATAGAGCGTAACACACCTTAAAAAATAAATAAATAATACAAGAAGGAAACAAGTCTGTTGAACGTGATATAAACATTTGATGCCTCCAAATGCTTTCATCCTTAAGTGTCCCAAAATATGATTAATATGTCATGATTATAAATATAGGATACTAAGGCAAAGTATGTTCCAAACATTCAAACAACTGTAACTAGTCATCTCATCCAATCAGGACACATTATCAAGAAAAGTTAAATGAAACTAATATAGAATTTTAAGGGTACGGAATATAATTTTTAGAAGGACGGAAGCTAATTTTCATAATATTTTATATAAAAATTAAAAAGAAAAAAGTTTGGATGGGGGGAGCTGTCCACCCCTATCCGTCTGTGGCTACACTCTTGCATCTAATGGAAGCAAGAGAGATTAAGGAAGGATGATATGTATGTTTCCTACTAGAACTGCCGCTCTCAACTAGGTAAATCATGGTAAGTAAATGAAAAGAATATCAACTCTATAGCAGAAATATCGCTGGAAACATCTATTTGCAAGGGCCAGAAGACTACTTTACTTTCCTGATCAAGTGATAATAAAAAATAATTGGACACTGGGAAATTTTGCAAACTCTACGCTGATCACAGGAGACATAGAAGCGAAATCACCTGTTGCACGTACCATGTTGGATAGTTTTTTTTTTTTTTTAATAAAACAAAAATTTCTATCCTTTTTAATTAATCTGGTAATTAGAAAAATTTGACATAAAAGATTAGTATTAATAATGTTTTCTTTTTTTCTTTAACCCTGAAAAAAAGTATTGTTTTTGGACGAACGAAAATAACAAATCCCGCTCAAATTTGATTTAAATCTCGAAGTATCATTATATATGTAGATTTCTTTTCTAACTCAAAAAAAAAAAAAAAGTGGAGTTCTAGTTCTAAAAGGAGTCTAAGATCATTCTAAACCTTATAAAAAAGAAGATTACTAGAGTGTATATATATGTATGTTTATATGAGAAGTAATTATAAAGAATAATCAATTAGTTACAACAATATGTCTAGTGAGTTCAATATGCATCCTATAGAAAGTAACATATACGTCTCGACATGGCAGAATATTTACAGCTTAGCTGACCTAAATCTTTCAAGCGGTATTAGGTTTAGGTTTAGTTTCAATATCCAAGTCAAGCAAATTATTTATGACTCCGACACCGAGGAAGACGTCAGTATAATACACTATTCTTCGGACGATTTCTCTCACCAGTTGGATGACAGATTACTCAATTCCGACGAGGAACGAGAGGCCGTGGTGAAAGACATGTTGTTCGGCACACAAATCCCGTTCTCCATCGACGTCGATAATCTTATTTGGATATCTGGAGGTGAACAGGAACCCTTGCATAATGGCCTCAATGACCTGGTGACAAAGATATCAGAGCTTGTTGCATGCACTGCTGCCGATACCGTATTATCCGGATGCAATCGGGCTAAGATGATCATATGGATTGAAAGGCACTCGACTGTCCCACATCATGAGTTTGTACCGTTGGCTTCCAGATATTCAAGTTTTGTCCCATATATTATTGATGATGATGATGATGATGATGATGATGATGGTGATGGAGCATTCAACTTGGTAGTTGACCAGAGTTTGCTCGAGTCTGGATCTGTTGTGAAGGCGGCGGATGAATCGGCGCTGGAGGGATTGGAGAGATTGAGATACGAGGGAAGTAGTGGTAATGATGATGGTGAATCAAAGGAATTATTGACGTGTGTGATTTGTGTGGAAGAAGCGATGATTGGGTCCCAGCTCATTCGGTTGCCTTGCTTTCATATGTTTCATGAAGATTGCATTCTCAAGTGGCTGAAGAACACCAATACATGTCCTCTTTGTCGTTTTAGTTTGCCTTCTAGCTAGTCATAATAATACTATTTAGTGTCTTCGTTAATTTTCCAGATTTGTATTGTTATATTTTGTGTTTGGACTTCCCATTTTTTTTTATATTCTAAAAAAGGTGCAAGATTCTCGACCTTAAAGACATAGACATTATTTAGATTTAATACCTTAATACCATAGTTATTTCCATTGAATTATCTTATAGTTGCTTTCACACTATGCAATCTTAATTAATTCCTAAAAGAAGGGAATTTTTTATACTCTAATTAATAGACAGTTAAAAATACGTATAAGTTCTCTGGGTAAAAAAATTGTATAGTTGTTTTCCTTAAAACTAGTCATTTAAAAAAAATACCTTTTATGATGTTAGATATAACATCCTTTTACAAAAATTGTAAGAAATGTCATGTAAAACCCATGGTTCTTATTTGAAATGAAATTTAAAATTTGGGCCATTTTTGGATTTATAAAGATTTGTGGGAAAGAAATTAATTTTAGAACATTCTAATAAAAAAAAAAAAAGGAGATAACTTAAAAATATCCCCCCAAAAATCATATTTTTCCACTCTCTTTCTTCCATCTTTTCCTCTCATTTTCATGCCCAAAGACGTCACCTATTGCCCATATCCAGCAACCAACGTCCAGCCACCGTTGCTTACACACGCCAGCCGATCAGGAGTGCCGCCACCCACGTCTCCAGTAGCCAGAGCTGGGCTAGCTCACTAGCCACCAGCCGCCATGGAGAAGCCCAAAAAGTACACGTTTTCCTAAGCTTCCACGCGTAATTCTAGTGTCATTCTGCTCTGCCACCTCTAAGCAACCACATCTTCGTGTTACCTACGTTGAGAGGAGTAAGAACTACCCTCTCACTGGTCTAATCATCGACGGATTTTTTGGGCCCACAACACCTGCCCCTTTTTGATGGTTTTTACCAAATTTCCAACGAGCTAGACACCATTTAGAGGACCAACCACTGGAAACGTGCTTCTCTCGCCGAGAGCTTCATTTTGGTACCTACCTTAACCACCACCTCCTCCGTTGACGTTGGTAAATGCTGGCCAACTCCTGATCAATACCGGTCAAACCATTGACTGTCTATCCGATTCCGAAGAAAGTGCATACCAACCTTTTTCCAAGCACTCTAGATGTGTTCGTGATGTCAAAATTGTGAGGCAGAATTCCCGAAAGGTGGGAACAACAAGCAAAGTTTCCAGTTTTGAGCTTAACGATTTCAATTTTTCAAACTAGAGAATTTTTGCACCTCATCGGACTTTTCAGATAGGAATTTCGACTACCCAAAACTTTAAAAATTTTTAAATAAATATTTTTGTGAAATTTGTGATATAATTCAGTTTCATTGATCATAAAGGTTGAGATGAATAATTAGAATTTTCCAATTGATTGTGATGTTGATTATTGATTTAATTATATGTATTGGTTTATTTATTATTCATATTTATATGCTTTGGATGGCATTCTTGAATCTATGGCATGCCACAACCATTCTGTGAATTGTCTCTTGCAGGTTTAAATTTTTGGTTTCAATTGAAAAGCAGCCGTTATGCTGCAAATTTTTGTTAGAACTAACCTGACTAACGTCATAGTAATTTTGAGAGTTTAAGGGTCAGTTTGGTAAATGGATCAAATTGTGTTGATTTAGATTATTTTGATTTAAATTATGATATTTGAATTGCTATCCAAATTGACGTTTGGATATGCATTTAAAGTGCTAATCTGAATAAGAAATAAAATTAAAATTTGTGTTTGAATAGATAATGAATTTTTTTTATTATTTAACAAATCTAACGAAATCTTAATATTCATGATTCTAAAAAATATGCAATATGGATCTAAATTTATTTCTCAATTCATTAGGAATGCAATAAAAGAAGAATCATCTCAATTGGATATCAAATGAAGAAGTTATGTTTTTTTCCCTAAAAAACAGGAGAGAGAATTTCAGCTTTTATTGTAGTAAACTATCTAAGTCTAAAGAGTTTAAGGAGGAATAAAACTCTAAAAATTTAGATTCAAATGATTCGTTAGATTTGATTTTTGGAGAAATAAACACGTATTTAGAAAATTCTAAACATTTGAATGGAAAAAAGTTGGCCGAATATGTAAAACAAACGACCGCTAAGAGCAACTTGAGATAATCTTTGTCCGTAAGTTGTCATGACTCTACATGGTGCCGTTGGATTAAACTATGACTATCTAGAAAATTCTTTGAAGACTGTTAAATTTACATTACTTACGGGGCTCATTTAGGGCACAACGGATATGGGGTGCTCATTTAGAGCATAGCGGACATATTTATACTTCTTCCTTTCCTTCTTTTGCTTCACTAACAACCGGTACTTAAATGTTAGACTTAATGGCAAGTTTTTAACTCTATATAGGTTTAGATTGATGTTCTTTAAATATTTATTTATTTATTTATTTATTTACAAATTATGTTAGAATGTTAATTTGTTTAGTTTTATTGGAATTTTACTTGGAACCATAAAGACTATATATATGTTTTCTTGTAGAAATAAATGAATTTCGGTTATTTATTTTTTTATATGGATTTACAAACCGAGTAGTCAGTATTCTTATTGGGCTCTAGTTCACCCTTCTTTTCTATTGGTGGTGTTCAGTACGAGCTTGACTGAGAAGCTTGCAACTACATCCTTTGGCGGTGCTTTTGGAAGGATCATCATATTTTTCTTTATTTGTCTCCTTAAACATTTTGTATAATGGTGAGGGAAGAATTGAGATTTGGGAGCTTTTGCATTGAAAATATGTTAAATGTGATATGGTAAATAAGTGATGCATGACAAACACTCTTTTACGATGATTATGAAAATTTATATCTGTATACTATCTGGGTTTGATGAGTGGATGCATCACTATAGGTTTAAGGATTAGAATAGAAATGTAGATAAAAAATTATCTAAAAAATTAGAGTTCTCACTAAAACCCAACTTTCACAAATCTTTAAAGATTTATGATCACTAGCCCTACTTTTGGGTCGTGACATGTCACTTTTTCAAAACTAATTGTAACAAATAACAAGTTTTAAAATTATTTGTAGTAAATGTCAAATTTATGGTGTAAACAATTTATTTACCCCTTGTTTACTATGCAAATAATTTTTATTTACACAATATGGTTGAAAATACTCATGATATTTAACTCGGACGCAGAAGACAATGTTGAAGCTTGGATGCGCGTCAAGTTTTATTTGAACAAAGATTGTATTTTCATTGAAATATAAAACTAAATACACCCTAGTCACCCACTTAGTGACTAGAATCCATATCATGTATTTTCAGCCATTTAGGGTGATTATCTTTGATTATTTGAACATGACAATGCAAGTAATCAAAAGGATGTAAATCAAAATTAAAATATGTATGTATTAGTTTTAAATTTAAGCTCAAAAGTGTGACACCCGTCAAAATTTCTCGCATATTTCTCACTAAACCATCCAAAATATTATTCCTAATTAATGCATTATCAAAAGGTTCATCAAACTTAAACGCACACACACACACACACACACACACACATATATATATATATATATATAAAAGATTACTCCTATAACACATGTCACAAACAACAATATAGTATTAATGATTTATGACAACCGACTTAAGACAAGAACAGGCAAATGATGGGAGAGTGCCAATGATTGCGTGATTAAAAATTAGATAGCGCAATAAGAGAATTTGTTAATATATTGTTTAATACTATAATCTGCATTTAGAATTCGATTCTTATTTAAGCGCTCATAATAATTACGTCCACTATTAGTACAACCGCTCCCAGTATGCAGTGAGGAAAAACTATATAAATTATTTTAATTAATATCGATATTCAGTAGGCTTTTTATCATTTAGAATTTTATTTTATGTCTGTGGAGTTGTTGTTGAATTTGTTGAAGGAAAGACAGAAATCATGTGAGAAATTTTAAAGAGATTTTTTGGTTTAAGTTTTATCCCTTTTTTTCTTTCTTTTTAATTGATTGTTCTGTTCGGAGTATATGCGCTGATTATTTTTTATTGCACTCATTGTCTTACAGAATAGATGATGTCAATTGTAATTCAACCAAAAAAAAAATACAACGTCAATTCTTGAAACTAATATACTTGTTTTTATCAAATATAAAGTATTGTCAGGTTTATACATACACGCACAAGTTGGTTTCAGGTTCTTATTGTTTCCAAAAGTTATTGTCGTATGCAACAGATGTTATATTGTTCTAATACATGTTTTCTTTTTCATTAGGTGCGAATAGAGTGTAACACGCTTAAAAAATAAATAAATCTATAAGATATATAGAGGAGGGAAAACCACCTCTGAAAACTACGTGATTAAAACTTTTTAAAAATTTTAAAAATACTTGTTGTTAATAAGTTGATTCGTTATACTATTTACTTACATTAGTGTTCAAAATATGTTATTTCATACCATTTTTGAGGGAAAAAAAAAAAGAATGAAGTAATAAATTGAGCATAAAATATGATTTACATTTAATACAGCATAATCAGCCCTTTAATTTCTCTTAAAAAAAAACCTCTTTAGTTCGTGAAGTTACTAATAGTAAAGTTTTTGAGTAAATTATGTGGTATACCACTTATTTCCCTGCCACTATTGTGTTCTATTAATTTTTTTATCTTCCTTTAATTCATACAATTTTTTCTAACAAAAAATGTTAAAATACTCTTAAATAATATATATTTGTTTAACCCTAAAAATACTTATGATCAAATATATTTTTATAATCTTTGAAACTGGCACGTATTAAACTTCCTCATAGAACTGGTCGAGTCGAGGAGGGCCTGAGGATGACCTCAAATGGACGGGCGGCCAAAGTTGGGGGGTGGGGGTTTTGAAGCCGCTGGTGTTGCAGGATCTTGGTTTTGAGGATCATGGCAGAGGCAGTGTTCCTTTTGGTATTTTGGCTTTTTGTTTATAGTTATTGTTTTTTTTTTTTTTCCAGGTTGTAATAAAGGAGGAGGTCTCCACACCTCCTATTATTTTTTGTATGCTCCTCTGCCTTATAAGGGTGGAAGATTTGCATATGTCTGGTTAGACGATAGTCTATGCCGGTTGTATGTACCCTCTGTGTGATAAGTTTGGTTAGGGTTCATGGGACTAGAATATGGCTTGTGTGGTAAAATTGATACTGCCAACCCACTTACGAGTCATGGATGCAGTTAAATTGCCTAGTCACGTGAGTGGCACCCTTTGTGGCTCTTAATTAAAACTTTCATAGCCGATTTTTAAAAAAAAAAAAAAAAAAGTTAAGTTGTCATTTAGAAGGTCCAGGCTGTATAGCACATCAAAAAAGCCCCTTAGATCTATATAAATTCACAACTTTGTCCAGTCAAATTAGTTAGAGAACAAGAACAAACCGATGAACTTTATAATCATTTTTCAATTAATAAATTGACTATGTCTACATGCACCTATACGGATGAACTTTATAATCATTTTTCAATTAATAAATTGACTATGTCTACATGTACCTATTAGCACATAATATAGCATACTTTTCTCACCAAGTCAATTACTTTTCTCTCCTAATTGCATGACACCTTATGGATAAAACTTCCATTCGGATAAATATTTAGTTTTAATTTTTTTAATTTTTACAACTACAATAACGAGTAGAAGTAACGTTATCTCTAAACGGATCATATTATAACGTTTTTAAATGTTTATTAATATAGGCCAAATTTTAAAACAAGTCTAATTATGCTCAAACTAAACCGTGAAGAAATCCTTATTGTAGTTGGCTTACAATTGTATCCAAGTCAAAACCCTAGACGCAATTTGCCTATAAATAACTAGATACATCAATTCGGAATCAGAAACATTATTTTACTACTTTGTTAGCTGGCTTTCAGATCAGTTACAATAATGGAGAGGAATTTGAGCGATGTTATAGATTCGACGGCGATGGAGAGAAACATATACATCACATCAATTAAGAAGACCAACCATTCAAGATTTACCGGGTTTTGCCTGGCTTTCCGTTTCCTCCACAGAACCCGCTGCTCAGACGCACATCATTCCAGCAGTGGTGTCCACATCCTCAGGAGTAACAGGGAGTTCTGTCACCCCTTCCACCGATTCGCTTCCGTCGACGAAGCAGAGTCCGTGGTGGCAACAATTCTTTCCGACCAAGAATTTGTCCCCTTCTCCGTCGGTGGAGAGAGAAGTCAGGGTTTGCACTGGCAAGAGCTTAATCATAACATTACAGACAACCCATCAGAAGAACTACTAGAGCAAGGAGTACCGTTGCATGGCTTTGATGACGTTGTGGCGAAGATTTCAGAAGCCGCAACGCGTGCCGTTGGCGAGGCGTTGGTGTTGGGACACAGCGTGGTTGAGATGGTAGTCACGATTCATAAGCGCACAGTTATCACACATGAAGAATTTATAAGATTTTTGCCCCATTATGTGCATTATCATGATCCAGAGTTGGACAGAGCAATGGCGGGACAGAGCTTCGGGGACGCATATGCTGCAGCCGTGCCGGTGCTGGCGGCTAAACCGGCAGTTGAGGCATTGGAGAAGTTTAGATACGAGAGAAGTACTAGTAGTGTTGATGGTGAAGATGATCAATCAGAGTTGTTGACGTGTGCCATCTGCTTGGAGGAGGTGATGATTGGGTCAATCCTCACTCGCATGCCTTGCTCTCATATTTTTCATCATATTTGCATCTGGAAGTGGCTAGAAAACAGACGCAGTTGTCCTATCTGTCGTTCTAAATTGCCTAGGCAGTAATGTTAATTTTATGTTAGTAGCATTACTATGGTTTATATGTAAACATATTTAGTTTGTAATTTATTTATTTAATTAGTTTGTTGATGCACTCTTTTTCTCTTTTAAATTTTTCTTAAGAAAGGTTTGGATGGGATCCAGGTTGCAATCGATATTAAATTTATAGTAGTCATTTTTTTTAAGTAACATATTAAGTGGGAGGTTTTTTTTCATTGGAAAAAATAATGTGCATAATTCTTTTATTTTTCTTAATATCAAATGGTGCAAACGCAACTGTGGTTGATTTGAATTTTTCTATAATCTTTGAATTAGTATGGTAAATACAGTGGCCAACTGATCGGATGCCGTTACTTCATTACATAATAATATTATTGTCGTTTTCAAGCACAAGTACATGAGCAGCCTCTCACATTGTCATTAACTAAAAGGATGCAACACTAGTTACTAATCTAGAACGTTAGAACACATGATTAATTAGACGCTTCAATGAAATTTTTAAAACTGCTTAAATTGTAAGGTTGTTGGGTGTGACTTATGATGACCATGGTCGTATTCGTGTTCGTTCTCGTGTTCTTATTGATCATGAACGTGAAGGATCGGTGCAGTCGGCGGTAGAAGGATCGGGGAGGTTGAGATGTACAGCGGAAGTCGTGATCATGATACCATGATCCAGAGTTACATCGGGCAATAGAGAAGTCTGTTGGAGTCAAGATTTGTGCTGAAGTCGGCAGTTAAAGGATTGGAGAGAGTGAGAAATAAGGGAATTAGTAGCGAGCAAGATGATGATAATGAATCATAGATAATATTGATGTGTGTGTTCTGCATGGAATAAGCAATGATTGGGTCCAAACTTATAATTCCGGATGCCTTGCTCTCATATGTTTCATGAAAATTTCCATTCCGCAGTGGCTAAAGAAGACAAATGCATGTCCTTTGTGTCGTTTCACTTTGCCTTCTAGCAAGTCATAATATTTACTGCCTCTAGTTAGCTTTGTTATATAATTTGCGTTTTGGACTTTCACGGAGTTTTATTAGTTCTTATTATTATTGAACTCAACTAGCGTAATAAACACTTGAAATCTAACAAATTGTGAAATATTTTTTCCTATTCATCAGATGTTAAGAACAGAGTGTGACACACTTAAACAAATTTATAGAATATATAGAAGAGGCAATGTCGTTGTACTTTTTGTTCTTCAACATGTTTATGTGCTTGTTTCACCCTTGTTTGCTTGCTCTTTTATTCATTTGCTTTTCTCTCTAATTTTTATCTTTTTGAATATTTCTCATAAATATATTAAATTTTATTTTTTTCAAATACATCATTCCTTAAACATTTTCTTAGTAGCCCATTAAGATATTATTTTCTCAAATATGGCTATAATAAATACCTTTTTAAACTATTTTCCCCATTAAAACAATTTTTTTAAAAAAATTTCAAAGTTTTTTTTTTCTTGAAATCTTATTTTTAAACATAAATGCAATGCCTTTACAAATAAATATTTGCGAAATTAATACAAAATAATTAGAAAAACAGTAGTTGAATTAAAACAACTGGTTGTCTATTTAATTTTACAATGATAAATAATTAAAAGAATTGTTTTTCAACTAAAATAGCATACATACTTAATAATTTTAGATGATTTGTTTTGCCAAAAAAAAAAACATAATATAAAATAAAAACAAATTTACTAACGGAGGATGTACCTAGGCAAATCCCTCATATCGTTTTCCAACAGTAAGTACCTCAAAGATTATAGACATACCTAAATATTTACTCTGGGACTTATATTTTATCACTCTGATTCAAAGCAATAATTGATCAATAATTAAAATGCTTTAAAATCTCTAGCTTAGCTCAATTTGAATCACAATCTGTGGAATACATTCTAGACGTCTACTGGTGAACTCCGATTTTTTCTTGCCAATACATTTTACTCACTAGTATATGACTATGAGGCAAAGGCGTGGCTCAATGTCTTTTTGCTCTATGAGGAAACGCCAATTCTTTTTTCTTTTTCTTTTCCCCTTTTAACTTCACTAGTGAAAAGCACGCGCCTGCAGTTTTTCGTATTTTCTTGATACAAAGATAATGTATATATCTTATAAAATTAGCTTTATTTTATTACTCTTTGGATCGTTTAGTTTAGTTAAAAAAAAAGGTTAAGCAAATAATTTTTAAAAGGACAAAAAATGTTTTTTAATTGGGAAATTTAAAAGGAAAGCAAGAAGAAAAATACACAAAAATGAAAAAAAAAAAGAGTGAAGGATTAAATATGCAAATAGGAAAAAAAAATAGCACAACAAGGAAAGATAAATAAATAAGTTAGAGGAAAAAAGAAAAAGAAAATAAACCTTATGCCATGTGTCATTCTCACACACAAAAACATGTTCACACACATATATATATAGTATAGAAATGAGAAATCTGATGAAAGTAGTACTCCTGCTTTCTGGAATTCTGAAATTTTATATTTGTCCCACCTCTATTTTTTTTTTTAATAAAATTGTATTGTGTTGCGTATATAGTGTACTTCCTTCAACAAGTGTTTAATTCCACCTTCATTTGTTTGTAATTACTAACATACCATCTCAATTTCTAAGTTGACAGTTAAAAAAAAAAAGGCTTTTTATGATAACGCTATAACTAAAACAGAGAGAAGGAGAGACCTTTTTAAGTGTAGTCTTTAACTGAAAGAGGATGTGCTCTCTACTGCAATATTGTTGGATTAATGAAGTTTGATGTAAATTCCCTTGGACCTCTTTCACAGGCGATTAGGACCGAGATTGAAAAATATAAAATTTAGGGATTATTTGTGTAAACTAGCTTATCCACAAAACACTCATTACTATATAAGGACATTTAGCAAGCCAGTTCGAATCAGTTGTTTAAACCTCAAATACTGTAACAATTCAAATTTTGTATAAGAGAAAATACTACGGTTTATTCATCACATAATAATATTGTCATTACAAATTAAGCACGAATTCGTTGTGGCACTTGTTGAGGTCCGCAGCAGACTCTACTTCTCATAAGCAGCACTAGTTACTAATCTAGAACGCTAGAACACATGATTAATTAGATGACTCGATGAAAATTTTGTTACTACTTGCAACAATAATAGACAATCATGAATATTTAGATGTATTAAGAGGCTCAAATAAGAACTCCTCAAGTCTTTAGGGGTCATTTTATTTATCTTAGAGTAGTTGTTAATACGAACAGAGAATGGCTACTTTTGTACATTTAATGTACTCCACGAATAGAAAAATATGTAAAGTTGAAATTGTAAAATATGAGAACTACCATGTTAATTAGTCATATATTCCTAGGAGGGCAAAATAAAAAAGGATGGGTAAAAAGCTTTTTTTTTTTTTTTTTTTTTGCACTCTTGAGGACACCTCAAAGAAAAAATAAAATAAAATAAAAGGTTAAAAAAGCAAAATGCTCCGTTAGGCTGTTTTATTGAGAAAATGGAGAATATAAAAAGAAAGAATACTAAACGCCCAAGCTTTTTTATTTGATTTCCAAGAACCAAACAAATAAAACATGGAGCCCCTAATAAATTACTACCCATTAGTCCAACATGACGTGTGTAAAATATTTATCATGCGATATTAATTAATAACATAATTTGGATTTTTTTTTTTTTTTAGGGTTGCTCAGTGCGTAACCAAACACGCCAGCTTTTTTATTTTGTTTTTTTTAGGCGATTCGTTTTTTACGATTTCAATTTTCAAATGATTGGGCCGGGCATACAAAATACAAGAATGAAAAAGGTTAGAAGGAAAAATCTGTCTTGATCTTGATTAAAGAGAAAAAGGTCAGCGGAGAGACAGCGGCGAAGGCTTCAACTATAGAGAAGGAAGTTGAGATAATAATAATAATAATAATAATAATAATAATAATAATCTACTTAAGAAAAAAGAAAAAATAAATAACTTATTTTAAATTCTTTAATAAATAACTAATTTTAAATTTTATAAAAAGTTAGAAAAGGAATCGAAGTTCTAAACCCAAAAGAAATAAAAACAATATATAAAGAGGACCTCTATTTATATGATGACTAAATCTAATTCTAAGCATCTTACTAATTACCTTAAATCTCTCCTTGTTTCTCTATTCTTGTAGCTCAAAACGTACTTGAAGAAAAATCTCAAAAGTAATCATGGCAGGTGCTGAAAATCTCCGTTCCATAGAAGATCACATAGATAATACAGTACAGAATACTACTACAGGTAATAATAATAATTTCTATAGCTCAAATGATCTTCCTAATTATATTATGAAAATTTTCATTTTCCAATTGGTTGTTTTTTTTATCTCATGAATTGTATAATAGAGATAAGATGATGTTGTTTCTTTATCATTGTCGTTTTTAGGTAAATTGTCGTCATATAAGTTGTTCTTGTTTGTTGGATCTATTGTCGTTCTCTTTATATGTCGTTTACAGAATAAATGTCGTGTTTTATTGTCGTTTGTGGGAATGTCGTCTTTTTCCATATTTATTGTCGTTTTAGTATGACAACATAACATTTATAGTGGAATGTTTCCAAGTGGTCATGTCGTTTTGCCATTTGCGAATGCTATCGGTATCAAATTCGAATTCGTATAGGAACAAGTTGTTTTGTATACCTCTTGTCGTGTTGATATGTCGTTTCATCTTATGTTTGCAAGATGAACTGTCGTTTTATTGGCAGCTTTATTTCTATAGTAAATTGTCTACAAATTTATTTTATCTTAGTTACTTTTGTTGATTCCAGGATTTGATGTCGTTTATATTATTTGTTTCTAATATTTTGTTTATGATTTGTTAAAGTATAGTCATTAATTCCGTTAAATTGTAATTTTTGTGTACTGATATCATTTTTTATACTCATTGTCTTTCAGAATAGATATGTTTCGATTGCTAAAAGTAACACCTTTTCTCGAATATTGTCATCTTTACACAACATATATGCACAAGTGGGTTTGAGGTCCTTATTATTGCCAAAAATTATTGTCGTATGCTAATGTTTTTGTCTTCATACATGTTGTCGTTTTTTAAAATATGTGTCATTTAATACACCCCTAGTATTGAGCCGGTGGCAGAAATCACAATTGTCACTCCAATTTAATTAGTAGCTAATTCTAAAACTACTCTAATTAGAATCTAATTAATATCTTACGAATTATGAACTTTATTAAACCCTAAAGTCTTTTAATTATAAAATATAAATGAAGCACATTAGCTCGAAGTACGTATATTGACTCTCTACGTTCTGAATAATGATAGTTGATCCCATCATGTTTGGTACCATAGATAGTCTTTATCATAACAATGATCTCTATGTGTACAATTTACTAGACGACGAAGACGACTTGTTTCCGATGAATGAAGACGGTCTTGGCAACGTGAATGAAGAAGGTGATCCGGAGTTGTTGTCTGCAGTTGAGTTGGCGGTGCGTTCTGCACTCACGCCGTGGATAGTTATGAGAAACTCATCAGGTTTAGATCACGTTGGTCATGGTGATCACGATGATCAGACGGAGTTGAACAGAGCAATAACACAGAGCTTTCTAGAATCAGCGACGGAATTCTGGTTGATGCCAGCGGCGAAAGCGGCGGTGGAGGGGTTGGAGAAGTTCACATACAAGAGATCAAGCGATGAATCAGAGTGGATGACGTGTGTGATCTGCATGGAAGAAGTGATGACTGGGTCCCACCTCACTCGTTTGCCTTGCTCTCATCTTTTTCATGGTGATTGTATTTCGCAGTGGCTACATGGAAATCATACTTGTCCCATATGTCGATTCAAATTGCCTACCCAGTGATGTATATATGTTCGGTATGTAGCTTTAATTAGTATGATTTTTATTTACTTCAATTATTTGGACTTGTTTGTTTAGTATGTCCTAAGTTTTGACTTGTTTAATTAATTATAGGTTCCCGGATCGATCTAGTGTTTCTCTCTTTGAGCTTTGCTGGAGTTATCTTCGTTGTGTCAGATAGGATCATCCACTCTTTTTCCCTCTTTCAGGTTTTTCCCTTAGGGTTTTTCTAGAAGAGGGTTTTAATGAGGCAACCAAGTTGAGTGGAGGTTTCAGTATAGAATGGGTATATTAGTAGGTGCTAACCAAGTTAGAATGTGCTAACACGCTCTAATGTTAACTATGATCTTCCTATTTGTAAAATCTTTTTAAATGACTGGACATAGGAAAAAAAGAAATGTTATACAGTGAATGTTAATATAATTAAGTTTTGTTAGAGTTGTTTGATGGTGGTTGCTCTCTCTTTTAATTTAGTCATTGATTACAAAAATGTTTTTTCTTTATTTTTAGTTAATGGTGCAAACAATGTGATTGACTATCAATAATCTTTGCCTGAGTAGTAACTAATTGAATCAAATTCTATGATGTTACAAAATACTTGTTGACGTATATAACCAGTAATTGCAGTTTTTTTTTTTCCTCTTTTGTTACTCACCAGTAGTTGCAGTATATCATACTCAAAACACGTCGATAGTACTATACTGTTTATAAAACCTTTTTTAAAAAAGCTAACAAACATAAGTTACTGTTCGAAAGTACTTAATATCAATAATAGACGACAATAAAGAAACCACTGCATGATTAATTAGTTTTCAAACAATTAATGGTTAAATTTCTCGGCTATCAAAATTGAATTTTTCTAAACTAGACAATGGATTCAAACAATCAAAGCATGAAGAATATAAATAATATATACGTTGAAAAGCTGGTTGTCTTACTACTTTTTTTAAATTAAGAAAGAAAGCAACTAGCATCAAGAGTGAGAAGAAAGAAGAATTGTATTTCTTATTATTATTGTTGAATTACAAGAAGGCTTAGAGCCTTTATTATATTAACACCACCACCCCCCCACCCCCCCCTCAAACTCAAAATGGTAGTGTAGAGGCCAACTTGAGTTTGGAAACTTGGGTCAAAAATTGACCAGGTGGAAGTGACTTGGTGAAGATGCCAGGTTTCTGGCACGTGGTAGCAATGGGAACACGCTGAAGAGTTTGACTGCGCAGATGATGACGAATGAAGTGACAGTCGATCTCGATATGTTTAGTGCGTTCATAAAAGACATCATTATGAGCTATCTGAATAGTACTTTGATTATCGCAATATATGGAAGTGCTAGAATGATGAGAAACACCCATGTCTTGAAGGAGCCATCGTAACCATAGCAATTCTGATGTTGCATCGGCAAGAGCTCGATACTCAGCCTCAGTACTGGAGCGGGAGACAACAGTTTGCTTTTTGCTACACCAAGAAATGAGTGACGAACCAAGAAAGAAACAATAACCAGTTGTAGAGCGACGATCAGTAGGATCCCCTGCCCAATCTGCGTCATAATAACATTCTAAATCCAAAGAGGAGCTAGAGGAAAAATGTAATCCATGAAACATGGTACCCTTCACATATCTCAAGATACAAAGAACGGCAGCAAAATGGGTTGATCGAGGAGCAGAAAGAAACTGACTAACCAAATGAACAGCATATGCAATATCTGGACGCGTAACTGTTAGGTAAACAAGACTACCCACCAAGGTTCGATATAGAGTCAGATCTGTGAGAAGAGTACCGTCAGAAGGAGAAAGCCGTACATTTTGCTCGAGTGGTGAAGAGGCTATCTTGCTATCTGTCAATCCTGCTTTGGCAATAAGATCAGAAGCATATTTTGTTTGTGACAAGTGTAGGCCTGTAGAATCAGTAGTAACTTCAAGACCTAAGAAGTAGTTCAAAGGACAAAGATCTTTCATTTCCAAATGAGAATGAAGAAAATTCTTGAGATCCTGAATACCATCAGCATCATCACCTGTAATAATCATGTCATCCACATAAAGTAAAAGGAGTGTGATATCTCTATCAGTTTTTCTAGTAAAGAGGGCGGAATCATAGGCGCTGGATGTGAAGCCTAGTTGTGCAATAATGGTACTAAACTTGGAGAACCATGCTTGAGGAGCTTGCTTAAGACATAAAGTGCTCGACGAAGATGGCAAACTTTATTGGGTGGTATATAGGAACCATGAGGTGGTTTCATATAAACTTCTTTAATGAGGTCTCTATTTAGAAAAGCATTCTTGACATCCATTTGGTATGTTGGCCATGACTTGGTAGCAGTAACAGCTAAAAGGGAACGAATTGATGTAAGACGAGCAACAGGAGCAAATGTCTCTTCATAGTCAATTCCATATTCTTGAGTAAATCCCCGAGCAACAAGTCGTGCCTTGTAACGTTCCACCGATCCATCAGACTAAGTCTTGATCTTGTAGACTCATTTACAATCAATGATTGACTTGTCAGGTGGTCGATCAACAACATCCCAAGTATGAGTTTTCTTAAGAGCTCGCAACTCTTCTGTCATCGCTTGTTGCCACATAGGATTAGAAGAGGCCTCTCTGAAATTTTGAGGCTCATGTAGGGTGGCTAGTGCATAATAACAATGAAAATCATGAAGTTGAGTGTTTGGTTCCCTTACCCAGGTGGAACGATGAAGAGGAGGAGGTATGGATAGGGAGGTCATAGTTGTATCCTTAAGAGCCTCGTTCTGATAAAAAATTGAAGGAAGTCGGGGAAGATGGATCACTATTTGAGCTAGAAGTTCTTGCAGAAGTTTCATCAGATAGTGACAAATCAAAGGATAGATCCATGAAAATCTGTGGGGAGGAAGGCTGTGCAGGCAATGAGGATATACTGGCATACTATTTATGTTCCCAAAAAACAACATGACGTGAGATACGAAGACGCTTAGAGACTGGATCATAGCACCTATACCCTTTGTGTTCTATACCGTAACCCAAGAAGCAACATAACCGAGCGCGAGGCTCAAGTTTAGTTCTTTCATGATCGGGTAACAATACAAAACAAGCACACCCAAAAATTTTAAGAAAATTATAGTCAGGAATCTTATTGTACAAACATCATAAGGAGATCGTATACCTAATACTGGTGTGGGAACTCGATTGATGGTATAGACTGCTGTAAGAGCAGCTTCTCCCCAAAATTGTTCAGGAAGAGAGGAAGAAATGAGAAGAGCATGAATAGTGTCAAGTATATGCCGATGTTTTCTTTCAGCTCGACCGTTTTGTTGTGAAGTATCCGAACAGTATTGATGAGGAAGAGTGCCATCATTTTTTAACATGTTACCAAACTCATTTGATGTGTATTCACCAGCATTGTCTGATCTAAAAAATTTTATTTTGCTAGAGAATTGAGTTTGTATCATGTTATTAAATTCTCAAAAAATTGGGTGGAGTTCAGATCGTTGTTTAAACAAATATATCCAAGTAGAACGTGAGAAATCATCGATAAAAATAACAAAGTATCGCGAGCCTCCCATGGTAGGTGTGGGGGCTGGACCCCAAATATCAGAATGAACTAAATCAAATGGTGCAAAAAAAGAAGATTCACTTTTATTGAAAGGTAATGCATGTTGTTTTCCAAGTTGACAGGACAAACATTCAGAAATGGTATTTGAAACTTTTCCTAAGACACTAGTAGAAGCTAATGATTTTATTCTAGAGAAAGATGCATGACCTAACCTAGAGTGCCACAGATCTAAAGAAGGTGAAAATGGTGGTTCATGAGGTGTTTGAGATGTAGCAGCGGTGATCAAGTGTTGTGGACCTTTAGACTTTCTAGTTCAAATAGTGTTCCAATCTTTCTCCCTGTCCCAACTTTTTGACCTGTTCGAGAATCCTGCACAATACAACCATATCGTTTGGAAAAATGTAAATCAAGACAAAGATCACAAAGTTGGCCTACAAAAATCAAATTAAAATTCAGGTTGGGACCAAGATGGGTGGCTTTCAAGGTGGAACCACTAGCAGTGGTAATGATAGAACCATTAGATATAGGTGATCTGTTCTTACATAAAGAAGGATCAGAAGTCATATGATTTCCACATGCAGTATCCAACAACCAAGTGTTACCTGATGTAGCAGCAGACATAGTAGTGGTGTGAGACTGGGAGATGAGTTGATTGATCAGGGCTTGAAGATCATCCCTAGAGATAGTAAATTTGTCAGAGGAAGACTCAGAAGTGGCTAAATCGATGTGGGTTGCAGCAGTCATGGTGGTTCGAAAACCATAAAGTCGCGTTCCATTACTATGATATGTTGCCTTGCATTGTTCAACATGATGATTGGTCCTTCCACATCGTGAACAAGTTGTAGGTGAGGAAGATGTTGGAGTTGTAGTAATGGCCTGAGAATCGGAAATACGTGTTCCATTAGAATGAAACTTTGCCTTGTAATTGGTAGTAAGATGATTAGTTCGACCACATCAACGACAAGACTGAGAAGAACCAGTATGTTGCTTTGGAGTTGCAGCCACAATAGTGTCGTGAGGATTAGCTCGAGTCATTGCTAACCGAGTTTCTTCAGAGATTAATTCCGTAAGTGCAATATCCATGGTTGGAAGAGGATGTCAGCACAAAAGCGAAGACCTAGTGTTTTCAAAATCATCTCAAAGAGCCATGAGAAATTGAATAAGTTGGATTTGATTTTGATAAGCAATAAAAGTTTCCTGTTCATGTTTGAATTGTGGCTTGGAATTCTCAAGCATATCCCATAACTATTGCATTTTGCAATAAAATTCGTCAATGGACTGACCTGATTCTTGATGTAGTCGAGACAAAGTCGTCATAAGATGGTATTGATGTGAAAGGGTAGTAGAATTATATCGCTTGGCAATAAAATCCCAAGCGTCTTTTGTTGGGGAATTAGGCGACTTCTAATTCCAAGGATCGCAAGAACGAACAATTGCAGAAAATAAATAGGAGAAAAGAAGAAAAAGAGACACCAAATTTTTATACAGGTTCGTCCAAAATTGAGACTACGTCCTGTTTCTGCCGCTTGCAGATTCCACTATGATGAAGGAGATTACAGATTACAAGAGCAGTTTCTCACACACTCACAAACTGTGCTTACCAAAACTCTCTTCTATCTAACACCCAATGGGAATTTTTCTTCTCTCAAGGATGGAGCTCTCAAGAATTTTGCCTCTCATAATTTTCATACACAGTTTTCACGCACACTCAACCCTAGCCACCTTGTGTCTATTTATAACCAAAGGAGGAGAAAAATAGCAACTAATAGGAAACCCTAGTAGTTTTCCCTTTTTGGGGCGTTTGAGTTCGACTCTGACTCAAAAAACATCGCGCAACACAGCGCGTCAGCGCTGCGGCGCTCGAAACGAGCGCTGCGGCACTCCCCTGCGGCGCCTAGGCGCTTTGCTCCTGGCGCCTAGGCGCCCTCCACACGACGCCTCGGCCTCTTTTGCCTGGCGCCTAGGCGCTCGCCACTTGGCGCCTGGGCGCCCTTGTCCCGGCGCCTAGGCGCTCTTCACCTGGCGCCTAGGCGCCCTCACCCCAGCGCCGCGGTGCTCTTCTGCCAGAGCCGCGGCGCTGGCTCTCTGCCTTCCGAGGACGCATTTTTCTCCCTTTTTCTTCCTTTGTGCTGGGGTGTCGACTTGATTTGGCTCCACATCTGCAACATCTTTGGCTAGTTCAAAATGCCCAAAGTGTACATTGATAGAAGGAATAGTAGTGTTGGTGAACCATGTTAGGATCCGATGATTTTTACTTTCCCATTCCTCAAGTCGATCAGCAAATTTATCATCAGTTTCTTCTGTTTGTTTGATTGGCATTGTTCGTTCGCCTGTAACGACAAGCCATAATTTCATCCCTTTCAAGTAACTACGCATAGATGCAGCCCATCGATTGTAGTTATGCCCATCAAGAATAATTGAGATTGGTTGTCCATTTTCTCTTTGACTAGACGCCATATATATATATATATATATATATATATATATTAACAAACGACAATGTTTTTTTTTTAATTAATTAATTTTTTTTTAAAAGAAGAATTGTATTCTTCGTGCCTTCCAGAGCAACAAGAAAATAAAAGAGGAGAGAACCTTGGCGGCGACAACAATGGCTGAGCTTTGGGAAAGTGAGACTCGTGGTCTTGACGGCAACGCAAGCAGTGGCAGCGGCAATGACGGTACCGCAAGCAGTGGCAGTGGCGGTCGTTCAATGTGTTGTCGGAGTCGTCGTCGTGAGCAACTTGGTCGGCAAAAGTGGAATTGGCTTAGAGGTAAGACTTTTCTGGAAATTGATATGTTTGAGTATTAATTTTGAAGTTTTGGTCTTGGGTATTGGAGTTTTGTTTTTTGAGTATTGAAAGGATTGATATAGAGAAATTGAAGAAAAATAGTTTTCCCAAGGCAATTTACCTTCGGGCTAAACCAGAAAAAAGGGCTCTGATACCATGAGAAGAAAGAAGAATTGTATTTCTTATTATTATTGTTGAATTACAAGAAGGCTTAGAGCCTTTATATAGGAATTACAACGAGAAATCAAAGGATTACAACGAGAAATCAAAGGAGAAAAACAGAGCATTTTGAGTATTTTTAGTCAATTATCACACGTATTATACGCACTATACAGCCTGTGTGATTGATCTACATTAATACCCAAAACTGTCTCATTATGCATTTATTATATTAACAAAGAGAGACGAGTACATCCCAACTAAGTTGGTACCCATTAAAAACTCTATGCCATACCAAGCTCTCGACTCATTATATTATTGAAAAAAAAAAAGAAGAAGAGAGAAACCTGAAAAATTACATAACAACCCCAACGGGTAATAAAACCAAAGACAGAGACCTAAACATATCAAAGCCATGAGAGTAAAGACAAGCAATAACTAACGCTAGAAGGAATAGCCCAAAATATGCCTTTGAAAACCAATTATTATAATAGACCTCATTAAAGTAAGCTAATCATTCTATGGAAAGATCACAAATTAAAAGGTTCAAGATGAGAAATAAAGAGTAATGCAACATCACAGATTCGATCAACACAAGATCTCGAGCATTCACAAAAAAGTAAATAGTAATGCAACATCAAAATGGTTTCTGCAAAGAAATAGTGAGTATCTCAAAGATTAAACACACACCTAAATTTTTATTTTGGGACTTAAATTTCAACACTCTTATTCAATTATAAAAAGCAATAATTGATCGATAATTAAAATGCTTTAACTTAGTTCAATTAGAATCAAAATCTGTGGAACACATTATAGATGCGTATTGGTGAACTCAGATTTTTCTTGCTAATAAATTTTACTCACTAGTATGTGACTGTGATGTAATGGTATGGCTCAAAGTCTTTTTTCTCTATGAGGAAAGGCAATTCAATTTTTTATCTTTTAACTTCATACGAGAAAAAAGTGGTAGCTCTTGCTTCCTGGAATTCTGAAATTATGTTTCACCTCTAATTTTTTTTTTATATAATTGTTTCGTATTGAATATACAGTGTACTTGATTCAACAAGTGTTTAGTTCCACCTTGTAAACAATTTTTTGTTTCTACAAAATTTTATTTTCTTCACTTGTGTTAAATATTAATGAATCAATTTCATTAGCTAGTATATATTTCGTGATGAAGATCAAAGACATCTCTCCTACAATAATGCACACTAGAGAAAAATCACTTTTGGCTACAGAAATGTATGCGTCTGATCTTTGCTAAGAGAGAACTGAAAGGAAAAGAAAAGGGTTAAAATCCCAAAATGGTCCTTCAGCTTTATCTCATATTTATTTTGATTTTTGACTTATAAATTAAAATGTTCCACTTTAGTCTCTAATCTACAATTTTGTTAATATTCCAGTTTTGGTCCTTCCGTTGGATAAGTGTAATGTTTATCTAAAAGAACAAGTGCTCTCTACTGGAATGTTGTTTGATTAATGAAGTTTGACGCGAATTCCCTTGGACCTCTTTCACAGGATATTAGGAACGAGATTGAAAAATAAAAAATATAGGGATGATTGGTGGAAACTAGCTTGTGTTTTTACATTGTTTAGATTAAACAAATGAGTGTAATTATAGTTTAATATTAATTAAGCACATGCACGGATCAAAATAGAATTAATATGTTGGTTAGGCGGTAATAAATAGAGCATGAAAGATAATAATATTTAGCTTAATTTCCACACAGTACAATGTAATCCTGCATTTTATTTCAAAAAAAAATGTCCTCTAGTTCATGAAATTATTACTTTAGTAACGTTTTTTGTTTATTTACAAAATAAATTTAATATAAAAAAACTTGATAATTGTTATGTCCGACTGGGTGCACTTGATCAATTTTAGGGAAAAAACTATTTCATCCTCACGGGTTATAAGCTCGCTACTTAAAAAAAAAATGTGGGCCACAGTCTATATGTAGTGTAATTTTTAGACTGGAATCCTTGCGCTACTTAAAAAACTATGGGCCATAGTTTATATGATTAGTAGTAGGGTTCTAATCTTATAAGGTTAAATAAGATTGCTCAATTTTAGGAAGACTTTAAGAGTCTAACTTAACCTTGAATAAGTCCTTGTTGTAGTTTATATGTAAATCAAAATCCTAAACGCAATTAGCCAAGCTATAAATTGAAATACATGCCTTGAGAATGAGAACCATTATTGTTGTTACTTTATTAGCTAGCTTAATTTCACACGATTTCCTTTTCAAAAAATAAAAAATCACACGATCTCCTCTTTCTCTCCGTTTTTTCTCTCTTTTGAGTTCCAAAAGCAAATTACAAAAACAGTTGCAATGGAGCGTAATTTGAGCAATCTTACAGATTTTACGGCAACGAAGAGAAACATATACATCAGAGCAAAGAAGACCAACCACCCAGACAACCAAAGACTTCCCTCCACCCAGTTTTACTTGGTTTTCCGTTTCCTTGACAGTCAGTTGCTCATCATTCCAACTGCGGGATCCGCGTCCTTGATAGTCGCAGGGAGTTCCGTCACCCCTTCCACCGATTCCCCTCCGTCGATGAAGCGAAGTCCTTGGTGACAGCAATTCTTACCGACCAAGAATTAGTCCCATTCTCCATTGATATAGAGGGGTCAGGGTTTCAACTGGCAAGAGCTTAATCATAATATTACGGACAAAATATTAAGCAGTAGAATTAGGAGGAATACCTTTGCGGTGTACAAGAACAAGGATCACCGTTGGATGGCTTCGACTGCGTCGTGACGAAGATCTTGGACCGCGACGCACGTCGTTGGCGAGCCATCGGCATTGAGCCGCAAGGTGATTGAGATGGTGGTCACGTTTCATAAGCGGACAGTTGTCCCGCATGAAAAATTAATTAGAAGATTGATGCACCATGATCATGAGGCTGTAGACCTAGAGTTTATCAGCAGAGCAAGGGCGGGGATTATCGCGCGGGGGGGCCGTTGGCGCCAGTTGTGCCAGTGGCAGTGCCGGTGGCTAATAAATCGGCATTGGAGAATTTCAGATACGAGACAAGTACTCGTGTCGACGGTGAAGATGATGATGATGATGATCAATCAGAGGTGTTGACGTGCCCGATCTGCTTAGGGAGAGGTAACGATTGGTGCCACCTCGCTCTTATGCCTTACTGTCATGCTTCATGATGTTTGCATCTGGAGGTGGCTAGAAAACAAACATACTTGTCCTCTCTGTCGTTCCAAATTGCCTAGGAGGTAATGTTAATTATATGTTAGTATCTTCATTGTGATTTATATGTGAAAATATTTAGTTTTTTATTATTTGATTAATTTATTCAATTAGTTTGTGGTTGGATGGTGCACTCTTTTCGCTTTTAAATTTTTCTTAAGAAAGGTTTAAAAGGGAATCCATAGAGAGCTACAATGCATATTAAATTCATTGAAGCTAATTTTTTTTTACTTAATAAGTTCTAATCAAGTTATGATGTGCTACAATTTCTAATTAACAATAGTTGTTGTCTTCATTGAAAAAAATGCGTATTTTCTTTAATTTTTCTTAATAACGGGGCAAACACAACTTCAATTAATTATCAAATTCTCGATGATTTAAATTCGTAAATAGCAGCTAGATACAATGTTAAACTGATCAAATGCTATCGTGTTACAAAACACTCATTACCTATACATATAATCAGTAGTCCTATATGAGGATATTTGGCAAGGTAGATTGAATCAATTGTTTGAACCTAAAATACTGAATCAATTTAAATTTTATAAGAGAAAACACCATAATTTCTTCATCACATAATACTATTGTCATTATGAATTAAGTACGAGTATGTTGTGATACTTAAGGCCCGCAGCAGACTCTACTTCTCAAAAGCAACACTAGTTACAAATCTAGAACGCTAGAACACATGATTAATTAGACAACTTTATGGAAATTTTATGACTACTTACAACAATAATAGGCATCATGAATATACAGAGGTACTAAGAGGCTCAAACAAGAACTCCTCAGTTTTAGAGATCATTTTACTAGTAGCACCAGCTTACTTTACGAAGTTAGCACCGCATGAAAACATTCTTCTTAAAGTAGCTGTTAATACGAATAACAAAAACTCTAGTATAGCCATTTGTGTAGATTCAATGGACTCTACAGCTAGAAAAATACATAAAATTAAACATACTACAGTAGGAAATACCGTGTTAGTCATATGTTTCCTAGGAGGAGAAAAACAGAGATGGGGAAGTTAAGGTTTTTTTCCCTTCCTCTTTTTTTTTTTTTTTGGCACCGTTGCGGACACTTCAAAGCATCAAAATAATAAAAAAAATAAAAGCCTAAAAAAAGAAAATCCTCCATTAGGCTATTTTATTGAGGAAATGGAGGAAAAATAGGATAAAAAGAGAGACTTCTAAAAGCCACAGCTTTTTTACTTGATTCCAAGAACAAAGAAAAAAAAAATTGAGCTCCCAATAAACTACTACCTACCAGTCCATCATGACGCGTGTGAGATTTATTATGTTAATAACATAATTTGGATTTTTTTTGCGTTGCTCAGTAACGAAACACTCTGGGTATTTTTTTTCCCCTAAAAGGCAAATCGTTTTTTGCGATTCAATTTTTAAATGCCTGGGTCAGATATAGGCAAATATAAGAATTAAAAGCTCGGAACCAATCAAGAAAAATATATCTTGATCTTGATTAAAAAGTTTCAAAATAAAGAGAGAAGGGTCTTCGCCTTTCAACTTGAGCAGAAAGTTAAAATAGCAAATATATAAAAATATAATAATTATTATTATTATTATTTACTTAAGAGAAGGAAAAAATAAATAACTTGTTTTTAATTTTATAAAGTTAGAAGGGACTCGAAGTTCAAAACCCTAAAAAATCAAAACAAAAATAGAGGACAAAATTCTAATTCTAAGCACCTCACTCATTGGGTTAAATCTCTCTATGTTTCTCTATTCTTGGAGTTAAAAACCTACGCCAAGAAAAATCTCAAAAGTAATCATGGCAGGTACTGAAAATCCCCGTTCCATGGAAGATCACATAAACATTACTCCTACAGGTAATAATAATTTCTTCAACTCAAAACCTTCCTGATTATACTTGCTTTTCTCTTGTGTTTCGTGTCGTTCACAGAATCCGGTCACACATTACTCCCCGTTGAACAGGCCACCACTTTGTACTCCTCCTCCGTCAAAATTTGTTAGCCATTCCACAGTTTACTACATTCCGTCCACGAATGCGAAGCAACCGTGTCAGCCATGTTGTCATATATGCGGATTCCATTCGCCATTGACAACCAAAACGACAATGAGAATAATTATAATCCCTATATAGAAGAAGATCAACGGGAACCTTTGCGTGGCCTGAACGACTTCGTGATGAGATATCGGAGATGGCTGCACACGTAGCAGGCGTTGCGGTGGCGTCAGGATGCAACCTGGCTGAGATTATCATCAGGATTGAGAAGCACACGGTTGTCCCTGATCACGAATTTAAAAGGTTGGTGGGTGTGACTTATGATGATCGTAATCGTGATCGTGATCTTGATCGTGATAGGGACCAGTTGAACAGGGAAGTTAGGCAAAGGTTGTTGGAATCGAGGGCGAAGCATGGGTCAGTGGCGTGATAATCATGATCATGTTCGTGACCTAGGGTTACAAAGAGCAATGGAACAGAGTCTGTCCGAGTACTACTCATTTATGCTGAAGGCGGCGACTAAGTCCGCAGTGAAGAAATTGGAGAGATTGAGATACAAGGGAATTAATAGTAATCAATATGATCCTGACCATGATGAAGATGATGACGACGAATCAAAGGAATTATTGACGTGTGTGATTTGTGTGGAAGAAGTAATGATTGGGTCCCAGCTTATTCGGCTTGTTATTTTATGACCCAAAACCCGCAGAGGCAGAAACACAGCGCCGCGGCGCTCCAATTTGAGAAAACCATCGCCACAGCGTTCCAATTTGGGAAAACCAATGCCGCGGCTCTCCGATGTGGCCTAATTGGATATTTCACATTTTTACACATTTTTTGGTTATTTTTTGCTAGGATTTGAGTCTCCATACATATAAATATGTCAAATTCTTTATAGTTTAAGAGAGTCACATTAGAGAGACACATTATAGAGTCACAAAGAGTCAAAAATTTCGTAAAGATTATAGTGTTGAGAGTGATACAGAGAACTCAATCTTGTGAGTCTTGTGAGTGATTAAGTGAGTGAATTTTGTATTTGAGCACTCTAAACACTGTTGTAATTTCTGTTTTGTGATTAGTTGATTGCTTCTCCTCTGCCCGTAGTTTTTTCACCCTTCATTAGGGTTTTTCTACGTAAAATCTTGTGTGTAATTTTCTCTCTATTTCTTGTTGCTTATTGCTTTAATTCCTAACAAGTGGTATCAGAGCATTGGCCTTGATTTGCAATGGCAACCATGAAATTTGACATTCTGCTGTTGGATCGCACAATAAGGTTTTCTTTATGGCAAGTGAAGATGCGGGCTGTTCTGGCGTAGATGGACCTTGATGATGTGCTATTGGGTTTTGATAAGATGCCCTCATCATAGACAAAGGAGAAAAAGGAGCGTAAGGACCGAAAGGCTCTATCCCAAATACACATTCATCTGTCAAATTAGATTTTACAGGATGTACTAAACGAGAAGACCGTTGCTGCTTTATGGCTCAAGCTGGAGCAATAATGCATGACCAAGAGTCTGACTAGTAAAATTCATCTAAAACACGTCTATATTCTCACAGAATGTCTAAAGATACGTCTCTCGAGGATCACTTAATTGTGTTTAAGGAGATTGTGTCTAATTTGGAGGCTATAGAAGTTAAATATGATGAAGAAGACCTTGGGTTAATTTTATTATGTTCACTGCCTTTATCGTATGCCATATTTAAGGATGCTATCTTCTATAGTCGGGACACTCTTACCCTAGATGAGGTTTATGAGGTTTTATTTTCTAAAAAAAGATGAAGCAGTTAGTGACTGGATCCAAAACACAAGGAGAGGGTCTAGTTGTTAGAGGTAGAACGTAAGAGAGAAGTTCTGGGACTGAGATTAGAGGTAGGTCTAAATCCAGAAATAAGGAAAAGTTTTGTAACTATTGCAAGAAGAAAGGGCACATTAAACTAAGTGTTATAAGCTACAGAATAAAAACAAGAGGGCTAAAAATCAGAAGGGGAAGAAACTGGATGCCGGTGAGGCTAGTGTCATTGAAGAAGTTCTTGGTGATGAGCTTTTGCTAATTTCTGATGGTGATTCTAAACCCTGTGAGGATTGGGTTCTTGACTCTGCATGTACGTTTCATATGTGTCCCAACCGGGATTGGTTTTCAACATATGAGACGGTTCCTAAGGGCTCTGTTTTGATGAAAAATAACACCCCATGCAAGGTTGCTGGTATTGGTACAATCAAAATTAAGATGCATGATGACGTAGTAAGGACACTACGTGATGTAAAGCATGTCCCTGATCTTAAGAGGAATTTAATTTCTTTAGGTACTCTTGATGCTAAAGGATATAAGTACACCAGTGAATGTGGAGTTCTGAAAGTCAATAAAGGCGCTCTTATGATGATGAAAGAGCAGAAGAAGACTGCTGATTGTATGTTCTGCAGGGTACTACAATTGTTGGTGATGCAAAAGTTTCTACATCCACTATGTTTGATAGTGATCTCACTAAGTTATGGCATATGCGATTGGGGCATATGAGTGAGCTTGGGATAGCAGAGTTGAGTAAGCAAGGGCTCTTTAATGGACAGTGCACAGGTACGATGGAGTTCTATGAGCACTGTGTTTTTAGAAAGCCGAAGAGAGTTCGATTTGGCAAAGGCGTTCACAACACAAAAGATATTTTGGAGTATGTTTATTTTGACCTTTGGGGACCGTCTACTGTTTCTTCTTATGGTGGTGCTAGTTATCTGCATACCATCATTGACGATTATTTTAGAAAGGTATGGACATTCTTTTTGAAGCAGAAGAATGATGTCTTTGCTACATTCAAAGATTGTAAGACCATGATAGAAAAGCATATCGGTAAGCCAGTTAAACGTCCCCGCACTAATAATGGCTTGGAGTTTTGTTCGCATGAATTTAATACCTTTTGTAAATCAGAGGGAATTTTGAGGGACTTAACAGTCTGACGTACTCCGTAGTAAAATTGTGTGGCTGAGAGGATGAACAAAACGTTGATAGAGAAAGTGTGTTGCATACTCTCCAATGCTGGGCTACCTAAGTCATTTTGGGCTGAAGCCACTTCTACAGCTTGCTATTTGGTCAATCGCTCTCCTTCCATTGCTATTAACAAGAAGATGCCACAAGAGATATGGTCCGAAAAACCTGCACATTACTCAAATTTAAGAATTTTTGGTTGTCCTGCTTATGCTCATGTTGACAATGGAAAATTGGATCCTAGATCCTTGAAGTGCATATTTCTTGGTTATAAGCCTGGTGTTAAAGGCTATAAGTTATGGTGACTGAAAACCAAGAAAGTTATTATTAGTAGAGATGTTGTGTTTGATGAGACTACCATGTTACGTGGGACATCTACTACAAGGTCTAGTGTTGTTGCTCAGGAGAGATCTGGCAGACAGGTGGAGTTTCAAATAGAGACAGGTACATCATCTGATTCGACTTCCTAGTCAAGTTTAGAGAGTCAAGGCGATCGTGCTTTCCAATCGTTGTCACCGCTACCACCACAATACTCTATTGCTAAGGACAGGCCGAGGAAAGATGTTAGGCATCCACAAAGGTATGCTGAGGCTAATTTGGTGGCTTATGCTTTATCAATGGCAGAAGGTATTGAGTCTGGTAAGGAACCTTCTACCTATTCAAAGGCGGTTAATTCAGTTGACTCTAGTAAGTGGATGATTGTTATGCAAGAGGAGATGGAATCCCTACATAAGAATTATACATGGGATTTGGTGAAGTTACCCAAAGGGAAGAAAGTTGTTCGCTGCAAATAGGTATTTAAAAGAAAATAAGGTACACCGGGAGTTGAAGACGCTAGATACAAGGCTAGACTGGTTGCAAAAGGATACAGTCAGATTCTAGGTGTTGACTTTATAGATGTTTTTTCTCCTGTGGTTAAGCATAGCTCAATTCGAGCCTTGCTTGGTATTATGGCCACTCATGATCTTGAGCTTGAGCAGTTAGATGTGAAGACTGCATTTTTGCATGGAGAGCTCGAGGAAGACATTTACATGCAGCAATCCGAGGGTTTCATTGTTACAGGTAAAAAAGACTATGTTTTCTCGTTGAAAAAGTCTCTTTACTGTTTGAAATAGTCTCCTAGGCAGTGGTATAAGAGATTCGACTCATTTATGACCACTCATGAGTTTAAGAGGAGTAGCTATGACAGCCGTGTCTACTTCAAGAAGGGTGATGATGGGTCCTTTGTTTATTTACTTTTATATGTTGATGATTTGTTGATTGCTGCTAAGGATAAAGGAGAGATTAATAAGTTAAAGGCTCAACTCAGTAGAGAGTTTGAGATGAAGGACTTGGGTGCTGCCAATAAGATTCTTGGCATGGAGATTTTGAGAAATAGAAAGGCAGGTAAGCTATATCTGAGTCAAAAAGGATACATCGAAAAAGTTTTGTACAAGTTCAACATGCAGAAAGCAAAACCAATGAGCACTCCGTTAGCAGCACATTTTAGACTTTCAGCTGCGTTAGCTCCACAATCAGACGATGAGATTGAGTACATGTCACGTGTTCCATACTCTAGTGCAATCGGTTCTCTCATGTATGCTATGATATATTCTTGCCCGGATTTATCATATGTAGTTAGTGCAGTTAGTAGATACATGGCAAATTCTAGTAAAGAGCACTGGAAAGCGATGCAATGGATTCTCAGATATTTGCATAGGACTACTGATGTTTGTTTGCACTTTGAGAGAACTAGAGATGATATTTGCAAAGGAGGTTGCTTACTGGGTATGTGTTTACAGTTGATGGTTGTGCTATCAGTTAAAAGGCTTCCTTGTAGGCTACTGTTGCTTTGTCTACTACTGAGGCTGAATATATGGCTATTACAGAGGCTTTCAAAGAAGCTGTTTGGTTGAAAGGCCTATTTGGAGAACTCAGTGAAGACTTGCAGACTTCAATGGTGATGTGTGACAGTCAGAGTGCTATTTTTCTCACTAAAGATCAAATATTTTATGAGAGGATGAAGCACATTGATGTTCGTTATCACTTTGTTCTTGATAATCCTGCTCGTGGTGATATCGTTGTGAGCAAAATCAGTACGCATGATAATCTTGCCGATATGATGACTAAGTCATTACCTACAGCTAAGTTTGAGCATTGCTTGAACTTAGTTAGAGTTCATGCTCGTGCCAGTTAGTTGCCCGTTTGGGCTTTGTGGAAGAGGTGGAGAATTTGGTTAATCACATGTTAGAGTTCTTTATAGTGGATTTTGTGTCAAGCTGGAGATTATTATTGTGTGACCCAAAACCCGCAAAGGCAGAAACACAGCGTCGCGACGCTCCAATTCGGGAAAACCAGCGCCGCAGCGCTTGAAAGTAGGCGCCGTGGCGCTCCGATGCAGCCTGATTAGATATTTCACGTTTTTATGTGTTTTTGGGTTATTTTTTGCTAGGGTTTGAGTCCTCATACATAAAAATATGTCATATTCTCCATAGTTTAAGAGAGTCACATTAGAGAGACACATTATAGAGTCACAAAATTTCATAGAGATCATAGTGTTGAGAGTGATACAGAGAACTCAATCTTGTGAGTCTTGTCAGTTTGTAAGTGATTGAGTAAGTAAATTTCTGTATTTGAGCGTTCTAAATACCGTTGTAATTTCTGTTTTATGATTAGTGGATTGCTTTTTCTCTGCCCTTGGTTTTTTCACCCTTTATTAAGGTTTTTCCATGTAAAATCTTGTGTGCAATTTTCTCTCTATTTCTTGTTGCTTATTGCTTTAATTCCTAACAGATGCCTTGCTCTCATATGTTTCATGAAGATTGCATTCTCAAGTGGCTGATGAACACCAATACATGTCCTCTTTGTCGTTTCACTTTGCCTTCTAGTCCTAATCTTAAGTGGTTGCATTAATCTTCAGATTAGCTTTATGTTTTGGAGTATTCGACGTGTTTTTGTTATTATTTTTTTTTGTTTCTTAACCTCACTAAAAGTCTCAAAAGTTTCATCATTCACGTAATGTTGAACCCTTTTCTTTCTTTCTTTCTTTTTGCATAAAGTGATTATTTATTTGTTTCCTTTCTTTTTTCTTTTTACGAAAAGTTATTTGTTTGTTTCAGCAGCGATTGGAGGAAAATAAGCCAGTGTACTATCATCCATTTGGATATATCACATATGTATACACCCGACAATATTCTGTAACTTAAAAAATAAATTAAGAAAAAACTGAACGCATCTACATAGTCATTCTCTATCATCATTAGAGATGTTTATATTTTGAAAGTTTTCTTAGTAAACTTACATTTGGCAAACCGGTTTAAATCAATAATAATAAAAAGTCTTACATGCTACAGTGTAAAGCACAAAGTTGTTACAACGTAGAGGATGTGATTACTACAATTTTTATATTTTTTTTAAGTTCAAACCGATTTCTTAAACAGACTTTAGATCAAATATCATGAGCACAACCGTATTAAATCACCGATCACTCTATTTCGTATAAACAGGCATGAGCAAAGAAGAAAATAATCTTGGCTCTGAATAGGAATTCGGGCGTTACTCCCCCTATTATATGGATTGAAAGGCGCTCGACTGTCCCACATGAAGAGTTTGTATGATTGACTTCCAGATATGCCACTATAGTCTCATACATTATTGACGACGACGATGATTATCACGATGATGATGATGAAGTGCACAACTAATTGAGCAGAGTTTGTTGGAGTCTGGATTTACTGTGAAGGCGGCGGATGAATCGACAGTGGCGAAATTAGTAGTAGTGATCATGATTTACGTGTACGATATTGAGTAGAGTGAACTATAAGTTTCAACAAAATATACATACAAAATTAAAAGAAAAAGAAAATTCACGCACAAATGACAATATCTAGGATATTATTTTACTTGTTTCAGATAAATTCGCAGAAACAGAGAATTAATCTACTACTTGTAAGTTGGCCATGGAATCTGGATACAAAACAGAGATCTTTTACAATAAATATCCTTGCTACATTAAACATGTGTTACACATCATTAGTCACATGGATTATTTAGATCTTTATTTAGGATTTAATTGATAAAAGGCATAACAGGAGTGGCAACTAAGAACAGATCATTCCTCCTCCTACAACTTACTTTATACTCCTCCGACATGTCAAGTTCTTCCATTTTGCCACCATGTGGGAGTTGCCAATCAAAGTGAAACAACAATTGAGCAAGCGCTAGTTCCATATTTGGAAAAGAAAACGGTATCCCAGGACACATTCTCCTCCCAGCCCCAAATGGAACAAACTCAAAGTCGGTCCCTTTTAGATCAACAGATGAATTCAAGAATCTCTCTGGGTCAAAGCAATCGGCATTCTCCCAAATCTCCGGATCTCTTCCTAGTGCCCAAGCATTGATGACTATCTTTGTTTTGTAAGGAATGTCGTATCCTAGGATTTTGCATCCTTCCCTTGATTCTCTGCCTAACAAGGGAGCGGGAGGGTGCAATCGAAGCGCTTCTTTGATGATACATTTCAAATAATGCAGTTCTTGTATGTCGACTTCGTTGATTTTCACTTTTCCTGCTAGCACATCCCGTACCTCGGCTTGTGCCTTCTCCAATACTCTTGGATTCTTTATTAGCTCCGACATTGCCCATTCTAAGGTAGTTGCTGTTGTTTCACCTCCTGCACCTACAATATCCTGATAAAATATTGTCCTTATTATCACTAGTGAACATATAATAAACCGAATAGTTTCTTCAGCTTAATCTTAACTGTAAAAGATATTAATCTATTTGTATGTAGGTGTAATGTAAATGGTAAAATAAACTCCAGTTACAAATCATTTAAATGTAACAAATAAACATAAATTCATATATAAAAACATTTAATTATTATATTTAACGAATTTATCTTTTAAGACGAAAGTTGAAACCCGTAAAAAGTAATATTTTCTATAAACATAAACACAAACAAGTAAAAGTAAAGATGATGCAAATTATAAGACTTAAACATACCATAATCACAGTTTTTATATGATTGGTTGTGAGCTCAAATTTGAGTTCACTTGATTGTTGGAGTCTCAGAAGCACATCAAGTAAATCTTCTTCCTCCTCTGCCCCATCTACCGTCGATCTCGCAGACTTGATCTTCATCTTATGATCATCCACGATATCATCAAGAATCTTGGACATCTTCCGTCGTATTCTCTGCAATGTAGCCTTGATACCCGTCACATGGCCGAGGATTTTAACTGAAGGAAAGCAATCAGCCAAAGTAAATCCTGTGCTAAAAGTAAGCAACTCCTTGAGCAATGAGACGTACTCATCATGTCCCCTACACTTGTTCCCATACACCGTCGTCGAAATCGTGGCGATCGTCGTCGAAATGATCATCTCGCTGAAGTTGACCACAATCTGTGAAGATGAATTTTTAGGTGTACTGATAATGGATTCAATCAGGCTCCACACTTGCTCTTCTCTGACCGACCTAAACGACATCACACGCTTGGGACTTAGCAGCTCAACGACACAGATTTTCCTCATTTGTCGCCAATACTCCCCATAAGGAGAGGAAACTAGACCTCCCGGATGATCAAACGACATCGCTTCAAGCCCAAGCGTGAGAGGTCTTTGTGCAAAAACAAGTTCATGGGTTTGCAAGACTTCTTTGGCTGCTTCTGGAGACGAAATCACGACCGTCAAAACCTGACCAAAATGGAGTTTCATCACTGGCCCGTATTTCTTTGCAAAGTCTTTTAAGAAGCGATGTGGGAGTGAAGAAGAAGAAGAAGAAGAAGAAGAGAATGCGAATTGATGCAAGTTTCCAATAATTGGAAGCTTCCATGGTCCTGGGGGTAGATTATAATCATGGGTTTTGAATGATCTTTTTTTCCATAATAATAATATTAGTGGAAATAGGAAGAGGAGAACGATAAGAACAAGATGAAACGAGAAGATTTGCAACATTTTTTTTAAGGGGTAGTTTGAATATGGGAGGACTATGTTTTAATTTATGGGTGGGATACAGAGCAAGATCATATCTTGTGTGATTTGGCTGAAATATAATATACGGAAAGGTGGATCATATGGCAATTATAAAATATGGTTGAGTCATACATATCTACATCGATTATGCTGTATTACATATGACACACAATTTTTTTTAGATTCTACGTGTTATCTGCATGCTTATGTTGTGTCACAGTGTCTGCATTATTTAAGAGAAAGGACAAAACCTAAAAAAAGGTGGACAACCACTGCCGCATGGCTGAATAGTCCTTTTTTATTATTTAAAAAAAAAAGCCCTCCTTTATTGTATAAGAAGAAAAGGAGAGTTTTCTTTTATTATATGTCTTCGAATTATGGACGGAGCTACCTAGGGGGATTGAGTCCCCATCATTTATTATTTTTTTTCTTTAAAAAAAAAACTTTGAGCTTATAATTTTCTGTAATAAATTTACATAAAACCCCAACCCAAAAAAAAAAAAAATTGGGCATTTTCGTGAGTTGTGATGGGGCGCGGATTCAACGTTCTTTTTGGGGCGTCCCCCCCTGTACATGTTTTCAATTAATTGAAGGGAAATATTTATAAATGTTGCTTTTGAATTTTATTTTTTTTAAAGAAAATTTTTATAAAAGTTATTTTAAGAAATTTATTTTTAAAAATGCTGCAATATTTTGAAATGGGGTACAACTCTATTGCAGCAAGATAGCACGGCTTAAACTTTCGCTGGAAAAAGTCTATTTGCAAGTGCAAAGGATTAAAGACTGCTTTGCATTACTGAGCTAGTGATAATAAAAAATAGAAATTTAAAAAAACAAAAAAAAAAACCAGTTGGTTTGAGAAATTTTGCAATTGCTATACTACGGCTCACACGGGAGACATAAAAGAGAAGCCAGTTTGTCTCGTAGGATAGTGTTCTTTGCAATGCTTTCACAAATCTTCTATACTTTTCAATTACACTAGAATTATATATTATGTTATGCAAAAATTTGATAGGTGAGTTTGGCATTGTTGTGTTGTATTGTTGTTGTTGTGTTATGGACAAAAAAAGGTAGGCCGCAGATATTTGGTAAATTCTTTTCAAAGTTGTTATGAATTCAAGAAAACATAATTCTAATTTCTAGATGTTTGGTAAATAATACATAAAATAGTGTGTAGAGGTATAATGATGAAAATAGACGTACTTTATGTTGACACCTGTCCGCGACTCAACACCACATGTGACTACGTACAGTACAGTGGTCTAATCTCCAATCATGCTTGGAGCCTCCAAATCTACTCGGACCTACACAAGAAGAGAAGGCTTACGAGTAACAAAGACACTGAAACACCTTAAATTTGGTGTTTTGGTGTCTAGTCATCTTATGATCCAAAATGGAAGGGAAAAAAAAAACCTGCTTGTAATTGATGCAACCCGGATAGGAAAATAGAAATCGATATCTTTAATGACTGGTTGATTCAAACGCACTGAGAAGGTGGAAGAAAAATTAAGAGAACTTTCAAAATGTTTATTCATAACCAGTCTGCCCATAACAAAAGCAGTACAATTCTTATATGTTAAGAACACTAACATCGGAAAAGAGAAAATTGCAAAACAAGTTCCAAAATTATCAAAAAAACTACAAAATAGTCCCTATAAATTACGGTAAATAATAAAAGCGTCGTTTAATTTAATACTATTTATGTTATTGACGTAGAAGAATATAACATTTTATGTGTTTTTTTTGGACGAAGGTATTATTAGAACAATCTAAGAAACCAAACATTTACTTAAAATAGCTATTTTGATTTTTTAGTTCCAATCAAAGTTGTATTATAAAAACAAATAATAAAAATCAATTTGAAGTTAAATTTACTTTTATGCGTATCAGAAATTAAAACAATAGCTTTTCAAAAAAAAATAAACCAATCGGATAGAGGACTAATAATACATATTGACTAAAAAAGACTTATTTCAAATTTGATTTAAATCTCAAATCATAGTTATGTAGATTTCTTTTCTCTCAAAAAAATGAAAAAAAAAAGTAGAGTTCTAGTTCTACCTTATAGAAATAATAAATAAGATTATTCAAGTGTTCTATTCTCAAACCCCTATATTTTATATGAAAACTGATTATAAACAAAAAGAATAATTAATTAGCTGCAACAAAGCCGTCTTTCGCCTCCGGTATGCATCCTATAGAAAGTAACGTATACGAGTTCGTTTGGAAAACATGTTGAAATTTGAAGTTAGAATTTAAATACTGTAATATGTGAAAGCTTTACATTGTAGCAAACTTTTGCTTTTTACTTTAGCATGTGAGAACTTTACACTGTAACAAACTAAAACTTATTATTTCTTACGTGTTTTCTAAACGAACTTTACATCTCGTTCTCCATCAATGGATAATCTTCTTTAGATATCTCGAGGTGAAAAGGAACCCTTGCATAATGGCCTCAATGACGTGGTGACAAAGATATCAGAGCTTGTTGCATGCACTGCTGCCGATACCGCATTATCCGGATGCAATCGGGCTAAGATGATCGTATGGATTGAAAGGTACTCGACTGTGTTGGCTTCCAGATATTCAAGTGTAATCCCATATATTATTGATGATGATGATGATGATGATGATGATGATGGAGCATTCAACTTGGTAGTTGAGCAGAGTTTGCTCGAGTCTGGATCTGTTGTGAAGGCAGCGGATGAATCGGCGCTGGAGGAATTGGAGAGATTGAGATGCAAGGGAAGTAGTGGTAATGATGATGAATCAAAGGAATTATTCACGTGTGTGATTTGTGTGGAAGAAGCGATGATTGGGTCCCAGCTCATTCGGATGCCTTGCTCTCATATGTTTCATCAAGATTGCATTCTCAAGTGGCTGATGAACCCCAATGCATGTCCTCTTTGTCGTTTTAGTTTGCCTTCTGGTCCTGATCTTAAGTGTTTGTATTAATCTTCAGATTGGGTTTGTTATTATTTTTCTAATTTGCACTCGATGCTTGTAGAAAATTGAGATAGTCGGACGAACTTTCTAGGTTTTATTAAAACAAATCATTCTTGTTTTTCCTTTGTTGCTACGGATCAAATTGTTTAGGTCTGATGTACAGCAGTAATTCCTGCAGAATTCTATTTTAGTTAATTGTTTCTTGTACTATCCAATTATTCTTAAAAGAAGGCAAATCTTTCAAACTCTAATTAACAGAGATTCTGTTTCTATCTTTCATTGTGGAAAAAAAAACAGTAACGTCATGGACAATCATTTTCTTTCCTTACAAGAGTTACCAAAATTTTAAGATTGATAAGCACTCGATAGTCCTGTATATATCAGGATCATGATGGTGGGGAAGTTGATGACAAGGATGATAATTACGATTATAAGCAGTTATTTGAACTCTAGATTTCAAACCGTAAATAAATAGTGTAAAACTTTTATATTTTTTTAGAGGTAGAAACTCTTCTCCGGATCACTTGCCGAGCAATTGATCCAGCCACGGGGGTATTTGCATGCGAAAATTCTACCATGATGATATGGAGGGAGAGTACTTTGTTATATTTATTTAAAGACCCTTCATAATTCCCGTAGATATTGCAATTTAGAAAATTTTATCAGGTCATATATTAAAGATAACTGTTAAAATTAAAAATCATTGAAGTTAAGTACAACGGACTCGCTAGCCATGCACTGCAACCCGTGAGGACGACTCTGCAATTATTGCGTTGCATGTTATACCGTTGAAGGATTCCTTTCTAATATTTCAATCAAACACAAAATATTAATGTCAAGAAAATGTATTACTACTGCGCCCTTAAACTCGTCCAAACCAGACAACTAAATTTTTAATGAACAATTTTTAGTAACTCAAGTCAGTTTTGTGGGCGACAACCTAGTGTTCTTTACAAAGATATTTCAAGTATTTCAACGCCAAAGAACTTTTTGCTAGAAAGCGAAATGCTAAACAGCTCAATGACATTTTAATCCATTCAAATGTAAACACATAAAATGCTAGATTAAACTAAAGCATTCGAATAACAAGACAGCATCATATTGTTGAAAAAATTCGTACCAGATTGAGCAAAGCAGTAGCGTAATAGCTATAGCTTTCCATCTCCGTGTTTTACAATCAGATCAGAACCAGTCCAAAACATTTGGAACGGAGCCAAACTCAAGTATACCAAGTTTGATGCATACAATATCCAAAACAAATCCTGAGAATATGATATCTTTATGGTACTATGGAAGTGAGAAACGAAGGAAACATGAAAAATTAGAAGCTCGCTTATGTTTAGATATAATTCCTTAATCTCTTGTCCTCCCACGAGAATAGCCGCTCCTGGCCCTAGCATCTGCTGCTTTCATCCTACCAGACTGCTGTGAACGAGAAGACCCAACTCCATCTATGGTATTTGGCATCCACCTACCGGAATGCTGCGAGGATTCTGTGGACGGAAGGGCCCAACCTCCCCCGCCATTGTGTCCGCTGCTGCTAGCTCCTGAAACAACTTGTCACCACAAACATATTGATTTTTAAGTTACGTTCTCAGATAAATTTTCTTCTCAGATAATGAAATAGGACTAAACCATGTCGCAAATAAAATAGGATATGCTGAAGTCAAGGAAACGACTTACCTGCAGTTTCATGACCGCTAAAATTGCCAGACCAGCCAGGCAAGTGTTTTTGAGCAGTTCCATTCCAAGCTTCTTCAAAACCATCAAGCTCATCTAAAAGTTTCAAAAGAAAACATTTCAGGTTAGCCCACAAATGTGTGGGAATTCTAGGAAACCGGGCAAGTACACATTACAACAATATTGAGTACCTTCATTAAGATTGTGTAAGGTCTGCATCGTGTCCACCCTACCCTCCGAATTGAGCTTTCTTGTACGAGAATGGCCCTGAAAAAGTGAAAGCCAGATGTAAGTTAATTAGTTATTCAAAATCGTAAAAGAGCACTACAAAGAGTAAGAGAAAATAAAACACTGACAGCACAACCAACAAATCCCTAGCAGAAGGATACCTTATTGTGGAGGGCCCTCGATAGTCTGTGGGAAGCTTGTCCAGTAGTAGTATCGGCTTCTTTGCTTTCTTCAACAGTCACCTGTTCAGACGTCAAAAAAGTAAGAAACGACTTTTTTCCCCTGTTTTTGGATAGAAAGTCAGAAGCATTAATAACTAATTAATTAAGAGACTGATGGCATTTCAAATACTTACTCCATCACTTCCCGTTCTCCTTGTCTTAGAAGAGGTATAATAAGCTCCATTTGCTCCCCCATAAGTGACAGAGGAGCTTTGAAAGGTAAAGCTCTGAGTTGGGGGTTGCCACTGCACGTGATTGGACCTGCTATAATCATTTCCATATTGCATATGCCTACTCTTCTTCTCTACAATAAGGAACACATGAAATCCAATATGCTAGGTCAGATCCATGCAAGTACGATTGAAAGTCAATAAAGTCAAAAGCGCCCAGCAAAAGAACATGCTTTACCTTCAGCTTCGTCATCAGGATCCTCAGCATACGGTCCATTTCCCGACCTACCATGCTTTCTAGGATTTTCTTTCCTCTCTCTATCATCGTCTTCTTTCTCATCATCCGAATTAATTTCCTCAATGATTGGCCCCCTGGATATTTTAGGCTCCGGAGCTTCTTGTTGCTCAATAAACCCAGATGGATGCGTAGCTTCTCGTTGCTCAATGAACCCAGATGGATGCATATTCACAAAGGGATTTCCCATTGGACGGAAGAAGCTCGAATCAAAAAGGCCTCCTCCAAACGGGCGAGTAAAGAAAGGGTCATCAAACGGATCTCGTCCTCCGAAAAAACTAGACATCAGACTTCGTTGACCCCCAAAACTGCCAAAACCCCCAAAACCAGCAAAAGGATCAGGAAAGTCGAAGAAAGAATTCCTCCCACCTCTGCCTCGGCCTCCTTGCATCTTTAGTGCGTTATAAACCCTGCAAAGAACCAGAATATCAGCAACCCCAAAGCAAAAGCATACAAATGCAAAACTTAACCTCAATAACTAAAATAGGATGAAGGCAAAAACCAGTTACCACTCAAGCTCCAAAACACGAGTAAATTTCTAAGTATCCCAAACTGAAAATCTACATCTATAAAATTAAAAAGGAAAGAGAAACAAATACTTAAAAATCCAAAGATGTTTGCAACAGAATATAAATACAACATTTTACAAAGTGGAAATTTATAAATATAAACAAAAAAGCATACAATCACGAAAACGAATAATTACAAATCAAGCCAAAATTCTATAACAAAGAAAAACCTATCGATCAAATCGTCAAACAACGGCCGTCTTAAAGGAGATGAGACCAGAGATTCGCTCCGCAAAAATGGAATAAATTTCAAACAAAAAAGGCAACTTTTTTCTTCACTTAAAATAAACCCTGAAATTATTGCAACGATCACCATATCTAAACCTGAGTAGCAGAAAAATTCGCCGATCGATCAGAACAATCAAATTAAGCAACAATCACGAAACCCTCAAGAGAGAGATTACCTGAAGCAATTTCGGAAAAAGGAAGAAACTGAAATCAGGAGAAAAATTGAGAAGAGAATCGGAATGATCGGGGGATTGAATTTGATCGTGATTTCTCTTGTGATTGTGGAGACGGAATTTTATTTCAGTTTTCTGATGGGAAAGGAAAAGCCCTCAAAAGAAAATTGCCCACCTGATCCTAAAGGCAATATTAATTTCACTTTTTAAACCAAAAAAAACCCACTCTTTATATATTTTCCAATTCAACACCACAGATGCAGATTTTTTATTTTTTTATTTTTTATTATAATAATGTCCTATAATTTTAAGGAAGGTTCTAGTATACCCAAGATTTCTCCCCACTTCTTTTTGCTTTTTTTTTTTTTTTTTTTTTTTGAATTAAGAGTTTTATTTTTTATTTTTCCCAAATAATCGTATTACAGGAGAATGAGGAGATCTCAGGAGTTTGGGATATAGATATATACGCTTGGCCCCGTGACACGTGTAGCAGGCTTCAGATTGTGTGCACCACTATTTACCTAAGAATTTTTCATTTTTCAATTTTCTTTTTCCTTTTTAAGAATTTTTCTCTTTTTTTATGATTTTTTTTAATTTAGTTCTTTTGTCTTTATGCTTTTTGCAAATTGGACTTCGTTTCATTTTTATTCACCAACATACAGCATACATTGGAATGCCAAACCCCCTTAAAACGAATAACTCTAATTTCAACGAGCTAAAATTATAAAGAATTGCACTTGCATGTAACACGACGTGGGATTATACTATAAGATATAAAGTTTAAATCGTTTTATTTTTAATTTCAAAAAAAAAATCTAAGGAATTCTATGATTGAGAATAAAAAAGAAGTAAATTTGATTTTTTTTCCTTTTTTTCCAGGAAATGGTTTTAAATTAATATTTTTGCTTTTATATTTGAGAATTAAGTGAAGTGAAACCAACTAGAAATGAGGAATTAAAAATTCCTTAATAAGATGGGAAACCTACCTCTTACCAACTAAATTAAATTCTTTCACCTAAAAAATAGAAACTAACCTACCTAATTCATAAATTTGCCCCTTACTTTTATTTAATTATTTACTTTTTGTTATTTGTTCATTTTTTATGTTAAGGAGTGTGTTTAGAAAGTAGATTGAAACATATTAGTTGTAATTATCTACAGTGTAAATCTTTCATATACTATAATATAAAATAAAAATATTTTACAGTATAAAACTCTCACTTACTATAACGTTTAAATTTTAACTTTAAGTTTCAACTTACTTCCCAAATACTTTAAAAATAATCTTTCTAAGCTTAAATTGATATATTTTATAAATTCTTCTAGCAGTAGAAGGATTCAATGTTGTGGTCTCAAGGGAGAATTAATTTATCCATCCTTTCCCTTCCTCTCATCCTAAACAAGACTTCTTCCTAATAGGTTTAAGAAGATATGCTGTCTGGGCACATAATTGAAACTGCAAGTTAAAATTAAAATTATATAGCATGTAAGAGAAAACAATATTAAGATTTCGAAACCGTAATTTACTATTTGAATGGTATTTCCAACCACGTAGAAGTTTCTTATTACTACTCGATAAGAATGCGCCTCACAAGTCACACACACGCAATTTTATTCCTTTTTCATGGGGAAAAAACAAACCAATTCCTGTTTCTCCCTTGCAAATAACAATGATAGGGCTGCCAAAGCTCATGATAAATAACATTCATACATCACATCTATACAAACCCAATTACCCCACATTTTTCTTCTTCTTTTTTTCCCCTCCTCCATCCTTACACAGACAAAGCCCAATTTTAAGAAAGTACATTGTACATTCCTGTATAAATTAGGGTTTACCCAATCAGCCTTTTAATAGAAGATATTTCCCCGCTCATCACATCTCCTTGAGTTTGGCTGAAAAATGAGGCTAGTCCAAAGCTGAAAGCTGTGACTCATATGACTTGTGTTGAATTACACAGAGTTGCCGAGCCTATTTTTCCAGGGTATAAATCTTGGTATGTTTCTGTCACGCATGTCTGAAGAAATTCAAACCTCATTGTCTTGTTTGATATCATAATGGCTGGAGAGCATTCAACGCGGGCTTTGTTGGATGTTCAAGACCCTGAAGTGCAGGCATCCGTCTTAAATCTTCTTCCGAGTATGCAAGGATGAACCAGCACTTCTTATCCATCCCAACGACCTGATAGAGAAATAAAGTCTATCAGTATCTAAACCAAGCGTCTACTTTTCTCGACACGTTTTCAAATTAGTCTCAGAGTGTAATCTGCGTCCTTTTAGAAAAAAGGTGATACTTTAACGTAAAAATAATAGTAGATGCACAGGTTAAAAGTTGAAAATAATAATAACCACACACTGATGGATTACTAGTATTATTATGTAATATATGTAAATGTGGAGAATGGAATAACATGGCCATGCCATAGTGATGCTATGCAAGAGTGGAGACAGTTTGATTTGTTAAGCATACAAAGCAACAAAATATAGATCCTTGGAAGTTTGGCTAGTAATATAACCCGTTCAAAGTTGATCCTCCGACCAAGGTCATAATGCCATTTAGGAGTTGTTTTCTTCTCGTAGGCCTGATAAAATGTAAAACGAGAAGTAAGATTATGTCAGCATTACAGAAGTTTAGGCTTTTGCCAATTCTAAAGAAAACTTGGTTCAAAGTTTACGAGTAGTAAGGAGTTGTTCAAAGCTGTGACTTTTGTAGATTTACCTGTTTCTATCTCCTTAAGACTAAAGATGAAACTTTGCCAACTTTTCTAAAATTCAAAGCCATGGTTGAAACAGAATTCGATAAGACAATAAAAATGTTACAAAGTGATTGGGGAGGGGAGTATATAACAGCTTCTGCTTTCTTATACAACCATGGTATTCCTCACAAAGTTTGACAACAATCTCGTACAGACTCTTATTGACAACTTGGACACTCACTTTGCTCTCAAGGACTTAGGGACTCTCACCTATTTCCTTGGTATTGAATTGAGCAGGTCAGGGACTTCTCTTCATTTGTGTCAACAAAAGTATATTACTGATTTGTTAAAAAGAACAGATACGTAGGACTGCAAACCATATGCCACACCTATGTCCTCAGGCCCTACGTTGTCACTCTATGACGGACAACCCATTGAAGATGCTACAACTTATCCAAATGTAGAAGGTGCCCTCCAATACTGTACAATTCGACGACCTGAGATTAGCTATTCTGTTAATAAGCTGTGTCATTTCATGCATTCTCCAATACCACTCACTGGCAAGCTGTTAAACGCATTCTAAGGTATCTTAAATCCACTGCCAAGTATGGACTTTCCCTTCAAGCTTTCCTCTGATTTGTGCTTAGTTTGTTACACCGATGCCGACTGGGCAAGTTGCCCTGATGACAGAAGAAGTACCAGTGGATATTGTACCTTCCTTGGTCCTACTCTCATATCATGGACTTCCTCGAAACAGAAGGTGGTGTCACGGTCTAGTGCTGAATCCGCGTGGCCTGGCTAATGCAGCCGCAGAGGTCACTTGGATTGAATCTGTGCTTCGTGAATTACAAGTCAACCTCTTCTCTCCTCCTTTGCTGCTCTGTGATAATGTGAGTGCCACGTACTCAGCTGCAAACCTTGTTATGCACGCTCGAACTAAGAATGTTAAAATTGACTATCACTTTATCCGAGAACTTGTTATGCAGAATTCTCTTCGGATCCCTTTCACCCCTTCAGAAGATCAGCTTGCCGATGCTATGACAAAAGCACTTCCTACTTAGCGATTTCTTAGTCTCCAAAGCAAGCTCACTGTCCTTACTAGGCCAATGTGCTTGAGGGGATGTTAAGACGTAAATTGTTATTAGACTATCAATTCTTTTAATTGTTCATTGTTTATGCATAGCCTATTGATTGTCCACGTGTAAAGTGTGGTCCCATTGTATATTGCCGGTTGTGACTCTGTATAGAAAGTGCTAATGCATTTTGCTCATTATTCTGACCTTTTCCAAGTTCTCTGAATATTCTTCTTTCTTCGTCTTCTTCTTCCTTTTCTTTGCCCTGCACTTTTCCTATTTCCAAAGACGCCCCTTTTTATCTTTCCTCAGAACCGGCCGCCGGGAAGGGAACGGTTTGGCATTAAAAATTGAGATATAGTTGCTCATCCCAAAAAAAAAAGGGAGAAAAAAAAAAGCTCCTTTTTTTTTATTTAACTGACAAACAATTCATCCTATAAGTAAATAGCATCAATAACTACACGGTGTGCTTCCTCTTAATTGTCCTTAAATTTAAAACAATATGTTTTATCATTATATCACAATGTTTCTAGTTTAAACCCGCGATCCAAACATACTATAAGATGCTTTGATTTAATGGCATAGAAAGGGCTTGAAGAGGAATTTGAACAGATAGTTGTAGGTTTGATCTCATTCATAATCTTTGTTTCTTATATAGATTTACAAGAGCATTAGAAAAATATTTATCAACTTATCAAACAATGTAAGAATCAACATTATTAATTTCCAATTTTTGAAATGCAAGCACCTTCTTCATTTTTTTAGAGGAATGCTTGTTAGAATAAAATGGTGATTAAAACCATCATCTCACAGGATCGTTCATGTCAAATTATCAAGAATATTAATAAGATGCGGAAGCTAACTTGAATCCATTGATTGAATGTGATTCTTGAGTCTTTTGGTTGAGGATCTTCTAAGTCTGGTACGTAAATCCTCCTTCTCAGAATGCTCTGTAATTTCTCTATAGATGGGTACAGAAAAATAATGTACGTACTGACTTGGGGACCACAACCCCTTTATATAATTGCTAAGCCCTAGCAATTATCCTTAATTACCAATTTAAGCCATCATAAAATTAGTAATTATATTTTTAGTCTCTACACATAGGAGGCCCATACTTAATGATGCATTAAAAACCTAAAACCTAAATTGATCACTTTTAATTGGGCAACCTTATCGATAGCCTTTAATTCACATTTAGTTAATATATTAGCCCATATATATTGGATTTTGATCCAACAATCTCTCACTTGGGCTATATATGAAACTTTATAAATGTGTATTATACTTTATGAGCTCATGAATTTTGCTATCAAAACCTTATGCACCTCAACAATCTTGTCCATTAACCATATCAATATAGGACCAAAGCGACCTTCGTTACATATGCCGTAACTAGACCCATCAATGATCACATATACCAATACAACTAATAACAAGATTAAGCATGGATGTGTAGCATGGAAATTTCATGCAATGTGATCTTCACATGCCTATTTTCAACTGGTCCACCTTAATACCTTAGTGAGATCAAACCATACCAAAATCAGAGTGTGAATAAACTGAAAACTTTATTTCTACAGAAAATAACCTTAAAATATCCATAAACTAAAATAACAAAAATGTCTATATCATAAAAGCATTTAAAATTACAAACTCCCACTAAAACTAAATATTCTGAAATGGTATGACACCCATATGAGCAGTGTGCTCATGAAACATTTTGGGTGGCAATCCTTTAGCAAGCGGATCCGCAATCATGGAGTTTGCGCTTGTGTGTTCTATAGATAACTGTCCACTCTGAACTCTTTCTTTCACAACTAGGAACTTGATCTCTATATGCTTTGACTTCGTCGAGCTCCTGTTGTTGTTGGAATACAAAACTGCTGACTTATTGTCACAAAATATCTTGAGTGGTCTTTGAATACTGTCCACTATACGCAGGCCCGTGACAAAATTTTGCAGCCATATTTCATGATTGGACGCTTCATAACACGCTATGAACTCTGCCGCCATTGTAGAAGATGCTATAAGAGACTGTTTAGCACTCTTCCAAGAGACAACACCTTCAGCCATAAGGTAGACATAGCCCGATGTAGATTTTATACTATCTTGGCATCCAGTAAAATCGGAGTCAGTATACCCAATGATCTCAAGTTGTTCTGACCTCCGATACGTGAGCATATAATCCTTTGTTCTCTGAAAACACCTCAAGACTCATTTAGCTGCTACCCAATGATCCTTTCCAGGATTGCTTAAGTACCTGCCTAACATCCTTGTAACGTATGCAATATCCGGACGCGTACAAACCTGAGCATACATTAGACTCCCTACTACTGACGCATAAGGAATCTTCTACATTTTCTTAACCTCAAAATCATTCTTAGGGCACTGATTGAGACTAAACTTGTCTCCCTTAGCCACAGGGGTATCATCTGGTTTACAATCTTGCATGCCATATCTCTTAAGAATCCTTTCGATATAGCCCTTTTGTGATAATCCTAAAATACCCCGAGAGTGATCCTGGTGTATCTGTATACCCAACACAAAAGAGGTGTTACCAAGATCCTTCATCTCAAATTTCTTTGATAAAAATCTCTAGGTTTCGTGCAACAAGCCTATATCGTTGCTGGCAAGAAAAATGTCATCGACATATAAAACCAGGAAAATGTACTTACTCCCACTGAACTTGTGGTATATACAATCATCGACCAAATTCATCTTAAAACCGAACGAGATGATAACCTGATGAAATTTCTAATATCATTGACGAGAAGCTTGCTTAAGCCCATAGATAGATTTCTTTAATTTACAAACCATCTTCTTTGCATCTCCTGACACAAAGTTTTCCGGTTGCACCATATAGATTGTTTCATCAATGTCACCATTAAGGAACGCAGTCTTAACATCTATCTTATAAAACTCAAGATCAAAATGTGCCACTAATGCCATTATAATACTAAAAGAGTCTTTCGAAGAAACCGAAGAGAAAGTCTCTTTATAATCAATGCATTCTTTCTGTGTAAAGCCTTTAGCGACAAGACGAGCCTTATACTTCTCCACATTGCCTTTTGAATCCCTCTTGGTCTTAAATATCCATTTGCAACCAATGGGTTTCGCACCTTCAGGCAATGGGACAAGATCCCAAACGTTATTGTCTTTCATAGACTTTATCTCTTCATTCATGGCATCAATCCACTATTGAGATCTAGAACTTTTCATTGCTTGACGGAAGTTGATTGGATCATCTTCCACCATACCAATGTCATACTCATGTTCTTGGAGAAATACAATGTAATCATCTGGCACCGCACTTCTCCTTTCTCTAGTGGATCTCCTTAATGGCATAGGTTCTTGATGTGGTTGAGTTCTTCTGGAACAATTTCTGGAATGAGAGGTTCTCCGACATTGTCTTGATTTGGGTCAGCTTCTTGAACGATGTCAGGAGTAGGAACCTGATCAATGTCAATAACAACTATGGGAATATCAGCATATTCCTCTTCAAAGACAAAGTCCCAAAACATATCTCCCCCGGCAAACTCGACATCCTTAAAGAACCTGGCATTTCCCGTCTCAAATATCGATTTAGTCGTGGGATCATAAAACTTGTACCCCCTGGATCTTTCAGAGTATCCAATAAAATAACAACTAACCGTCCTTGAGTCCAGTTTCTTTTCATTAGGCTTATAAGGCCTTCCCTCAGCTGGACATCCCTAAACATGCAAATGCTTTATACTAGGCTTCTTGCCCGTCCAAAGTCCGTAAGGGGTTTTGGTAGTTGCTTTAGTTGAAACCCTATTAAGGATATACGCTGCAGTCTTAAGGGCTTCTCCCCAGAGTGATTCTGGTAAGGCAGAATGAGAAATCATACTCTTCATCATGTCCTTAAGCGTTCTGTTTCGTCTTTCAGCAACACCATTCGTAGTGGGCGAACCTGGCATAGTGTACTGTAGGACAATACCGCTTTCCTCTAGGAACTTAGCAAACGGTCCCGGACATTGTTCACCTGAACCGTCATATCTACCATAGTATTCACCACCACGGTCAGATCTGACGCTTTTAATCCTTTTGCTGAGTTGATTTTCAACTTCAACCTTATAATTTTTTAACACATCCAGTGACTGTGACTTTTCATGAATGAGATATGTAGTCATATTTGGAAAAATCATCTATGAACGTTATAAAATATTGTTGACCATTCCAAGAAGCCGTAAGGAATGGCCCACAAATGTTTGTATGTATAAGTTCTAAGACATCTAAAGTCCTGTTGGCTTCAAATCTCCTTTTATTGGTTTGTTTCCCCTTAATACAGTTAACACAAATATCAAAATATGTAAAGTCTAAGGGGTCAAGAATTTTGTCTGACACAAGTCTCTCTATTCCTCTTCTCGAGATATGACCCAATCTCTTGTGCCATAACGTAGCTGAATTCTCATTGGTTAATTTTCTCTTTATACCTCGTGTACTTAATTGCAAGGATTCATTAAATGAAGCAATTGTATCAAGTAAATAAAGATTATCGTAACCTGATAAAGAACCAGAACCAACTAATTTTGAATCATGAAACAAACTAAAATTTTCATTTCCAAATGAACAAGAATAACCAGATTTGTCCAAAGCTGAAATAGAAATCAAATTCCGTCTAAAAGATGGTACAATATATGTTTCATCAAGATCCAAATAAAATCCAGTCTTTAACAATAATTTAAATGTTTCTATTGCTTCAACTTCAACTTTCTTGCCATCGCCCACGTAGATGTATCTTTCACCATCATTTGGCTTCGGCATCTCAGGCGTCCCTGCATAGACACACTGATGTGAGTGGTTGCACCAGAATCCATCCACCAAGCGTGTTCAGGTACCGAAGTTAAATTAATCTCAGAACAAACCAAATTAAGAAGCATACCTTTTCTAGCACGCTAAGCGTGATAATTGGTGCAATGCTTCTTCTTATGTCCTGCAGCTCCACAAAAAAAATAACCCGTACCTTCGAGATCAATCGGTCTCTTTTTTTGCTTCTTTTGAAGTGCTGTAACTGCAGCTTCCTTATCCTTTTTCATTTTCTTCCCTTTGTCCTTGGAAGTATTAGCCAAGTGAGCACTTTCTGTCTTTTCTTGCTTCAACCTTTCCTTTTCTTGCACACAATGTGAGATGAGCTCATTAAGAGACCAAGTCTCCTTTTGGCAGTTATAGCTCACCTTAAACTGACTGAAATGTGCAGGAAGAAATATAAGAACTAAATGCACTAGCAAGTCTTCAGAAAGGTCAAGCTTAAGTGCTCTTAATTTTGAAGCAAGATGAGACATCTCCATGATGTACTCCCTAATGTTCCCCTTACCTTTGTATCTCATTAAGATAAGGTTTGCCAAAAGTGTACTTGTTTCAACCTTTTCATTTTTGACAAATCTCTTCTCAATGTCCTCAAGGAACTCTTTGGCTGTCTTTATCGTTTCCGATATAGTGCCCTTGAATGCTTCTGGAATGGCCTTCTTCATGATCATCATACACATGCGATTTGACTTCTCTTACCTTTCCATGTCCTTCTTTTGATCAGATGAACTTTTATCTGTAAGAGGTGCATGAGAAGGAACCCTTAACGCAAGGTCGAGATCCATGACTCTGAGAACTATTAGGAGGTTATCTTGCCATGATTTGAAGTTGCTACCATTTAGCATAGGAATTGAATTGATGTTGGCAGTAATATTAGAAGCAGAATTAGTAGCTGAAACAGAGAACAAAATAAACAAAACCAAAACAAGCTCACATAAGAATCCATAATAACAATAATAAATCCAAATAAAGGTAACCCCATCTCAAGATATCGGGCACTCCATTAATATTTAGTCTTTGGATAAAAATATTAACTTGTAAGTGATATCTTGGTGTAGTAATCAAACACTGACAATAAGAACATGTCAAACAATAAATCTTCCTTTGGGCTGATTTATTGCTTACATGTAAAATCAAATAATCATCACGTGTTTATCACCACAGGTGTACATGCAATTCTGTCAAATATTGTCTTCCTTTGGGCCGGTCAATATTCACATAAGTTACATAAATACAGCCGTTTATATTTCAAAACAAATTAATTTTCACAAGAGAGGTCACTTTGGTGACATGTTGCTTCAATTAATTCATCTTAAAATATATATAAAATACCAATATTTGAGTTTAAAATTACACCAAAAATGACCAAAATTAAAATAATAAAATAAAAAAAAATTGGTCAAAGTCAACTGGTCAACATTGACTAGGTCGGGGCTGGACCGGGTCGGGAGGATCCAACCCGGATCCTAACCTAGCCCCCCCTTTATTTTCCTTTTATTATTATTATTATTATTATTATTATTTTGTCACCTAGGGGTTGAACCTCTTTCTTCTTTTTGGTCGTGAGCCTAATTGGGCCTATGTATGGCTTAATTTCAGCCCTAGGCCGTAGCCCAAGTCACTGAACCTGAGGTTTAACCTTAGATGGCTTTCTTGATCACAGCTCCTTCTTCCGGCTGTTTATCCAGTCACAGGCTCAATTGAGTCCATGTATAGACACCTTAGTTTTGGGCTAGAGCCCAGAATCTCAAGAAACCCTAGGCACTATCTTGCTGCCGTAAACATGCACGACATCTAAAAATAAAATGGAAACTTATATAGGCATCATTGCCTAACAAGAACAGGAAGGCTTAATGCATCTTTTAATGCCTGACAATGACTTGAAATGTTGAATGCAATTTTCTTTTCTTTTCGTTGGCAACTTTGCCATTCATAATATCTAAAGAAAAAAAAAAGTTCTCCGGATATATAAATGTATATATATAACATTACCCTTTTTTTTTCTCGTCAACTGTGCCACCTCAATCAAAAGACTAATAAACTTAGTCAAGAAAACTCATATATAATATTCGTATATAAATATATATGTAAAGTAATTCAACTGAAAACCATATATATATACGTGCATAATAATTCAACTAATATCTATATACATATATTCAGGTATATATGAACCGAATTTTATATATGCGTGTGTATATAGATATGAATACTGAATATTGAATTCTATAAAATATTAAACCAAAATTCTTCAAACCGTTGTTCTTAAATTCAACAATTTTAAAGAATCATAGATTGTTAAATTTAAGGATTATTCTATGAGAATCACATATTGAATTTTTTTTTATTCCCAATAATTTAACATGAAGAGGCTCTAGATACCACTTGTTAGAATAAAATTGTGATTAAAACCATCATCACACAGGATCGTTTATGTCAAATTATCAAGAATATTAATAAGATGCGGAAGCTAACCTGAATCCATTGATTGAATGTGATTCTTGAGTCTTTTGGTTGAGGATCTTCCAAGTCTGGTACGTAAATCCTCTTTCTCAGCATGCTCTGTAATTTCTCTGTAGATGGGTAACAGAAAAATAATGTACATACTGACTTGGGACCACAATCCCTTTGTATAATTGCTAAGCCCTAGCAATTATCCTTAATTACCAATTTAGCCCATTATAAAATTAGTAATTATATTTTTAGTCTCTACACATAGGAGGCTCATACTTAATGATGCAATAAAAGCCCAAAACCTAAACTGATCACTTTTAATTGGGCAATCTTATTGATAGCCTTAAATTCACATTTAGTTAATATATTAGCTCATATATATTGGATTTTGATCCAACAATGCTAGCTCCAAGAAATTTGCAAATTGCAGGAGCTTTAAGGATGAAACAATTAATTGGAATCAATTGATTGCTTAGTCTATGGGAGAAAAATTAGTAGCAGCAACTTGCATCATAAGACTTGTTTCCGTATGTGTTGTTTGGCATCTTAGTTAGAACTAACACAATGTAAAGCTCTCAGTAGCTACAAAAACAAAAAAAAAAACAAAAAGTTGTTACAGCGTAAAGTTCTCGCTTGTCACAATTTTTAAACTATTATTTTCAGTTCTAATCACTAACCCAAACGTCCTATTAGTATCACAACAGTATGAGCTCTTGCATATTATAGTGTAAAACAAAATGCTGCTATAATGCAAAGTCTTCGTATGCTACGATTTTTACGCTGGTTTGTCTAATACCCTATGCATATACACATGTATATATTATAACATATTCGTACAAACAAGACATATATGTAGAATAACTTGTAATATTTTTCTCATAACTAGGATTATTGTTTGTGCTTTTCCATGTTGCACAACCCAATTACAGGGCAAATTTAGCAACCTGCTGATTTGTTTTGTTGTGCATAATAAAGTCTCACTTGCACACTTCACATAGTAGACATATATACGCACAATATAACTATATGAACGTTAAAATTGGCAATGTGGAATGTTTTTCTGCCTCGATATTCGATTAATCTTCACATATGCTGTTGTTAACGTTTACTTGACATAAGATTTGGAGTCTCAATTTCAAAACCTTATCTCAATTTCCACAAGTGGCAAAGGCTTTTTTTACAAGAGTTGAAGAGCAAGCCAAAGGATATAGGTACATGTATTTTTGTGTGGTATCCTCACGCTTCTAGTTTCTATTACCGTTACGGGTGGAACAAAAGCTTATGATTTCTTTAACTACCATTTAAAGAGTCCAAATTCATATTAGTCCAAATCATATTCAGTAAGTTAGAGGCATAATTTTAATCTCATTACAAATAATAAAACCGGACCCCTAAGTGATAGATAAAAAGTCCTAATAAGTCGTCCTTTGGCACCATATCACCATCACAATGGTTTAAATGATAGAAATTATAAATACATAGACATAGGCTTTTGTTATAATCCTCCCAAAAAAGCCAATATTTTCACATAAAATGAAAAAATAAAAGGTGTGATATAATATTATTGTAACGTCCCGAAATTTATTTAACATTAATGTAATGAAAATGATGAATTAGTGTGCCATAATTAAAGTTTTAACTTTAATTAGATTATTTGGTTGGGTTTTTAGTTTTGATTGTTTTGTTAAATTGATGTGTTCAAAAGATTCCTTGTTGATTTAAAATGATGTTTTGAGTTTTAAAACACGACAATTTGTAAAATGCTAAAAATACTCTGTTTTACAAAACCGTGGGCGGCACATGGTTTTCGCACAGTAAAACCGCCCACCGACTTTCTCTATTTATTTCTCTCTTCTCTCTCTCTCTCCTCATTCACGAGTTCTCTCTCTCTCTTCTCTCTCTCGGCAGTCCCTCTCTCTCTCTAATTTCTTCAAAAAAATTTTGATTTCCATTCGAATCCAAGCTTCGGAACAGCAAGGAGGAAGCTCGGGGACGTGATTCGGCGACCGAGAACGCGGATTGAAGCTTCGATTCGAGGTTAGATTCGAAATTTCTAAACTTTTTACAAAATTTTCGATTTTGTGTGTTTTTGAAATCTAAGTTTGTTTTAGCTTAGAAAACCGTGGATTTGTGTTAAATGAGCTTAGAACAACTAGAATCTAAACTTAGATTGAAGAAAAACGGATTGAATTCAAGATTTTTCATTTTTCTCCTCTTTTTCTCATTTTTGGATTTTTGAGGATTTTGAGTTTAAATGTTGTTTAAATGATTCCAAACATGTTCTAGAATGTTTTTCTACCAATTATAGTTGTTTTTCATGCCTGGGATTTGAGAAAAAGAGGTTAGAAACAAGATTTGGATTTTGGGGATCGAGAAACCCGTGGCTGGGATTTCTGGATCTTCCCAGTTCGGCAGGCCGAAGTTCATGTTCGGCAGGCCGGGGTGATGATCGGCAGGCCGGTGTTCTTCCGACCGGCAGGCCGAATCTGGGGAAATGTTCGGCAGGCCGAACTTTGCTTCCGGCAGGCCGAACTGTACAGTTCGGCAGGCCGAAGCAGGGCGTCCGGCAGGCCGACCGAGGCATGGAAAATTTTGTGATTTTTACCCGTTTTCACTGTTTTGAACCCTGATTTAAATCCCAACCTTATAGGATGATTTTAATGATACAAATGGCACACTAGGACATCATGAAATGATTTAATAACATAGAATGTCTCGAACTAGATATTGATCGACTTAGTTTGTATCTAGGATTGTTCGTGGTTCCGTGGAGCTAACGTATAGCGGATCGGGATTACGGTGTGGGGTACCGGCACGAGTACTGAGGTAGGACTTCTATCCTATTTCTTTGGTAGCCTGGTTTTGAAATGATTTGGCTTTGAAAAGGATTTCTATCCAAAATGTTTTCAATGGATGTTTGAAAATGGTTTTATCGGTTATATTTTTATATACCGTGACATGAAATGAATTTCATAATGAATGTAATTGACAACACTCGGTAATTGGGTTTTGAATGATAATGATAATGAACACTAAGGCATGATGCCATATCAGAGATCGGGTCGTGATCGACCTTGGGGGCAGGTCCCGAAACCCAGCTGGGCCACTACGGTGGTGATATCATGGTTTGCCTAGGTAAAAGTAAATTGGTGTTTGGATTTGACGAGTAGACTGTTCTGTGTCAGAACGGTTCTACTCAATTTATTTATTTATTTATTCAAGTTCCTTTTCTGTATAACTCCTGATAATGTTATGTTTTCTTGTGTTAAATTATTTTATAAAACTTAGTCCTACTGAGCCTTTCGCTCACGTTTTATCTGTTTTAAATTTCCCCCCCTCTAGGTGGTTTCCCATTTAGGTTTGGAGAAGATTCTTCGGACCGAACTCAGGAGCAATAGGAGAATTTATTTACATTCTGTATTTATTAATCAAGGCATGTAAGACTCAACTTTATTTGTACTTGGACTGTAATTGTATTTGTGATATTGTCAGATCCATGTGTGTGCACAAGTTGTGGGTTGTGGAACCCATATTCGCGGTTTTTATTCAATTATTGTTATTTGTTTAACGATTTTAAATTCTTTATCAAATGTGGTGGAAAATCTTCTTTATTTCTTGCTTAATGGGATTTTTAAACCCTTAATTTCAATTAAATTCTCTTTTAATTAATCTAAATATTCCGCCACGTCACCTCCCGTACTCTGGGGCGTGACAATTATTTAGCATTAATACTATCTTGAAAATAAATAATGATAATACGTGATAATTAAATTTCTTGCTATTACGTATTTTAAACGTCGATGTAATGTTTAATAAATTTCATGTCGTTTTCACTTGTATACATTAAGGTGGGAGTGGAGAGATGTAGCAACGCCAATATACAATATATATACACACATATATTGAGCAAATGAGAGGAGCATGAAGACAAAGTGAGGAGGCATGCACGTGATGATAGAGTCCAAGATGCATACGAATTAATGACAGAAGTCAGCGGCTAAACCTCTGCCTTGGCACAAATCAGCAAATATGTCCATCCATGATCAATAAATATGGATGGACCACCTTGTGGGTGAGACTTGAGAGGAGCAGTCCCTTATTTTCTCGTTTATGAGACTCACATGCCTGCGCCACACGCAACCATGTTGTTATAGTGGACTCTTGTTTTGTTTTGGATGGTTGCTCGGTTTTAGATCCACCGTACAGGAATGATCCATCCCATCTCCGGAATAAATGTGGGTCGTTGGGGCATTCCAATGTTGGAGATGGCCCATGGTCAAGTGTCAAAATATCATGTCATTATCCTTTTGATATACTAGGTGTGTTTGCAACCGCCCTTAGAATGTTCGGACAAATTTATTATAATAATATATATATATGATAAAATTAAATTATAATAGTTAAAATTATATAGTTTGAATGATGTTGTCAAACAAGATTATTGTATTTTGGTAAAATATCATTTTGGCTTTTTGTTTGAAATATATTGAACAAGTAGTGTATTGTTTTTGAAAATATAATTTTGATATTTCGAGCCTATTTTTTTAGAACCAAAATGCATCCGTTTATTGTTTTTGTTTAATCTTAATTTACTTTTTTTTTGAAAAAAAAAACTTTTTAAAAATACAAATAAAGTAAAAGTGTTTTTGAGTAAAATATTTCTTTTTTACAAAATTAAAACAAATTAAAATTAAAGGAAATCAATAATAAAGTAAAATGGACATTTCACCTCTTAATAAATAGATTTAAGATATCAAAATAACATTTTGGAAAACCATAAAATATAGTTTTGATATTTTTATAATAACAAGATCCTAATTTGATGTTTTGTAAATATCATCGCCATGAATGTGACCACCAAAACATTACCTTTCCTCATAAATGCCTTTTGAGTCTGTTGTTTTAGCTGCTTCATTAATAACTCTCTCTCTTGGCTTGATCAGCCGTAGTGAGCCGTGCATACTTTTGTGGTCAAAAATCACTTTCCCACTCCCAAATTCTTATACCTTTCGGACATGATCTTCACCCAAAGGATAATTATTTGACTTACAACGAGTTTTAGGTGTTTTACAAGCTCACACTTCTCAAAATTAGGCCAAAGCTATAGGAGCCGTTTATAGTGTTCTGTCTAATTCAGAGGTGTTATTTTACAATTTCTAGGACGTTTAGGGGTATCATTCAACAAACTTTTGATTTTACTATTGTGAAAAAAAACCTTATAACAAAATATGGTTGACACTACTAGCCTATTTGACAAGTCGGTCCAAACCACAGCAAGGATCACTTGCTTGGTTATTAATAGTGTAAAACTCTCATATGCTACAGTAACAAAAAAAATGATACAGTATAAACTCTTACATGCTACAGTAAGAACAATTCTAATCAATAGTTTTAACCACCCTAGGATCCGTTTGGTATTGTTTTTAAAATAGGTAAAAATAGTTTTGTTTTAAAAAATGAAAATTTTTTAAAAATTACACTGAGAGTGTTTTTTACATTTCTACCTCAAAAAACATGCAAAAATATTTTCAAAAATACTTGAAACAAAACCAAACCAAACAAAGCCCCTATTTTCTTAAACATCCTGTTCAAGTTTCGAAATTCACAAAACAACATAATTTATGATTTAAGATTGTAATCTTTAAGACTCACAGGTATACAGGTTATATCGTTTTATTTTACAATTCCAATATTTAAGCTCATAAGTTTATTGTACTCTCAACCTAAAGAACAACTTAAGCTGCATCTCTGAAACTCAGTTTTATAACTGTAACACCCCTATGTGGGGGTTAACAGTTTTAAATAAGATAAAATAAAAATAAATAATAAAAGTAAAACCTTAAAAATAAAATTTGCCCGGGACTTAAATGAAAACTCTCAACTCAAAAATAAAAATATAAACGACAAATAAACCACAGTTTTAATGTAGCACCTTAAATTTAATAATATAAACTGTTGTCATCATCATTTTAACCCTCAACACATTATAATTACAGTCACAGAAAGTAACAATTGATGCTTACATTATCATGAAGAACATTCTTTACAATTGAGCAGTCCCAATGTAATATAGTTACATCGCTTCCTCAACTATATTTCTCGTAGCCACCTCACACTTAGTGAGTCCTGAAAAGATATAAACATAAGGGAATGAGCAACACTATGCTCAGTAGAGAAAGCCATTACTCACCTCTATCATTACCACATTAAAATCTGCATGGTTAGTAAGTCACATCATATTTCAGATTATGAGGTTTATTATGATCACATCTTATGGATACCGTAGTTAATCATTACCAAGTGTCATAATTACACATTTATACAAATATTACCAATCATCATTGTTCCTAGGTATCCATGTTAAATTGAGTATCACTCAACTCATCGAAACCCAAATGGGCGCACTTGATCACCCTATAAACATTCCAAGGGTGTTCCGGTGAGGGGACATCAAGCCCCGAGTCCTCACCAAATCAATTCCTGTACAGTGTGTTCTAGGACTTTCAACCCAAGGAAGCGTCATCACCTTCCCCCTATTTTACCTTTTTGGGTATTCATGCCCAAGGACGTAACCGCCGCCCTCTTCATGTCTCACCATTTCTCTATATTAAATCATTATTAATAGAGTCAGTTTTCCTAACCATGCTTCTCAATTTATAACATATGTCAATTCATTATGTTCCTCGCCGTACAATACAAGACGAGTCCATGTCATAGTTTCATATGTGATACTCATATAATATCAGTTCAACATAGATATATATATATTGCGGCAAAACAATCAATTTTAATTCTATAAAAACCTCACAAAAATGAGTAATAGAATCCCTACCTTTCAAGCTTATCAACAATCTTTTAATCCTGGAATCAGTTAACGTTAGCTCCATACTCCCTTGATCCTAAGGCGTGCATAAGGACAATTAAAACTAAAGCACAACATACAACTACATTCATAAAATTTATTTTAATTTAATCTTAGAATTTCAAGAAATAACCACTGCCCATAGAGGTATTATAAAGTTTAACAATATAAATTTTCTGTCTAGGGCATATACACTTAGACTTCATACATATGCTCCAAAATAGCAACAAACATATACTTAGGTTTAAGAACGCAAATTTGAATAATCCTTTAGTATAAAAGAAAATTTATAAATGAAAGACTAAATTTGTTCATAAGATTCTAACCTCGGATTATGGTTAGTTGGAAGCTTGAAATGGCTTCAAAACAGGTTCCTTTAGTTCGGTATGACTGAAATTCTTGCTCAAATGGAGGTGATGGTAGCTGATTTTTATGGCTGCCTTGAAGAAGTTCTCTAAGTATTTTGCTTTAGCAAAGAAATGAGAAGAAGAGTGTGGGAACCGTGGAAGAGAAAGGAAGAAAAGATGAAGTCTTTGAAGAGAAGTGATAGAAACAATTATAGAGGAGACATGTTGAAGCATGTCACGGAGGAAATAAAGAAAATGAGGGTCAAGAGTAGTTGGAAAAGATATCCTTATGTCTCATCTAAAGACTTTAACACACATAATGCCAATATGACATTTTTGAGATTTATTAGAAGTTCTAAGGCTTTTTAGTAATCATACTAAATAAATATAGGAGAATTTTAGAAAATTTAAAAATAGATAAAAATAAATATTATAAAATAAATTTAAATGAAGCAATTTTTTTTTTATACACTAAAAATTAATTTAATTACCTCAATACCCGTTAGGAGAATAACGGGTGTCACAGCTCTACCCCCCTTAAAGAAATTTCGTCCTCGAAATTTCAATTCTAGCAATACTAGTAAAAATTTTGATTCCATTATGATTCAATTTCGAGTCTAAACCGTTAATGTTGTTTGTCCTCCAATTTAAGTCATCGTATCTCCACTTATTTACTTGCATAATAAATCTTACTCCTAAATCCCTCAATGAGAGTATTTCTGACAAGTTTCAACTTATAACACCGTATAATAGTCTAAGAATTTGATCAGGCATACATATTGACCATATCATGATTCCAGTCCTTCATTGTCCATGGACTGTGATTTACAATCACATTTAAGGAGATTGCCAGAGAAATTTTATATACTTCATCTTTAGGTTCCTTTTCCTTTTTGAGTAAAGAAAAGTCAAATATATTTGATTTCATACCTCAACTAATAAACTAGAACATAATCATAAAACATATATCACAAACACTTTTATTCAAAACTATACATTAAACTTACTCATAGAGATATTAAACAGAATCTCAGAGTTGCAGACAAACCCGACATATTTTTCATTAAACAGCTATCCTCATGACACAAACATTCAACCCAAATAATATATTCATATTTCATATGGAATATCCCCATAACTGACTCTGGTACTTCCACATAATATTAACAGAATATTACACATTACAAACATAATACGGATACGTTTCGAGAGTACAAGGCACTCCGTATACCAGCTATCCATATCATGCATGCTTATAGGATACAAAAACATCGATAAACAAAAGATCGGACCTTAAGAAGGATGCGTTTCGAGAGCATCAAGTACTCCGTATCCAACCATCCCGGCATTAGGCTCAATGAATCTAAAAGATTGAACAACGACGTACCACAAGAAACACAGAATACAAGGCAAACGGTTATTCGTAACACACGAAATACGGACACACATGCCTACATGCCAAAGATAAAACAAAAAGATTACAGATGGAGATTCAAATCAATTGGCCGCTCCCGGCTTTCCCTTTCCCATTCAAGCTTGGATGTTGCAGTGTCGGATTCTGGATGTATGATTTGCATTTTATCTATCAATTCCTCAGCTGTTGAAGCAGTGACAAAGATTTGTCTCTCCGATTCTGTAGTGATGTTTTCTTCCACAGCGTAATCTAGAAATTTCAAAAGACCGTCATAAAAACCCTTTACATTCAGCAGTCCCAAAGGTTTGGAATAAAAGCCCAACAATTGCCCACAAGCAACTATAAATATTTCCTCAAGAGTACCTAGACCACCAGGTAATGCTATAAAAGCATCAGAATTATAGATTATGTCTTTAAAATTTCTAGGGATACTCCTGACTCCTTCTCCCTTACCTATGGCTTCCTTACAAAGGTTTCCTTCAACTGGAATATGAGGCCAAATTCTTACATCAGTAGCGTCGCTAGACCTAGCTGCTAGTGCCATATTTACCATCATTTTTATACTACCACCCCCATAGATTATGTTAATCTTCTTGCGTGCTAGGACTTGCCCTAAGTGATTTGCAGCTTCTAAATAAGCTTTATCTTTTCCAAGGCTGGAACCACAAAAGACACAGACATTCTTTATTTTCTTCGTGGACTGGGAGGTAGACATATTTGGTTTATAGAAGTGGTTGCTTAATGTCTGCTCCACTTAGACTTCGGTTTCTACATAAGTTTTTAAAGATGAGAAATATACAAAAAGGGCTAAAGAGATAGACGAGTAGGTAATGAAAAGGTAATCCAAAGATTTAAACAAAATCTTGTGCGGATAAGAAAGTAAGATAAGGTGATTGATAGTTTACAGAAAATCTGATTCGCTTTTTGAAAAAGATTAGACTCTAATTGTATAACTTTTGACAATTGAGAACAATTCGACAGAAGACCCTCATGACACAACTGTAGACTTTTTGACAAATATACACCAAGTCTAAAAATTTAATATAAACGACAAATACTGTAGAACTTTTGAAATTTGAGACACAAATCTTGAAATATCTGGATAAGCTTTTCAAAATTCAAACATATTACTGTACCGTATGTAACGTGTCTGATAAGATAATATATTTTATTTAAGAAAATCATAAATTAAATAAGATATTAACACTTACTGTATCAATCTAATAATCACAATTATTTCAAACACAAAAGTAAATATTCTGAGTAAAAGAAAAACACAAACTGTTGAACATCAGCTAAAACTGCTTCAAATAAGTAAAGACTAAATAACCTTTATAGAGCGATGACTTATTCCCCATCCAGTTTTCTTATGGCTTGACAAACAGGATCTAGAAATACCATATTCCTGAGGCGTTGTCTTTCTGTATAAAATTTAGGCCAGAGTTTAAAAATAGCTCCTTGAACATATCCACTAGGGTGACCGTGGAGAGGAGGATGGATGCTATCCAAGTTCTCCTTTGAAAGTCCATCCCTACAAAACCTTATTTTATCCTCTCTATTCGTAGACATATAACCAGGTGAAGTACATTTACCGTTACAATTTTGTCTTCCACATTTGTTACAAGTGACCACGATGGCACGAGCTCTTCTTTTCATTGCACTACGACTGGTACCCGTTCCTGGTAAACCGACATCTTGACTAAAGTCACTCGGACGGATTTTCCCCTCTATTAACATTCTCACATCACAAGGGATACCAAAACGCATAAGAATCCACAATCGAGTAATTCTAGCCTTGTATTTCTTTCTGAGAATCTTTTGGGAGAGTGATGGGAAATACTTTCTCAGGTGTTGGTACTTTGGGTCCATGATGAGATGAAAGAAGAGTAAATAGAAATGAAAAATTAAGATAGTAAATTGCAGAATCCTAGAATTCCTTCTTCTTTTGGAGGAAAAGAAGAATTTCTAATGAAAAAGAAGAGGATTTGCGATTTAGAGAAAAAATAACAAATTAAGAGAGAAAAAGTGAACTTGGAGAAATAAGGTCTTACGCACAGTAAACGTATATGTAAACAATAATTAAACCACTGTATATGACACGTATAGAGACCACGTGGGAGAGACAGTGTGAATCAAACTGATTTAAGATTTGAACTAGGCCCAAATGTTCTAAGTTGAAAATGGTCAGGTTGTTTCGGGCCTTAACACATTTAGAACAAGTTAAATAACAAACATAAAATTGAAAACCAATTCGTATGAATCTTAAACCCAATTCAAAGCCCACTATAGATAAAGTTAATTATGAACAACAAATCTAATTTAACGACAACAAGGATCTTCCTGAATGATATTTAAAATCATTTCATAACAACATAATCTTCCAGCAACTAGAATAATTTTGTTTTAATCAAAACCTTATTGAACAATACATACACCCATATGTTATTCATAATACTTAACATCTATCAATGGATTCATCATCATTACTACCAAGGGTTTAGAATGCGACTAACCTTGAAATCAATACGATTTACGTCTTCCAACATAGACCATATCAATGAGCAAAGACACTAGATGTTACTACTTAAGAACATCTACAATCCCCACAATTCTACTTATACAATATATAATTTCCTCATATAACAAAACCTTAGGTAACCAAAAGATTCACTGATACACTTAAATACAATGTACGTAACAAAATATTCCAATTTTGAGATTCATGCATTCTAGACTTTACACAGTCTCAATAGACCAAAAGTCTAACATTTATCTCTCTCAAAATTCAACACCATGATTCCCAACTTATATCATATTCCTCAAATATATAGAACTTTTAAGAAAAGACATTGACACTTATGTGCTCCATCGAATCCACACATAATCATTACTTAGGTTTGAATCAATTACGAAAAATTTGGCATATCTATGTCAAACTTTAAAATCAATAAGTCAAGCCTTATATTTCTTATTGTCTTTCACGAGACAAAAGGCTCTTAAATCCTCGTATCTATACAAATTTCTCATCGTTTATACGAATTAAATATGCTTATAGATCCAAATATTATACGAATCTCTCATAAGCATTCTACTTATAAACTCATTCCATATAATTATCATTCCCTCATAACTATTAATACTTTCCTTCTATGTAATTATTGTACTCATATAACTATTGATATTTTCATTCTATGGCCTTTCCATGTTACATCCTTCTAGACTGTATAAATCAATGTGAAGGTTCATTTTGATGATGACAATGAAAATTCAGCTTCAAAACCATCTCAAAAATATATTTTTTAAAGTGGTGCTACACTCCCTAGGTTAACCGAACCTAGGCTCTGATACCAAAAATTCTGTAACACCCCTATGTGGGGGTTAACAGTTTTAAATAAGATAAAATAAAAATAAATAATAAAAGTAAAACCTTAAAAATAAAATTTGCCCGGGACTTAAATGAAAACTCTCAACTCAAAAATAAAAATATAAACGACAAATAAACCACAGTTTTAATGTAGCACCTTAAATTTAATAATATAAACTGTTGTCATCATCATTTTAACCCTCAACACATTATAATTACAGTCACAGAAAGTAACAATTGATGCTTACATTATCATGAAGAACATTCTTTACAATTGAGCAGTCCCAATGTAATATAGTTACATCGCTTCCTCAACTATATTTCTCGTAGCCACCTCACACTTAGTGAGTCCTGAAAAGATATAAACATAAGGGAATGAGCAACACTATGCTCAGTAGAGAAAGCCATTACTCACCTCTATCATTACCACATTAAAATCTGCATGGTTAGTAAGTCACATCATATTTCAGATTATGAGGTTTATTATGATCACATCTTATGGATACCGTAGTTAATCATTACCAAGTGTCATAATTACACATTTATACAAATATTACCAATCATCATTGTTCCTAGGTATCCATGTTAAATTGAGTATCACTCAACTCATCGAAACCCAAATGGGCGCACTTGATCACCCTATAAACATTCCAAGGGTGTTCCGGTGAGGGGACATCAAGCCCCGAGTCCTCACCAAATCAATTCCTGTACAGTGTGTTCTGGGACTTTCAACCCAAGGAAGCGTCATCACCTTCCCCCTATTTTACCTTTTTGGGTATTCATGCCCAAGGACGTAACCGCCGCCCTCTTCATGTCTCACCATTTCTCTATATTAAATCATTATTAATAGAGTCAGTTTTCCTAACCATGCTTCTCAATTTATAACATATGTCAATTCATTATGTTCCTCGCCGTACAATACAAGACGAGTCCATGTCATAGTTTCATATGTGATACTCATATAATATCAGTTCAACATAGATATATATATTGCGGCAAAACAATCAATTTTAATTCTATAAAAACCTCACAAAAATGAGTAATAGAATCCCTACCTTTCAAGCTTATCAACAATCTTTTAATCCTGGAATCAGTTAACGTTAGCTCCATACTCCCTTGATCCTAAGGCGTGCATAAGGACAATTAAAACTAAAGCACAACATACAACTACATTCATAAAATTTATTTTAATTTAATCTTAGAATTTCAAGAAATAACCACTGCCCATAGAGGTATTATAAAGTTTAACAATATAAATTTTCTGTCTAGGGCATATACACTTAGACTTCATACATATGCTCCAAAATAGCAACAAACATATACTTAGGTTTAAGAACGCAAATTTGAATAATCCTTTAGTATAAAAGAAAATTTATAAATGAAAGACTAAATTTGTTCATAAGATTCTAACCTCGGATTATGGTTAGTTGGAAGCTTGAAATGGCTTCAAAACAGGTTCCTTTAGTTCGGTATGACTGAAATTCTTGCTCAAATGGAGGTGATGGTAGCTGATTTTTATGGCTGCCTTGAAGAAGTTCTCTAAGTATTTTGCTTTAGCAAAGAAATGAGAAGAAGAGTGTGGGAACCGTGGAAGAGAAAGGAAGAAAAGATGAAGTCTTTGAAGAGAAGTGATAGAAACAATTATAGAGGAGACATGTTGAAGCATGTCACGGAGGAAATAAAGAAAATGAGGGTCAAGAGTAGTTGGAAAAGATATCCTTATGTCTCATCTAAAGACTTTAACACACATAATGCCAATATGACATTTTTGAGATTTATTAGAAGTTCTAAGGCTTTTTAGTAATCATACTAAATAAATATAGGAGAATTTTAGAAAATTTAAAAATAGATAAAAATAAATATTATAAAATAAATTTAAATGAAGCAATTTTTTTTTTATACACTAAAAATTAATTTAATTACCTCAATACCCGTTAGGAGAATAACGGGTGTCACAATAACTGTTTGAATAAAATAAAAGGCAATCCGAACGTCAAAAAGATGCTTAAAAATAAATAAGAAAAAACAAAAAAAAAATTCCACAACCACCCTTGATTTGTTACTCCAATTTGACCATGTTACCATCAAGTTACATCATATATGAGAGACTAGTCCCGTTGAATGGACTATGACAAAATCCCACAAAACTATATAAATTATTTTGTTTTTCTATGTACCATTTTATTTTATGGGCTTAAATAAATTTTTTTTTTTGGCTTTTGAACCTTAATTTTCAACGAGGTATAACATGCAATTTTTTCAATTCTACGATCATTGTAGTTGGCCATCCTTCTAGATCTTTCAATTCTGGTGCATTATTTTTTAAATTCTTTCTGGACAAAGTGATCATCTCACATGACTACAATACTTTTTCTTTGAATTTCTTTTCAGAATAAGAGGGGAAAAAAAAAGTGAAAAAGCATCTCTGAGAACATTAATTTTGAGCGTGTAACGCAACAGCATGCTATTTCGCTTTCTTAAAATTTTTATTATAATAGTACTAAATTGTTTTTATGTGGCCAAGAACGGAAAATAACGAATAATTCTCTCTTTTACCTCAAGTCATTGCATGCATGCAATAATAAGAGGTGTGATGATCTATAATAAGCATAAAGCAATTATAAAATTAGTCAATTAATCTAAATAACAGGGGTCCTTTATCAAATATTCTCTTTAATTTTTGATCAGATATCTTAACCAATCGTATGCTAACTTGTCATAAAAAATATACAAAAAGTTAATCAGACATTATTTTAAATATTTCAAATGATGAGCTATAATGTAATTGGTTAGGTATTCTTTAGGACATATAATTGTTTCTAATGATAACTCCAACCATTAAAAAGTGATAAGATGTTTAAAAAATGTAGTTAAAACTAAAAACTATAGTATGTATAAGTTTTATATTATAACATATTTTGTTTATTATCTGAAAATTTTTGTTTGCTATAAATAAAAATTTTAGTTAAAACTATTTTATCAAAAATATCCTGTTAAAATTGAACAGAAGATTGAGTCTATCATTTACAACGTCTATGCTTAGGACAACCAAACTATGATGGTGCAAGAGGAGTGTAGCCTTTTTACTAGGGTAATCATAGTGATTAATTACATGGTCCTCACATTTGATGCACAACTAACTTCTTTAATGTCAAACACCTTTTGATGTTTCAAGATTGGTCCCATGGCTATAAAACTACATTGAAGTACTAAATGGCATTTTGGTCCAAATAATAATTAATAGGCCATTGTAGTTCCCAAGTACAGAAAGTGACATCTTTTTTATTTTTACTTTTTTTCTAGTTGCTCGGCATTAATTATTATAAAAAAGGTCACAATCAAAGAATGAAAGAGTTGAAGCTGCCTTCGTATGACTATTTGGGTATAGTTTGGTTAAGCGTTTGAAACTTTTACACTGCCAACCATTAATTAATGAGCCGCTGAAAACTTTTATTAAATGCATCAAATTAAAGTCAGGTTCCCAATTCTTTCTTGCATAAATGGCAAAAACATTCCTTGAGTGGTAAAATTTCAAGTGGTAAACCCAATTTATAAATTAGAGTGCCAACCAACTCATTCAATAACCATGAATGTGTACCACCATTGAGTTGGTGCAGAATGAGTAGAATGAGGATGCCTTTCGCTTCTTCTCCTTTCAGAATACACTTAGGATTTGATATTACATAACTCTTATTTGAGGTCCTTTGTCTAATTAATGTGTTGCGCAACTTTGGATGTTTAGCGACAGAAATGAAAACTAAACAAATCGTTTGAGCAGAATTGAGTCAGGTTCTTTCTGTTTTATTTTATTGGTGGCTTGAAACTTTCAAAGGGATAAAAAGGATACACGCAGAATGACGGCAACTATCCTTTTTCTTCTTGAGGAAAAAAAGTTAACCACAACTGTGGGTCTACTTGATCAAAATACATGTGTTTGCCAATGTTATAATACCTTTATTGTCCGTTGCAGACATGCTGACGAATAAATTTTCAACTATTAGTTATATGTAGTTAAAAACTTAGAACTTGCAATGTTGCATTATTATATACAAAATCATATAGTCTGCAGATACTGCCACCAATAATAAAAGTACAATAGAAAAATCCTTCTAACTACTAAAAGGCCCTTTTTTTTCCCATCATTTCATTGGCTTCCTTTTTCTATAAAAAAAAAAGAAGGAAAAATCTCATTCAATTAGTCTTTATCTAGTATAAATTGCCATAAATTCCTAATATGTATCAATCCTCATACAGTTCACTTAATAAATCTTACAATAAGATTCGGTTGAGTCTAAAACTTTCATTCATAGAGGTAGACCACATTCACGAGAAAATCCAAATCCAATTGCAAACACTTTCCATTTGGATCAAAAAGCAAGCAGGTTCGGATAACAAGTTGTCAAAAAGAAACCAATTCAAATGTCGTCATCGTTTTTCTTTTGCCTTTGTTAGAAAATCCTTATTGGGCAAGTTATAAAAAATTAGTAAAATCTAATAAATAACTCGAATTCCAAATCCAAGATGGAAGAGTCGTATTCAAGTTTTGATTTATAGCTTGCTCCAGAGCCAAATTAAAACTAAATTTTATGATTCTAATTAAAATTGTTATAATATTATCACCCACAAAATTCAAACAATAAATTGTTAAAACCAAAATATGTAGTTTAAATTAGGTTCCCAAACCTGCCATTAATTAGAAAAATTGACCCATCGATAGCCATGGACACCGCGGCGTATATAGAGGGTTGGACCAATTTTCATTTTGTATTAAAAAAAAAACTGTAATTTTCAATATTTCGTCGATATGATTACAAAGCGACGAAAAGACAAAACAGATACGCAAAACAAAACAAAAAACCAATACCCAAAACAGAGCCATCCCTCTGCGTCTCTATCTCTGAGAGAGTCAATGAGATAATATTATAGCACACCCGCGTATGTAGATATATAGGCAGTCATATATATCACAAATTTCAGTGTTTAAAAAAAAAAAAGAAGAAAAAACCCAATAAGCAATGCGATAGCACAGAGACACCCAGAACAATGGCTCCTTCTTCTTCTTCCAAATCCCCACCTTCTCCTTCTCCTCTCCAGCCGCCACCAACCCAGTCCAGTACCCATTTCACTCCCGTATGTAATTTTTTCTGTTTGTTTCTCCGGAAAATTTAAGCTCTGAACAGTTGTTAATTTGACTTGCTATATATGGTTTATTTATTTATTTATTGATTATCAGATTCAAGAAGATGACGAGGAGGAAACTCCGGTCAGTAGAAGTACAACGGGATGTACGGACAAGGGGACGAGTAGTGCTACTCCGAAGCACCACCCGACGCTTCTTCACAGAAAGGGCAAGAGTGGCGGCGGCGGCTGTGGGTCGAAGAAGCAGCATCAGGCGCAAAACGACGACGCATCTGTGTCGTGCAACAAGTGCCGGCCGAACTCCAGAGAGAAGATCTCCGTCGTTCCAGTGGATAACAATGGCGGCGGAGTTCACAAGCATGGATTGTCGTCCATGTCGAGCCCGAACGGGATTTTCAGGTCCATAATCTCGTCGCTGACGAAGAATATCAAGAGTCCGAAGCGGAGGAGCGGCGCGGCTGCGGATTCCTCTTCGGCAGTGGCGGTGGCTGCTAGGGAGGAGCATTGGAAGATCGCGGTGGCGGAGCTCTCACACAAGCTGATTCAGGCGACGAGGAAGAGGGACGAGGCTGTTCTGGAAGCTTCGAGGCTGAAATACTCTATGGCCGAGCTGGAGAAGAAGCTCAACAAACTCGAAATCTACTGCCACGGCTTGAAATCCACCCTCGACGAGTGCAGCAGCGGCAACTCGCCGTACGGAAAACGACATCAGAACATCAATCATCCAATAATTCCGAGCTCAAACAACAAGGAAATCGTGGAGTGCTTCCTCGTCGCCGTCGTCGAATCCCGCTCCGCCGTCCGCCTCCTCAGCCGCTCCCTCACCTCTCAGCTCCGCCACATGGGAGCCAAAATCCACGACAGAATCGCCGTCCTCCTCCAACCATACGACATCAAAATCTCTTCCCTCTCGAAAAACCCTAGTACCTTGCTCTTCTACCTTGAGGCTCTTCTCAACCGCGCCTTCTTCGAGGACTTCGAGTCCGCCGGCTTCCACCGGAGCTCCGCCGCGCAAATCCTCGACCCGATCGAGCGATGTGAGGCCAATGCGGCGTCGTTTCGGCTTCTCAAGGGCTTGACATGGGAAGAGGTTCTGAGCAAAGGGACGAAGCATTTCAGCGAGGATTTCAGCAGCTTCTGCGACAGGAAGATGAGCGAGATCATAGCCATGCTCGGTTGGAACCGCGCGTGGCCGGAACCGCTTCTTAAGGCCTTTTTCGGCGCGTCCAAGAGCGTGTGGCTGGGTCATCTCTTGGCCAACTCGGTCCACCCCGGTCTTACCATTTTCCGGGTCGATAAAGAAGCTGGGTTCGATCCGGTTTATATGGATGATATGGGTGGTGATAAGGCCAGGAAGCTGGTCCCGTCAGTGGTCAGAATGATGGTCGCACCCGGGTTCTATGTGTTTGGAAGTGTGGTCAAGTGCAAGGTGCTTTGCAGGTACATAACAAAAGCTCATGGTTATTCTCTTGAACCGTGTATACGCAAAGTAATTCAAACTCTGTCGTGGACAACGAATATGATAATTTAATGGTTTTAAAATTATCATGATTATTATTATGAACAAATATACAGTAAAGCTATGTAGTTTATTAGTCATCGGACCATTTTACCCTTAAGAAATTATATATTATAAGAAGTGATGTGTTTTATGTTTTATGCAGGTACTACAGCGAGTACAGAAGTGGTAACAGTACTAAATACTAAGAGCTTAATCTCTTCATCACCTTAGGACTTCCCAAAAAAATGGAAACCCAGTTTGATACTTAGTTGTTTTATAATATTCATTGTAGTTTTTGGGTGCTACTTTGATATTTATTTCATCATCATGTGTTTAATGCACCTGTTAAGGGGATGGTGTTGATAAAAAAGAAAATTGGGAGGGGGCTTCAAAAGAGGAAATTGGTATTTTGTTCAACTTGCATTTTGTTTTATTCTGTCTAGTCAAATTGAAAGCCTTCGCATTCTCCTACGATTCTGGATATTAGTGTTGTTTTTTTTTCTCCCCTTTTTTAAAGGACCAACCGATGTATATATGTTATTTCCATGGATCCTAACTGTAAGGACAGAATTGTACCTGCATAAAAACGAAGGGAGCAGAGGGCAGATCATGATGGGCATGTGGGGGGCCTCAATATGGTGGGATCGATTCTACATGCTTCTCTTGTGCGTTGGTTTTGTTTTGTTGTTTAATCATTTGGGTCTCTAGAAGGTATATTCTTTTAAAAATGAAAATGGAAAATTGTTATTGGAGGGCTCTTCTCTTATGCAATAGAGGGGCGTATGTCAGCACATTATCCCATATGTTCTGCTCTATTTGCATGGAAATGATTTAGAACTGAGCCTTGGAGTTTCTTGTGAATCTAGAAAATAGAAAAGAACTGTTTTTTCAAACAACATGTGTGGATAATTTTTTTTTTCTTTTTTGGTTTTATTGGGAGAAATGTGGCTTGCTGGCTTGGCATTGTGCTAAGCAATAGACAGAGAGGAATGGTTAAGTTGGTATTTGAATCATTTGATGTTCTTGCTTGGATATGTACGAAGAAGATTTACTCTTTTGCTTGTTCTTTTCCTTTTCGGCTGTGGCCTTGTGGGGTGTTGACTTTTAGAGCATCGTTGCCTGTGGTATCTTGGATTATGGGAAAAACAAAATTAATGGTGTGTTGGGCTTGGAGTCTTTTTGCAAAAAGGCCATGCTTGTCCTTCTCCAAAGCAAAAAAGGGCCAACGCTTGGGTTGGCTTATTTTGTCATGGTGTCGTACATGACTCCAAACCTAATATATAAATAATTGTATCTAAAACAAAACCAATGTTTAAAGAATTTAAATCCAGTTATGACCTATTAGAAATCACTATTAGTGTATGAGTTAAACTCTGTGTATCATCATTAATTATCAATATTATATATACATTTTCTAAGGATGTTCCAACTACATGATTAGAATTGCTACAGCATAAAGTTTTCACATGCTATAATGTAAAGCAAAAGTAAGTTATATTGTAAAAATTTCTTACATATTACAGTAAAATCATTCAATTTTTTAGTTCTAACTGCGCCACCAAGTACACTTTTCATGGTTGATGATGGATATAGATCAATCAGTTTTAAAACGTGGAATTGACGGGGAGCTGATGCTAAAGAAAATTGACCATAGGGCATTTGGAGCACTGGTTTGGACTTTGGATCAATTGGTTTTAAACTCAAACAGTGTAAAGCTCTTATATGCTATAGTGTTTTAAACCAATTGATTTTGTTCAAACTAATGCTCTAAACACCCTAGAAGTGTCTTTAATTATTGTTAGAGTATGGTGACCCTAATTCAGTTTGTTCTGATTTGAAAATCTAGTGGTGTAACAATTGTGGTAAAAGAACAAATGTAAGATTTTTCATTAAGATCTGTGGTGGCAGTAGAGGGATTGGACCTTTTATGTTTTGGGGCATTTAGTTTATGTTTTGATCCTTTAGGATTTTGTTTATGCTTATATATATGATGTATTGTGTTAGGTTTTTATCATTATTGTTTTAGTCTCTCTAATCATCTCCATCTTGTAATCTTTTTCGAGTTTAGTGATCTTTTTCTCCTCTATTCGTGGTTTTTTTTTCGGTATTTGGTTTCCACGTAAATCTTTATATGTTTTTGTTTTTTGTTTCTATGGCGTTATTTTCGTAACAATAATTGTATTTAGTTTGTTTTAATCATTACATTATAGAGAGGGGTGAGGGAAGAGCAAAGACAATGGAGAGGAGCAACATCGACGAGGGATGACAAGTGAAAGAGCAATAGATGTTGGCATATGCCCTGTGATGGGTCTTCTTTTTGTCAAAAGGAAGCACCAAGGTTTCAAGCAAACACACGTAGAGAAAAACTAAATACTAAATTAAAGAAAACAAAGAAAAGTTGTTGTTTCATAACGTAAAAGTTTGGCGTCTGGTTATCTTGACCGACGACATCGATTATGAGGAGGCACCAACTTCTTTGGGTGGTTTTGTCAATACCTGTTGGTTCCTCGATTTTTTTGGACGATTTTAAAATTTTCAACTAATGATAAATTCATATATCACATTTCAAACTTAATACTTACAACATAGAGTTCTATACAAATTTACATGTCAATCTCTAACGAGATAAGTGCTAGTTAATTTTCTATTAGTTCATATCATCAGAGACCAGCAAGATTTTTTTTTCTAATTTGACTTTGTGATAATGGTGTCTTTGACTAATGCGCTTTGCGTACAAATGTTTTGTCTGCTTGATATACCAATGTGATGAGAATCGTCATATATGTACTTGGCTTTCTTCTCTAGTAAGCTTCTTAAAGATCCTCCTATTTCTTTTTCCTTGTTATTTTCACCAAAACATTTGTTTTCTACCGAATAGTTGATCTCTAGTTCTTAATGTATTTTTGTAGATTACGTAAGTTGACATTCTAGAATTGCGATGATGTAAATTGTTTCAAGTGGGTCGTTAGATTTTCTTGCATCTGAAAGATTCTGCATTACGTCAAGAACATCGGTGACTTTGTCCACAAGCAAAATGTTTTCAGATGCTAAAAAAAGAAAAAAAAAAAAGAAGTTGTACCGAAGGATAGAATATCAAATCATTTGTCTATAATTGAAAAAAAGGAAAACAATTATTTTTCATATTTAATTTAAGAAACAGAAATGTTGTTTAACAAATTTTTAAAACGTATATATTATTCATTCTTGGATAGTTTTAAGATATTGAAGCCGTATTATTATTCGAATTCAATTTTGATGCCATTTAAATTATAAGTTTAAATACTAAAATGACCTTAACAGCATCATTGAGGTATATATCTGATAAAATAAATAACAATAAATTACAAAAATATAATCTTAAAAGCAAAAAAAACTTCCTTTGATAAGAGAGAGAGAGAGAGAGAGAGAGAGAGAGAGAGAGAGAGAATCTGAAAATTAGTTAGTCCCAGCCCCCAATCTTTTTGTCAACTGGAAAACTAGCCCAGCAGAAAGAAAAGAAGAAGAAAGGAAAAGAAAAAAGAAAAAAGAAAAAAAAAGTTGATGCCCTTTCATAAAATTAGCTGGATAATGAACAACATGGACACGGTAAAGGCAATGCCAAAAGAGAAAAAGAAAAAAAAAGAAATTAAAAAGAAAATCAAATGGAACTTCCTGAATTATGGCAAAAAAGAGAAGAAAGACGAATTTTCAATATATATCTCTGGAGACATGCATCTGATTAATTCAATGATTATTCCATGGTCTATTCTATTTCTCTTTCTGTTTCTCTTTCTCTTTCACTAAGGTGTTTAGCAGCGGTGGAAACCACTCAGTTCTCAACACAATCTCAGTTATAAACAGTGTAAAGTTCTCATATGCTACAGTAACAATTAAAAAATATACTACGGTGTAAAACTCTCACATGCTACAGTAAAAGTGGTTCCCACCACTTTTTTAAACACCCTGTAATATTAATTTCCTTCCTTTCCTTCCCATTCCTATTCACCATAAGTCGAACACGCCATAAGTTCCATACCAATCATTTAAAAAAAAAGAAGAGAAAATTCTAAACTTATTTCCTGCATTTTTCATCTTAGAAATCCATAATAAATTGTCTCTGTTTTTTTTTTTTTAAAAAAAAGCTATATATCTTGGAGTCAAATTTTGTGTTAAAAAAATTAGCAAATCCAAGTGAATCCATCCAATTAACTGGATAATTATAATAATATTATTTTAAAAAAAACTTTTTTTTCTTTCTTTATACTACTTTCAATATTTGTTGGCTTCTAAATTTTTTTTGAACTAAGGTGTTATCTGTGATTTTTGGTGAAATACAAAACATATTTTTATAAGTTTGGAATGGTAAATGGAGAATAGAAAATATATTTTTAAGTTCTGAAAATATTGGGTAAATACACTTTGAAGAAAAAATATTAGGTAAATGGACAATAAAAAATACAGGAGCAATTTTTGAAATTGTCCCGAATTACAAGTCGTTCGTCTCATTTTCATATTATTAATATTAAGTATTAATCGAAACCTCCCTCTTCTTAGAAAAAGATAGGAAAAAAGATGGAAGGAAGGAAGGAAAGACCATTTCCTCTCTCTCTACTTTCAACCCCGCGTTCCCCCTTTTTCTTCTTCGTCTTCTTCTTCTTCTTCTCTCTACTCGACATTGATCACTGCGCGATCTATCTCTCTCTCTCTCTCTTCCTCTCTCTTTGCTCTCATCAATTTCGTTTCCTGTCGGATCAGTCGGGCGGACAAAAGGAAGAAGAAAAGGAAGACGAAAAAGCTCTGACCATGTCGCTCTCTGATTCCGATTCGTCTTCCTATGGCGGCGATTACAAGAACTTCAAGCAAATCAGTCGTGACCGTACTTCCCATTTCTCACTCTCTTTCAATTTAGTTATTAGGTTTACCATTTAATTAATATGCTTAATCAGTAATTTAGCAGCATCCCGCGATTATCATTTCTCGTGCGATTAGCCATTTTTTTCTTGGTGAACTTAATTATTAAGACTACAAGTGAATCTGCTTTAGAAAGCTTCAATGTTTTTGGCATTTTATCAATGTTTAAGTGTTTAGCAAAATCATGGGAACTGTATTTTTGGCCGTTAGATTGATATTAATTGTAGTATTAGCGGCAATTATTTGACTGATTATAGGAGACATCTTGTGACTCTTTGATTTGTGTGCATAAAAGGAAGAGAATTTGTAACAAATGTCCACGGGGAGTAAGTGAAAGCTGTAAAGGTGGAGATTTTTGTAGTTATTGAGAACTGGTGGGTTATTTTGAAAATTTGGATTTCAGTTGTGAGTTTGAGATCAAGGCATTGAAATGTGAAGCAGTTGGTATGTTCCGTAAGATGAAGGAAAGAAAGACAGGATCTTTTGTCTGCCCACTTGAATTAAGGATTTTTTCCGGCATGAGATGGCATGGAAAACATAGTTGGTGGAGGAAGTAATGAACAGGATGAGTTTGTTTCGACTACTTTTTTTGAAATTTTTAGCTGTTTATGATGCAGTGTCGGGGATCTGCACTGTCGTCTTTTTACGCGAAAGAAATGCAGAAATAGTTTATTCAGTAGGCCAAGTTGGAGGCGTTGACTGTCATACATATTCATGGACATAGAAATGACTGCATCATTTATGTTGCTTGCAGAAGGGATCTCTCTGATTTGCTTTTCAAACCAAGTTAATAGATATAATGCTGGAAGGACACAGGAAGACGTGGGTTTTGATCTTCTGTGTCTCCATAATAGATGATTTTAAAGAAGTGGTGCCATACTGCCATGTGTAGTAGTTGTTTACGAAAGGGGGAGCTTAAAGAAGTGATGCTATACTCCTGTGTGTAGTTAAGCGTAAGAGGGGGAACTTTTTGATTGGCTGAGGAAAGAGAAAAATTAGATCTTTTTAATATTGTTTTTCTCATGTACTGCACTGGGTGAATTTGATGAGCTCATTCAAGCATGTTTTATTTCACGTCTCCATGGCTGGGATATTAGGAGCTTATTCAAGCGTGTATTATTTTACCTCTTCATCATGAATTCAAGATTGTACTTTGTTCACATTATTTAACTTGTTCTAGTTAGTTTATTTCCAGCTACCACTAAATTCCAGGCAAATGACAAGTTTTTGACTTATTTATCCAAATTGATCTTTGCCTCAGGATTGTTGCATGAAATGCTTCAGCGAGCCAAGACAGGAGACTCAAAATCTACTTGGAAGGTATGAGCATTTTTTGTTGATGATTGTAATCATCATCTGTGTAATGCTATACTTGTTACAAGGAATTTTAAAGTTTTACATTTCTCCTTCCCTTTTTTCTGTATATTCTTTTTTGGAGATGTTTTTGTTGACAGCCTAATTCATTATATGAAATATTTTATAATGTCTTAATTTTGGCTGTCATTTTTAAACAAATAAAGACGTCGATGTCCCTACATGCGTTTTGTTTCCCATCCTTGTATTAACTGCACTTGGTTGTTCTATGCTCCACACCCCCCACAGTATTTTCTTATATTTATGACCGGTTTTCAATAGCATCTTCTGAAGTGATCTAATAGACTAATATATACGAAAGTCAGCATCCTTGTATTAACTGCCTATTCCTTTCCTCGTTGACTACCATGTTCCTGTATACTATAAATGAATTACTTGTCTTCAATATTAGCTAGTGATTTCTTCAAGATATTTTAAAAATATGATCATGAAGTATGAAAGTTAATCTACATCATTCTATAGGGCATAGCATTGATGGAAAATACCGCTATACTCTTACATTTCCCTTCTATTTTAGTGAGTTCTTGCTTCTATTTTAATTTAGGTACTTATCATGGACAAACTCACTGTGAAAATTATGTCTTACTCGTGCAAGATGGCTGATATCACTGAAGAAGGCGTTTCATGTAAGAGTCAACTAACATTAGTTTCTTTAAAAAAACTAACATTAGTTACTTGAGCCTTAAATACCTTCATATTGTTGTTTATAATGCTAGCTAAATATTGCATCCCATGTTTTCATCGACATGTAGTGTATGTTATTGTGTTAAATAGATTATGGTATTTTAAGTACCAACGCCTTCTTCTAGGAAGGCTTCAAGTGACAGGTCCAGCTAGCTGGGCTGACAGACTAGCTATTTCTTTTGCCATCATGTGCTTTTAAATTAGAAAAGATTTACCCATGAGAAGTTGCACTGTTATTTTTAAATGTTTCTTCGTGAATTAATAAATAATAGTTCTGCAGGTGCATGACGTTAAGATAATGATTAGATGATGAAGGAAGAAAAAACTGCATAAGAATGTGGATTTATTTTGATGTTTAAGTTGTTGGGTTCACAGTTGTGACTATCAATATTTTACTTTTTATTTTAATTTTTTTGGCCAGTGGTGGAAGATATGTATAAGAGACGGCAGCCATTACCCTCCATGGATGCTATCTACTTCATCCAGCCAACCAAAGAGAAGTAAAGTACTTTTTTGTTTATTTTCAATAAAAAAAAATTCATAATGCTAGTAATGCCAGTGGATTTTGTTTCCTGATTTTTGTTGAGGAATGTGTTATCCTTTGCTTTAGTTATATATGTTGGATGAATCTCAATTTTAATCCTTCATGATGTTACACACACTCGGAGTGCCAACATTTAGAGTAGAGTGTTATTTTGGGTTTCATAATTAATCCCAGAATCGGCTAATCTTTTGATGCTATTTGAGTATCTGTTTTGGTTGGCTTTTCATGTTGTATATATTCTTTTCTACAAGTCACGGATTTTTATGTCTATTCTGGTTGATTTTCTTTTCTTCTTTTTTTAATTCTTTAATCTATTTCTTTGTCCTGCGTGTATTTATTTTATTGATTTAGCGGAATGTTCTGTTTGTGCCTTTTGGTGAGAATTCAACTAAGAAATTTACTTTAACATGTTACAAACTTACGATTGCTTTAAAAGATCTCTGAATTCATTTTTCAATTTGCTATTTGGCATATATTCATATACTAGGCCAAACCCCACTCTCTCTCACATCGTGTTGTATTTGTCTGCAGTGTCATCTTGCTCCTCTCAGACATGTCTGGAAGAGCACCTTTATACAGGAAGTATGTGAAGGACTATTTGCTTTTTTTCTAATTGTTACTTTTGATTGGGATCTTCTAGTACTCTTTTCCAAATATATACTCCAAATAGTTTTGACTTTTATCGTTTGTTTTTGTGAAGGGCATTTGTGTTTTTCAGCTCATCTATTTCAAAAGAACTGATTGCTCACATTAAGAAGGATGGAATGGTGTTGCCTCGCATAGGTGCATTGATAGAGGTAAATGTCATCTTATTTGGAGTATAATTTATTTACTACTTAGGATAAATTTTGCAGAATATCATAAGTTAGCAAAATTCTCCTGGGTTTGTATTTGTATAGAACTTTATCATTACTCATTTGGGTAAATGTGTGCAGATGAATTTGGAGTATTTTGCCATAGACAGCCAGGTATGTGGTGTTGCGTTAAGTCCATCGTTCAAACTGTGTATGATTCAAATCATCATTTTATAAGTATTATCTTCTGTGCAAGTTACATTGCTTGTGTTCGTTTGCTGAAAACATAAACACAAAATATCCCAGAATGATATATTAATAAAAAGAAGGGCAGTACAGAGATCCCCTTAATATCTCTGTTACCGTACTTTATTGTTGCCAACAATTTATGGATGTTGAATTTGGAACGCTAAGGTTTCTTTTTACACATATTGATGATTGCATTCGCTGACTGTTTCTTTTCCCCATTGATGCTGGTGTCCCTTTTTTCCCCCTCAATTTTCTGTCTCATATAGGGTTTTATTACCAACAATGAGAGGGCCTTAGAGGAATTGTTTGGCGAGGACGAGGATACACGCAAAGGTGTTGCATGCCTGAATTTGATGGCTACTCGTATTGCTACAGTTTTTGCTTCTTTGAGGGTACATATATAGTTGTTTTAAACATATTTTGATTGACGACCAAGTGACAATTTTCTGAACCACGTTGTGTTTTAATAACTCAGGAATTTCCTTATGTTCGGTATCGAGCTGCCAAGTCCCTTGATGCAACTACGATGACAACATTTTGTGATTTAATCCCTACGAAGCTTGCTGCCGGAGTGTGGGATTGTCTTATGAAACATAAGAAAACAGTAAAAAATTTCCCAGAGACGGAAACATGCGAGTTGCTAATCCTTGACAGATCTTTAGATCAGGTTTTTAGGTGCATGTGTTGGTTATAAATATACAATATGCTTACTGTTGCCTTGTCCATATATATGAATATACTTGTTTTGAATATTTTCAGATTGCTCCTGTCATACATGAGTGGACATATGATGCTATGTGCCACGACTTACTAAATATGGAAGGCAATAAATATGTACACGAAGTGAGTTCTATTGTCAAAATTTTACGTGGGACCAAATATTCTATTTACTTTTATCTCAGACGTACTAAAAATACTATAATTCAGGTTCCTAGCAAAACTGGAGGTCCTCCTGAGAACAAAGAGGTTCTTCTTGAAGATCATGATCCTGTCTGGCTTGAGCTTCGGCATGCACATATTGCAGATGTATGTTCTGTTCTTATACCTCTTTTTTCTTTTTTTTTACTTTTCATGTGAGCATCATCCAATGATGATCATAAACGAATTTTCAGGCTAGCGAACGGTTGCACGAGAAAATGACCAACTTCGTATCAAAGAATAAGGCTGCACAAATCCAGCATGGTTCAAGGTAGTGTTCATGGCATAAAATTGTCATTGTTATTACCTGTATGGTGTGTATAAATTTATTCCATGAATTTTGGTTAACTTCTGTTTTTGTTTTTGTTTTCCCCTTGGAATCTGTTTTGTCATTGAATTTTATTGTTCAGATTTCTTCTTGACTTCTTTCTTGTACTGTTCATGCTTGGGTTGTTTGAGAAAGATAGATCACTCTGGGACCTTTTATCTTGTTTTAATTGTGCTATCATGTAATTGTAGTAATAAATAATACATTCTGTCATTTCTATTTAATCTTGAGAGCTGAAACAAGCTTGTAGGTCTTCTTTAGTTCCTGAAATTAGTATGTTACATCAATGATCACCTGATTTGTAGAAATGGCGGTGAACTGTCTACTCGGGACTTGCAAAAGATGGTTCAAGCATTGCCACAATATAGTGAACAAATTGACAAGCTCTCCCTTCATGTAGAGGTTAGTTTCATTGATTTAATTTCCATTTGTAAATCACTTCCTATATATTTTTATGAAATCTTAGATCTTCCTATGTATAAAATCACTTCCAAAGTAGTTCTTTTAATTAAGGTATGTTAATCATTTTCTTGAATTCCAATGAAATCCAATCATATGTTTCGTTATTCCAGATTGCAGGGAAAATTAACAGAATTATCAGAGAAAATGGACTTAGAGAACTAGGACAGCTTGAGCAGGATCTTGTTTTTGGAGATGCAGGAATGAAAGATGTAATCAAATATTTGACTACGAAAGATGTAAGACATTGTAGAAATGTACATGGTTTTGTCACCAGACTCCTTGTTAAGATGTATCGTAAACTACATACATTGGTACTCGTTCTATGCAGGACACAACTCGTGAAAATAAGTTGCGCTTGTTGATGATTCTTGCAGCCATTTATCCTGAAAAATTCGAGGGTGAGAAGGGCGCCAATTTGATGAAGGTTGGTTTGTTTTTGCTTTTACCAATTTTTCATTTCCTGTTGTTCTCCATGAGATGAATCATCCTATGTAATGGTGATCTTTGCAATCTTGTTTTGTTCTAGTTGGCAAAATTACCACCCGATGATATGAATGCCGTGAATAATTTGAAGCTCCTTGGTGGATCATCAGATACCAAAAAGAGCTCAATGAGTCCATTCTCTCTGAAGTTTGATATGCATAAGGTTTATGCCTTGGTGGTTAAATCCTTTTTTCCGATTGCTAAAGGTTTAAGTTCTAAAATCTAACAAGAATTAATACTTTTTCAGAAGAAACAGGCAGTTCGAAAAGACCGCTATGGGGAAGAAGAAACATGGCAGCTTTCCCGTTTCTATCCCATGATAGAGGTACATACAATTCACAACAAGCATGCAAATTTTTCATGTTTCAACCAGCAAAGCGACTACCTGTATGGGCTACTTCATTTAAATTCTTCTCTTTCAGGAGCTTATTGAAAAACTCAACAAAGGCGATCTTTCAAAAGAAGATTACCCATGCTTAAATGATCCAAGTCCAATTTTCCATGGGACATCCCATGGCGCATCGTTACATCAACCTCCAGTTGCTCATTCAATGAGATCAAGACGAACGCCAACATGGGCTCGGCCGAGGGCCTCTGATGATGGGTATTCAAGGTGCAGTTCTTGTATCACATGCTTTTTAGGTTCATCTGTTCCACTGAATCGATCATTTCAAGTACACTGGTCAACCTTTTTGTAACCAGTCAATATAATCTTTTTGCCTTCTGACTACAGTGATTCAGTACTAAGGCATGCATCCAGTGATTTCAAGAAGATGGGACAACGAATTTTTGTATTTATAGTTGGTGGAGCTACTAGATCAGAGGTATGCAGGTTTCTGATTCATTTCTCAACGATGCTGTGATGCTTGCTTTTTTCTTGTCTATCTAATCTCGACTCATGAAATCTTGTTCATTTTCAGCTTAGGGTTTGCCACAAGCTTACAAATAAGCTTAAAAGGGAAGTTATTCTAGGCTCCTCGAGCCTTGATGACCCTCCGCAATTCATAACGGTAATTTCTGTTGACCTTTAACTTCTAGCTGACCCCAATATCCTTATTCCTTAATTCAATGTCTCCTATGTTTTATACAACTTAAAGTGCTTGATTTGTTTTGATTTCAGAAACTGAAGTTGCTAACAGCAAATGAGCTCTCATTAGACGATCTACAAATTTGAATGCAACCGGCTTTGAAAGACGCGGAAGGGTACTCTGTTTGGGTTTCTAATCCAATTTGTAATCATAGAAACATGAATCAGTTCATTACATCAATTTTTTTAGCATAAAACTCCCTAGGCATTTTGGCTCAAGGTGTCACTGGTGTAATTCTAAATGAGCATCCTGGCTGCTTCAGTATCCTGAGCTCTGTATTATATTGACGTGCGCCAAATTTGGCGGGTGCGTGATAGATACAAGTAAGTGTGTATAATGTCAACTTTCACTGATTCAAAAGACCTTTTAAATTAACCTGGCGGTACTGATGCAAAAGACCATTTAAAATAACCTGGTGGTTTTTACTCTAGTTTCCTTTTTATATTTGCCTCGGTGCAGTCTCAATTTTGTCCGATCGATAAACTTGCTGTCTCATAGCATTTTAGCAACTAAATTCTATTTTATTTGTTTATGGGATTTTTGGGTCGCATTTCCAAACTTTGTAACTTTTGGCATTTGGGTTTAAAAATTTAGACACTTAAGTTCGCAAACTCTTAATTTGATAGTATAGTTAGTCTCCGTCTTATTTTTACTACTAAATGACATAATAAATATCAATATTTTGAGTTTTCTTTTGCTCATGTCTCAAAAATGTTTTTTTGTTAAAGTAAAAAGGTCCCCAAAAGATATACTTTATTAAAGTATATAACATTGTTTTTTGTCCAAAAATAATATTTAAATGCCCTATCATAAAATTAATTATGATAATTATTGACAACAAAGAAATTGACAGTAAATAAAAAAATAAGAAATTCATAAATATCCATTTCATTTAAATTTTAAAAAGTTGGTTTGAAATTACAATAACGTAACAAAAATTATGACGCAACATTATTTAGTTGTTTAATTATGCATTTTTTTCTAAAGATCTTTAATATAATTGAGGATAATGGAAAGCACGTAATTGAATAGTTGCGTTTGCCTTTAGTTATATCGTTGTAATTTGAACTAACTTAATCAAAATATAATAAAATTAATGGCTAATTTTCTCAATGACATTTGTGAATTTTTTTTATAATCAATTACTTGTCAATAATTATCGTAATGAATTTTTTCTAGGGCATTTAACCTTTATTTTAGACAAATGTTAAAAAAAAAGCTCTTTGGGATCTTTCTATTAAAAAAATATATATTTTTAAGATTTAAAAAGCCTCAAAATATTAACACCATTTGTGTCATTTAACAACAATAAAAATATAAGCATTAATGTTGTCAATAAAGTAACAGTTTAAGGACTTAAATGTTAAAATTCTTAAAATAAAGACTTATAATATCAATAAATTAAAATTTTAAATATTTAAGTGCCTAAATTTTTAAAATGAAGATTAAGATGCAAACAAATAAAAGTTTTTGAGATATACGTGTTTAAATCCTTAAAATGTGAAGTTTGAAGACCTTTGTTTGTGTATACATTCATTAAGCCTTCATATTCTCTACCGCAACTTTTTTGTTTTTTTGGTGAATCAGCTTTCAACTGAGAGCAACTTCTGAAGCATGTTTCGTCATTCATTCATTCTTTGTATTTTGCTGGAAGAAGCTGTCTCGTCCTCTCTATCAAGAATCAAATCAAGTGATGTGATGTTTTACATGGTGGCATTACGTGGCGTTTGTCCCTTTAGAACTTTTAATGCCTTTCTTTATTTTATCTCTTGTTATCACTCATGAACTGAATATTACATACAATCATTCTTTTTTAACTTTTGGCGCGGAGGAATATTGTCATCTCCTTTGACCCTTTGATCTTTCAACTAAGACACTAGTGACCCCCAAGTTTTCCAAATAGTATTTTGCAAAAAACATGTTGGAAATTCATGGATTCCTTCATGTAAGGTGATCCGGTTTAAAAACCCGTCTAAAATCAAGCTATCTGAAAATAATTTTATTAGATTACCTCTAATTAACAAATCACGCGTGCTTCATGAGATGAAAATTTATCATATTTTAAAAGTTTCTGTTACAGAGCACCATTAGCAGTATATTTAGAAAGCTTGGTACTATTAGTGCTTCAATTGAAAATTTAAGGGTGAAAGTGAATATATGCTTTTCCTTAGGGGGGTTAAAAATGAAATTAGATTAGGATTTGCCACCTCTGGCAAAATATAGAGGATAGAGCATTAAAAAAAAGATACAAGAAAAGATCAAGAGCAATATTAGCAAGAAGCTAATAGAGGTATCAACTTAAAAATTCCCAATTAATGAAAACACAGCCTTCCATTCTTCTTTTCCATTTTCTAACTACAAGGATCCTCTGAATATGGAATCTAAAATTACAGTTTCTAAAATTTGTTTTTTTTTTTTTAAGTGAAGATTACTGTTTTTAGTTAGTGAGAAGCTGAAGCTGCTAAATACGGATTTCCTTTGCCTTTCCATGGAGTTGGTTCTCTGGTTTTCTCTTCTTGATTTCACCCACGAGCCTCTTGACGCAGGCAATGTAACCATCTACATCAAGTTTCCTTTTGCAGCCTGCAAAATTCATGTAGCGTATCTTCCCAAAAACTGGCCGTTCCTTCCAACCCTGATTAGCCGGAGGAAAAAAAAAAAAGATTTAAGAGCTAAAAGAATTTGAGGCTGAGAAATGAACCGGTCCTATTTCAATGTCTGCTTAAAGAAATCATAACCACATGAAAGAAAGAATGTGCAAACATGATAAAATTATATAATAATTACCCTGCTTTCCCTTTTTGACACAAACTCTCTTATTTGTTCACTCTTTAACTGTCAAATTAAAATTCAGGGATCTTTTTTGACAGCAAAACACAAGGTACAAGTTATTAGAGTTTTAGAAGCACAGTGTTGAAGTTCAAATTAAGTCAAAACACGGGGAATATATAGAATTTCCCCCAGCTTTGCTCCTCCAAAATAGAAAGTTGAACCAAAACAAAACTTGGAGTATAATGGAAACAAACCTGGTCATGAACACCACAGATTGACCACATGCAACCCACGTACCCATTCGGATCCCTTCCATCTATTTCATATTGCAAAGAAAGAGTTAAAAGACTTGATGATAATCTCTCAATAGCCTTTCAATTCAACCGTTCTCTCTTTTAACTTTCTCTTTTGTGTCACCTTGAGCATTCTATAACAATGGCTCAATTCTTAACAACTAACACCTAAAATCATTTTAGGGTAGTATTTATTTTACCTTGTCATTTAAATATATAGATATCTCAAGGGCTTCTTCAGGTCCTCTTGTCCACTCGAGAATCTTCTTTGCCCAATACATCCTGCACATATACACTGAATTGTCCATTAAATTGGAGGAAAAAAAAACGCTCGTGGGAAAACAAGCAAATACTGTTGTTAGTCTTGCCAGCCTTCCTACAATATCGAAAGGTTGAGTCTAAATAAAACCAGTATAGTTGCACCACTAGGCGTCCAGCTTAATCATAAGATCACAGTACTAAGGCCTTAAAAAACTACGAAAAATGGATAAATAAATTAAATGTTTACTAGCCGCATAAATCCATGTATCTTTCCGCGGTGCACCATCTCTAACTGAGAAGCATTCCAGAGCAGAATAGAGTGATACAATAGGTGTAAGTTATTGACAAAGAAAAATCACAAAACAAGAGAATTTACTTGTACCAGGACAAAAATTAGTGAATCTTAGGAACTAATAATTAAGGTCAAAACACAAGGAGGGGAACCTAATAAAGTTCAGCTGCTAGAAAAATCTTATAACTATTCAAATAGAATCATTAAAAAAAAAAAGATTGGCTTACAGGGTCGGCTGTTTGTGCCTTCTCCAGTTGCTCTCTCCTACAAATTGAACAGTTACTGGTATTTAAGATTTCAAAAACCATGAGTCTTCAAATGAATATTGGCAAGGCAAACAAAAGATTGCTCACGTGTAAAGATGTTCTCGCTTATCAGAAGCATGGTCCACCAAAGTCTTGCGTGCCCATTCCCATGCTCCTTTAAGTGAATCATAATGTGGCTGGTAATAGCAGAAGTTATCAGCAAGTTCTCTGTGCACGATCAACTCCTCCAAAAATGTGTCCACTGCCTTGAATATCAAATAAAAAAGGGATAAACTTGAATACCAGTTGCAATAGAGCACCAAATATAAAGCAAGAATAAGATAACAATGATCAAGTAAGCTTTCTGCAGCCAATAATGTTCAAAGAATTTGACATCGATAACCTGACGACTAAGTTTGCAAACCGCACGAGCCTCTAAGGCACACCTCTGTGCAGATATTTGCCCAAAATGCAAATAGGGAGACAGCCCAGAAAGCGCACCAGATTTCAAGGGATTGTTCCTGTCTGTCGAATAATTCTTCAACCTTTTTGTCAAGAATCCATTCTTAATGCCATCAAAACCACCATTGCTTCCTTTTCGCCAGGTTCACACCATGTGATTTCAGAAACTTCTGCCCCTTTCCTAATTAAAGACAACACCAACAATAGTGTCAAGAGCACGATTTCAAAGAATCCAACATATCGAAACAAAATTTGATGTCTAACCTTAAAGCCTCAGCAATGATTTCATCCCAGTCGATTACATGATTTACGGAATCCCATTTCCTAATAGGTGGCCCGAGGGTAGGAAAATCAATGAGGTACTCCGGAAGCCTCTTGTTTATCTTACTCCTTATGGTCTTATTAGCACTATATTCCATTTCTCAGATCCCATCCAAGCAGGTACCACATTATGAGCATCAACTTCATGAACAGTCACAGAGTCACCAACCCTTTTGCAAATTTCCTCCTTGCACTTTCTAACTTCCCGTAATGGAGAAAAGTCCGTAACCAGAAGTGAAGCCCCACATTCGCTTAAGAAACTCGGTATAGTATCTTCAGCTTCTCCCTACAAATTAACCCATAAAAGCATCCAAGATAGTAAACATCGGGTAATGCTACAAGCACAAACTTGTTTACCAAGTTTTGACCACCTAATGTCAATTGGTTAAAATACAATTCATGAGCAACTAACTTGAATGTTATTCACCCTAATTATAAAGATAATAAACCCATTGTCACATCCCTTTGGTCTAAAACTTGATAAACTTCACAAAGTACCATGGAAACCTAATTGTTTGCCAAGTTTTGACCACTAAATTTCAATATATATTTGTCAAACACAAGACATGAACAATTAACATAGTAAGTCCTTCATTCGTATTACTTCGTTATGGTATTTGAAAAAGAAATAAGAATAAAAAAAAATGAAAATTGGCGCGAAAAAAAACCCACAAATTTCTCATTCCTTTGACAACAACAAAAAGAAATCTAGAACCAGCATAACTTTCTGGGTCAAATTCAGGAGTTAAAAAAATCAAAAACCCAAATGGGTACTAAAAAAAGGTGATCTTGAACATACCCGGAACAAAAAGAAAGGGATTTGAAGAGTGTGTTGAAGAGAAAGCTGCAATTTTTGCAAAGCCCTGAGCATAAACCCTAAATGCCGGGCCTTGGCACCCTTAAACCGGTCCAAGAGATTGAAAGCGACGGCGACGGGGACGTTGGCCTTGTTGGCCTCATCAACCGCGTGGATCAGCGCCCAGTTGTCCTTCGACCGTTGATCTCTGAACATCCAGTAAACGACGGGACCCACCGCTTTCCCATCGGAAATTCTAGAACCTTCCTTGAGGACCCTTACCCGATCCGGTTGGACAGAGGAGGTCATGGTTATGGATGAGAGAAATGGAAGTGCTTGCTAACGTGCGCGGGGTGGAAAAGGGTAATGTGAGCCAGGGGTGCGTAGTTTAAGAGAGGGAAAGAAAGAGAGAGGAAGTTGGAGGAGACGGAAAGAAGAACTGAAAGACAGTTACCAGTAGTTTTGAACGAATGTACGTGGCATTTTTTCAGCTTGACATGTAGGAAACGACAGTTACTGGATGGTCAGGCTAATAAGTGTTTTTTTTTTTTTTTTTAGAGGAATCAGATTGTGAGTTTTTTTAATGGACTTCTTCTTCTTTCTTTTTTTCGAGAATGAGACTAAGAATTGGCTTTGGTTTTGTTTACCATCATTTTAATTGTTATAATTTAAAGCCTTTATATATCATAATATAATACAAAAAATAAAATACAGGACAAAAATTTTACATGTTATATTAAATTTATTTCAATTATATAGTTTTAAATTTAACGGCATTATAAATACAATCATAAGAGTTGAAATAAGAGAAATTGCAAGGATTATTAAAAAGAAAAAAGAATTTTTCTTAAAAGGAATTGCAAAAGATAATGCTAAAAAAATGGTTGGATTACTCATATAGAATGTTTGACATATTAGTTTAAACTAATTACAATGTAAAACTTTCATATTTTATAATATAAAAGGAAAAAATAGTCACAATATAAAACTCTTATAAACTTTAGTGTTTAAACTAATAATTTCAATTCAAATTGATTCGCTAAATACCTTAACACTTTTATTTCACTTAATAACACATTTTTATGATATTTTAGTAAAGGTTGTACAACATGACATGTTTACAAAAAAAAAAAAGAAGGTGAAATTGAGATATAATTATATCCTTGAAAAGATAATTATGAATAATATCAACATGTAGTAATTATTAAAATAATTTTAATTGTATGATTGGTAAAATATTCTAAATTTTTTGCTAGATGAATTAGGATAAATTATATTGACACCATTTGTGTTTTTACCCAAATTACAAAAGCACCCTCTAGACCACCCCTTAAACTTCTTGGTTAAATTTTTACTTAAAATGACATAAATACCTCTTTTAAAGTTTAGTCATTGATCTAAAAACATCAAATCTCAACTATGGATTTAGACAAAAAGCCCTAGCTACAGTAACCTAACCAAACAAGATCTCTTTCAAAACCTAGCCAACCATCCCCACAAAACAGCCCTTGTTGTCGGTAGGCACACTTTTGGTCGTCCCACCATCAACACCCCTACCCATCGCGGCCACTATCTGTCGCCCCCCCACCCGTCACCTCGCACCTCCGAATCGCCTCCTTTGTTAGTCACCCCTACCCAATCAACAGTCATCGTGGCCCCCGCCTGTAGCCCCTTTCATTTGAATCATGACCTCCGTTGGCCCCTACCTAAATCGCCCTCCCACTTAGTCACCCCTTTCCCGTCATGCCCAAGCCCCGCCCTCCTTCCTGTTGTGCCCAAACTGCCAGCTGTTAGGCCACCTTCACGTCAAGCCCCTTCCTCGCGCCCTAACCAAAGAAAGAAGGAGAGAGATGAGAAAGGAGTTTTTTTATTTTTATTTTTATTTTAAGATTTTAAAAGTTTTAAATAGGATTTTTTTATAAAAAAAAATCAGCTTTTTTATTTATTTTGATTTATAATTTTGTTATTTTTTTAATCTTTTATGAAAAGGATAAAAGAGAGTGTTATATTTTTAGGAACTAATTCTGAATTTTTTTTTTGAGCAACTATGTATTTTTTTTAAGACTATGTAACTAACTTTTGTATTGTATTTTATTTTAGACATAATTATTATCCATATGGAAAAAATATTTTAATAAATAAGTGTTAGTGATGTGCCCTAGGCCAATTATGTAATGACCACATTTTGACTTCGTTATATTTGTATTTTATTAATAAAGAGGCATATTCATTATTATTTTTTATTTTAATTCCATGAATAGTTAATTCTACCTAAGGTCATCAAGTATGTGACTTGATAGTAAAACTCTTAGGGGAAAATTGAATTCCACTCTAAATTATCCCTAGTCGGTCATTATTATTGGGATAATAGTGAATGAAGACTAGTATGAAGTTTGACTAATGATTATGCTTTACTAATCATGTGTATGAGATACGAAGTCAACTCATAGATACATATTTAAGAAATAATGTATTGGATTGACCCGCTATGAGAATACTGCATGGATAATTGTCATAAGTGATTCTCATCACAATAGTATTATCCTAGTCCTCTGACCTAAAATCACCATTGTTTCCTACATGACAAGTTCTATATTTTGACACATTCTAATATTATCTTTAACTGGATAATGGAATAAATTGTTGTTGGATATAGAGTGAATCATGTGAGGAATATGAGTGATTAAGAAGGAATTTGTCCCTCATTTATTATGAGAAAGATATTTATAGGCCCTTCGATAAGTTAGATTGAAGAAAAATGTATGGCCATACTAGAATGAATTGATAAAGGTTATCAATATTAGTCTACTTAAGGTCGAGAAATAATATGATTGACTAATATAAGGATAACATAAACCATGCCTTATGTTCAATCAAGGTATCTAGTGACAAAAGGACTTTAATACTTATTATAGATTAGGTTATGTCAGATTATTGACATTCGCATAACTTGGGTAATCATACTGTCTTGCTAGAGGTCGTTTATGATTTATGGGCCAGAGACAAAATTTCAAGCCTACTACCAATGTTATGTGAACTTACAGGGTCGCACATTTTGAACAGACAAAAAAAAATTTGGGTTTACTGTGTCTAGATTCTCTGAATCATATTTGAATTACAAACATTATCTAGATTCTCTGAATCATATTCAAATTATAGTTTACCCTAATTAAAATCTGACTCTATCTCGAAGTCAATAGATATATATATATATACATATCTATTTTAGGGTTTCTAGCTGAATTAAGAAGAAAAAAAGGCGTTCTATTATTCTAAAAGGCGAAAACATTAAAAAACCCTAAAAATTAGAAAGAGTCATTTAACGCAAAGGAGAGGGTGCTAGCACACAAATTCATTTTTGAGAGAGTCTGTTCGTGTGGATACCTGCAAAAGGCGTTGCCCTCAGTAACAACGTCTGAATCCAATCCCGAATACAAAAAGCTCGAGTTAGGGTGTCATTGGAGTGAACCCGCTCTCTTCCTTCTAGAAATCTTGCCCCTTTTGTCATCCTGGTAAGATTCTATGACTTTCTTATCAATCTAATCGAATTGCATGGATCCTGCGAGGGTTTTGTGGGAATTAATTTTAATTTTTCGCTACTTATTTGAATCACAAAACCCAACAATAAGAAGAAATATTGGTAACATTTTACCTGAATTTAAATTTTTTTTATAATATTACTATCAAAAAGAGACTTTTCAAGAGAAAAAAAAAAGATATTATCTACTATTAGAATGAATTCATAATTACAATTATGTTCAAATTGTTTATTGTCATTTTTAATGTCGAAAAAAGGAAAATATGTCATTTTTAGATGTATAAATAGATAAAAATGGTTTTTGATAGATAGAGGAGTATTTTTGGTATTTAAAATAGAAGTACTGGTCAACTCATTGTCAACCCTAACGGTTAACTAACCGAGGGATTTCTGTATAATCTTTCTATACAGTTAGGATGTGTCAGTATGATTAGTTTTGATTCAAAGAGTGTCTCTATAATTTAGGTAAAATACATAGGGTATCAGTGTAATTTACTTGATGAATTACTATAATACTTGGTAATCGGAGTAGTTTTTGTGGCAGCGTAAGGCTGGCATCCGCACCAACAAGCTTACGACTTTGGTGGTCAAAAACTGGTCTACAAAAAGCAAACTATTGGTGTATCAAAAACTATTGTTGTACTATTAGCATATGAAGAAGAAGTTAACCATTGATATACCTAAAGCAAACCAATGGTTACTAAGAGTAAACTTGGATAGCATAGACATTTAAAGGGCATTTGGATGCTAATTAGTGATGGAGCTAGAAGTTTTTAACAGAGAGGACTAAAATTGAGCAAACAACAACATATTTTATATTCAATTATTCTAGGAGCGTGCTTTTGTGCAATTTTTAATGTATCTTGTATGCTTGTTTTTGTAACATTCGAGCATTTTAAGTACATTAAAAATGTAATAAGTTAAGGATTATATTAAGACATAAATACAGTTTAAGAAAAATATTGTATAATAATATAAAAAATTATACAGTATTAGAATAATGCAGTGTAAGGAAGTACATTGATAAAGTTATGTAGTATGAAAATTACACTGTAAAAGTAACGCAACGTAGAAATTGAACTATTTAAGGTTAAGTAGTACATAAATTAGACTGTTTAAGTTAAAGCAGTATAGAAATAATACTATTTAGAGAATATGGATGAATAAAGAATGCTGTAGCAGTATGGAAAACATACGGCAGTATAAGAAAAATATTGTCAATATAAATTCAGACTGTACAAAGGTAAATAATGTTGGAATTACATTATGTGATGGATGAAAATAAGTATGGGAGGTTGTGGGACCTCATGAATTTTATGAAAAAGAATACTAATAGTATAAGAAGAACATTGTCAATATAAACTTGGACTATGTAAAAAGTTTTTTTTTGTGGAACCCACCATGACAACAAACTGAATGGAAGTTTGCCACCTAGCCCCTTGGGTGGTCCAATCATATAAAGCTAAGTTAAGCCAAAAATGATGTCAAGTGATGACTAATGTTGGTAGTCATTGTAACGCCCCTATATGGGGGTTAACAGTTTTTAATGAGATAAAATAAAAATAAATAATAAAAGTAAAACCTTAAAGATTAAAATTTGCCCGGGACTTAAATGAAAACTCTCAACTCAAAAATAAAAATATAAACGATAAATAAACCACAGTTTTAATGTAGCACCTTAAATTTAATAATATAAACTGTTGTCATCATCATTTTAACCCTCAACACATTGTAATACAGTCACAGAAAGTAACAATTGATGCTTACATTATCATGAAGAACATTCTCAATAATTGAAGCAGTCCCAATGTAATATAGCTACATCACTTCCTCAACTATATTTCTCGTAGCCACCTCACACTTAGTGAGTCCTGAAAAGATATAAACATAAGGGAATGAGCAACACTATGCTCAGTAGAGAAAGCCATTACTCACCTCTATCATTACCACATTAAAATCTGCATGGTTAGTAAGTCACATCATATTTCAGATTATGAGGTTTATTATGATCACATCTTATGGATACCGTAGTTAATCATTACCAAGTGTCATAATTACACATTTATACAAATATTACCAATCATCATTGTTCCTAGGTATCCATGTTAAATTGAGTATCACTCAACTCATCGAAACCCAAATGGGCGCACTTGATCACCCTATAAACATTCCAAGGGTGTTCCGGTGAGGGGACATCAAGCCCCGAGTCCTCACCAAGTCGATTCCTGTACAGTGTGTTCTGGGACTTTCAACCCAAGGAAGCGTCATCGCCTTCCCCCTACTTTACCTTTTAGGGTATTCATGCCCAAGGACGTAACCGTCGCCCTTTTCATGTCTCACAATTTCTCTATATTAAATCATTATTAATAGAGTTAATTTTCCTAACCATGCTTCTCAATTTATAACATGTGTCAATTCATTATGTTCCTCGCCGTACAATACAAGACGAGTCCATGTCATAGTTTCATATGTGATACACATATAATATCAGTTCAACATAGATATATATATATTGCGGCAAAACAATCAATTTTAATTCTATAAAAACCTCACAAAAGATGAGTAATAGAATCCCTACCTTTCAAGCTTATCAATAATCTTTTAATCCTGGAATCAGTTAACGTTAGCTCCATACTCCCTTGATCCTAAGGCGTGCATAAGGACAATTAAAACTAAAGCACAACATACAACTACATTCATAAATAAATCATGTGTAAACCTATCTTACTAGTATGCCATTAAAGCTTTTATATAAATCTCTTTTGAATACCACAGTAAACAATTTTTGTCTTAACACAATATAAAATGTGAACAAGTAATCTATATGTTTTAGTCCCTAATAAGATTCATCAATCACTTAGGATAATATTGAAAAGGTTGCAAGACATTAAAGAATTAGGTGGTGAGCAAAGATGGGTTCTTGGTTCAGGTTAGTAGTTGGTATACCATAACAAACTAGCAGATTTACTAGTTTCCAATACAAAAATTGAATAATTCTTAGAAAATAAAATACAACTCCGATTTAGGTTTATGATAGCTCGTTAGAAAGCCTAGGATGCTACTTTTCAAATATGCAAACCAATTCATAAAATTCATTTTAATTTAATCTTAGAATTTCAAGAAATAACCACTGCCCATAGAGGTATTACAAAGTTTAACAATATAAATTTTCTGTCTAGGGCATATACACTTAGACTTCATACATATGCTCCAAAATAGCAACAAACATATACTTAGGTTTAAGAACGCAAATTTGAATAATCCTTTAGTATAAAAGAAAATTTATAAATGAAAGACTAAATTTGTTCATAAGATTCTAACCTCGGATTATGGTTAGTTGGAAGCTTGAAATGGCTTCAAAACAGGTTTCTTTACTTCGGTATGACTGAAATTCTTGCTCAAATGGAGGTGATGGTGGCTGATTTTTATGGCTGCCTTGAAGAAGTTCTCTAAGTATTTTGCTTCAGCAAAGAAATGAGAAGAAGAGTGTGGGAACCGTGGAAGAGAAAGGAAGAAAAGATGAAGTCTTTGAAGAGAAGTGATGGAAACAATTATAGAGGAGACATGTTGAAGCATGTCACGGAGGAAATAAAGAAAATGAGGGTCAAGAGTAGTTGGAAAAGATATCCTTATGTCTCATCTAAAGACTTTAACACACATAATGCCAATATGACATTTTTGAGATTTATTAGAAGTTCTAAGGCTTTTTAGTAATCATACTAAATAAATATAGGAGAATTTTAGAAAACTTAAAAATAGATAAAAATAAATATTATAAAATAAATTTAAATGAAGCAATTTTTTTTTTTATACATTAAAAATTAATTTAATTACCTCAATACCCGTTAGGAGAATAACGGGTGTCACAGTCATCAAATATGGTGGAAATTCCAAAAATGCATCTTGGTGTGCCCAATCAAATGTTGCCAGGAATAAACCTACTTTTTACTCGTAATGATGGTTTAGGGGTGAGTTTGCATGATGACTCACCATTTTGTGAAAAAAAAAAAGAAAAAAGATCCATTTCTTTTCTTTATAAAGCCTAGGTGACAAGGAAAAAGGAAGAAAGAAAGGAAAAATGCTCCATTTTCCTTTCTATGGAAACCACCCCTCCTATGATATTCTCTCCATGATTTTTCAAGCACAAACCTCCAAAATCATGTTTTGAAGCAAAGTTAAGGGTATGGACGGAGATTTAAGAGTTTCGAGGTAAAAATCCAAGTTTTACCTATTGTACTTAAGGGTTTTTATTCATGATTTGAGTGAGATTTTTATGAGGTTGCTATGAATGTTGTCAAAGGTTTTGAGAAAGTTTTCAAGCATTTCAAAGGAGGAGCTAAAACTTGAAAGTCTCTAGATAAAATCCTAGCTTTACAAGCTATGTTAAAGTTTATGTTTTTTATGCATACTATGTGTTTGATAAAATATTTTGGACTATGACGTGAAATAAGGACACTATAGCATGATTAATTAGTATTCTTAGTAAGTGATGATGAGATTGGATGATAGGAAATATGATGTTAAGCTTTAAAAGGAAAGGTTTGAAAAACTTTGTTAATATTACAAAGTTTAGCTAGTTTTCAATAAATGATGATTTAGAGGGCCTTAGAGGCCAATTTATGTTCCAAATATGGTATAGAATCTGCCAACACAGTGAGGGAAATAACTTTTGTGAATAAAGTTTTGTAAAATTCCAATAGGACTAAATTGCAAAGTTTTGCAAAGTCTCGGTAGATTTGAAAATTAGACAAAAATTCCACCTAAACGTTGAAATTTTAGGAAAGTTAAAACATAAAAGTTGTAGAACTCAGTGAAATTGTTAAGACAACGTGGACAGTTTGTCAAAATTCAGCTCGGTTAAGGAGTTAGGATTTTACAAAATTTTGAGCACCAAATTTCAAGAAATGGAAACATTATGAAATGTTTGGAATTTGACCATGGAACTTTGGAAAGTTTTATTCCTTGGGAAAAAATAAACATTTTGGTATAAAGTGGTCATTTTTTGTTCCGGGGACAAAAATGTAAAGATTTTTGTATTTCGGGTCAAAACCATAAAATCATGTGAAAACTAAGTTTTCACCTGGGAACTTTGGGTTCCTGCACTGCTGTGGGTAGTGAGTAATCATAGATGCTAAGTTTTAAAGGATTAAAGTTTAATCAAGGAAAGAATGAAAGAAAAACTTTAAGGGCAAAGTGGTCATTTTATGAAAATAGCCAAAATGGACCCGAAATGTCCGATGTTGGAAAATGCTCTTTCATAGGAATTTTTCTGTAACATGTAAGAAATAAAACAGTAAAGTTAAGCAATGAGTTTTATAAAGTTACGAAATTGATAAAAAACCCGATAAGGGTAAAATCATCGTTTTTGAGGAAACGACTAGAACTGAGTCAAAGATTCCGAACTACTAAAATGTTCTTAAATGAAAAATGTTTCATAATACGATAAGTAATAAAACCATTACATGAGCTGGGAAATTTAATAAGGGATGTTCAAGTAAAAGAAAGGTAAACCGATGGTTTATAAGGTTAAGTAAAAGAAAGTAAACCGATAGTGTACCAAGTTATGTAACAAGGGATGAATGTGTAACGTTTAAGTTTATGTTATCAATTGAGTAGATTGATAATAAAAAAAGTTAACTAATAAGTCAGATGTCACATAATCAGGACACAGAAGCCGACTAATGAAAGGAAAATGAACGAAATAGAGAACGCTAGAGCTTATTCTAGGTAAGTTTAACCTCACCTACAGCATGAAGTAAGTAATTTTCAAGTGCTTATTATATATATGTTTGCAAATGTGTTTGCAATTATTATACAGGTTGATTTTAAAGTATATTTGCATTTGTTATGTAAATGGTTTTAAAGCTCAAAACAAGATTTACAATGACTTTACAACTACTATGTTTAAAACATATTCGCATTTGATATGCATAACGTTTTTAGAAGTTCAAGTTATGATTTTCAATGTATTTAAAGCTTGCTTGCATGTAAAATGCATAAAGTTTTAAAAAGAACAAGTTATGATTTGCAAATGTATTTGCATATGATGTGATAGCATTTGTTATGCTCACTAAAGTTAATAAGAAGGTAAAGTAAAGATAAAGTGAAAGTTTCGTGCCAACCTCCTTGATGTGAGATATACAAGTGAAGTTAAAGTTTGACCTTCTTAATGTAAGGTATATTGTGACGCCCCATAAAGGGGGTTTGAGGGTTTTAGGTAAATAAGATGAAATAAACGAGGTAAATAAATATATGTAGGGAGTAAACAAATATCATCAGAAACAAATAATATCGTCAGCGGTCACCGTCACGTGAATACCACGAAGGTAGGGCCGAGATCTTATTCTCATTCACTATCACGTGGATGCTTACCACGAAGGTGGGTAGGTAATTAAAATACAATATCAAGAATAATAATACAAAAATATTAAAAATCATCGTCTCTAAGATAAATTAAAAATATACAATTGATAGAGACAAAAAATACATTAACACCGAGACAAGTCGTACAATGCACGCATCATACCATAGTTCTAAAGGAAATACCATATCTACTCATAGAGCCAGGTTTCAATCCTGAGACCTTCCTCTTCAAAATTGGAAGGGGGATTTTTAAAAACAGAAAACGTGAGCGTAAGGCTCAGTAGGATAATTATTTAAAAATAAGTTATTTTAAAATAGTAATAAAAAACAGAAAATTGTTCACAAACCGTTCTATTTGAGATGAATCTCAAAGTCTTAACAAATCAATAAAAACACTTACTTGAAAGCAACTTGATAAAACATTACTGTACGGGTTTTGAAAATCCGAAAGGAATATCAAAATACAATTTTTTAAAATCAAAGACATTATTTTCATCAATCATTCAAAAGGTCAAGCATTTGGCCCAAACAGTTTAAAAAAGGCTGTCAAAGAAAGGGATAGAAATATGTGTATATCCTAACTCATTTAAAATTCCAATAACGTAAGCTCCAAATAGAATCCAACGTACGCTCCATATAGGTTCAAAACCTTAAAAACTATATTTAAAATCAAAAATCACATTTAACAAATATCATTATGTCAGTTTAATTATCGGTGTGCCTTTTTTACTCAAAATAATCATAACCCAAAATCATAATCCTTTTCGAAACATTTTGGAATCATTAAACATCGAAAACCGAAGTAAAAACACAAATTTCAAGTCTACAGTTGGCCTACCAAACTTCCTAGTCTGGCCTGCCGAACCTGCACAGTTTGGCCTTCCAAAATCCAGACCGGCCTGCCAAACTTTTTCCAGGTTCGGCCTGTCGACCTGATGAATCCAGCGTGCAAAACCTATGAATCTGGCATGCCAAAAATCAAGTTCGGCCTGTTGAACTGGCAAAATTTAGGGACCCGAGACTTCGAGTCTCGACCTCCCCAAGCTCAAAATTCAAATTTAAAACCTGTTTTTCAATTCCTAGATCATGAAAATCATACAGAAAGCATAGAAAGCCATAATAGAACAAGTTTAAATCATTTTCTCCAAACTTAAACTCAATTTCACCTTTGATTTAAAAATCAAAGAAAAATGTAAAAACTTGATTGAATTAAATTTTGTTCAAATAAAGCTTAGATTCATTGTAAAACAAGTCCTATAAGCTTAGATTAAACATTATCTAAGCTCAATAAAGTTTGGATTGCAAAATACATCAAAGATTCAAAACGAAAATCAAAAGTTTTAGAGAAAAAGGGCTAACCTTTAATCGTCATTTTTGGCTGAAAAACTTGATGATTGAACTTCAATCTTTACTCAAATCCATGAGAATGAAGCTTGAAATCAAAATTTTTGAGAGAAAGAAAGAGAGAAAGAGGGCTGAACATGAGAGAGAAAGAAAGAGAGAGAGAGAGAGATAGTGCGTGAAAATGAAAAAGGAAAGGGAAAAGAAAAAGAAAAAGGAAAGCCCAAGGGCATTTTTGTAAATATGGAGAAAATGTGGGGTAAAAATGTCATTTGATATTTTAACACTAAAAATCAAATTTTAAATATGACAAATGCAACAAAATCTCCGAATGACTAAAATTAACAACAAAATTTACACTGGCACACTTAATAATTAAACTTAACATAACTAACCTTACTTTAAAATTCAAGGGTGTTACATATATGATCTCAGTGTTCGATGGCCTCAAGTCTTTCACAAGAGAAGCATTATGTTTATGATCTCATGATAATGATATTAGTACGAACACTAAAGTTTATAAGATAAGGAAAGTTAAGGAACAAATATAGAAAGTTTAAGTAATAAAAGAATGTTCATAAAACACTCATAAGTGAAAGTTTATAATTGAGCATAAATGAAAACATGCATTTTGATTTTGCTTGTTTTTCTTGTTATGAAATATTTATATGCTATGAAAAATATTCTGATGAATGTTTTATGTTAAGTGTTTATGAAATTTTTTTTCATATTTACAAGAAAATGTTTATAAATGACGTTTTATGAAAAACGTTTCAGAAATGTTTTATGAAAAATAATTATGAAAAACGTTTCAGAAATGTTTTATAAAAGACGTTTATGAAAAATGTTTTCAAAAATATTTATGAAAAATATTTAAGAGAAAAGTTTGTATGAGAAAAGTTTTTAAAGTATGTTTAAATGATTTGTGAGATTACGTTTGAACTTACTGAGCGAAAACTCATTAAACAAAATTTCTTCATGCTGTAAATAGTCATATGGGGTAACCAATAGGACTTGTTTGAAGAGCTTGGTATTGCAGAGGATAGATATGAAGATTTGGGTATGGATACCACCACAGTAAGTTTCCACTGTACAAAGAAAATGTTTTTCCACTATTTGATATAGTGTTTTCTAAATTTTAAGAAAATCAACGTTTTAAGAAATGTTTTTAAAGTTTTAATTTATATTTTATAGAATGTTTTATATAATTATAAAGTTAAGTTTCTAAGCTATGATTCAATAAATGTTTCTTATTAAGTTTTAAGAAACGATTTGAAATGGTTTTAAAGTCAAGTGTTTGGCAATGTCTCAACTCAAATTACGACAAAAGTCACAAGAGCTTTTTCAAAATATTTTAAAGGATTTAAAGGAAAAAAAATTTATTTAGTATTTTTCTTACTAAATAAGTAAGATTAATTCTTAAGAAATCATGTTTAAAGAAAGTTAAGTGACTACCTAAAAATATGGGTCGTCACAATTTTTACGTATATATAAGGAACAAACAACCTAAAGGGAGGCTCAAGCCCCCCGCCAATAGCTTGCCTTCAGCTCTGACGTCGATTCAAACAAGAAACATTATAGAATTTAAATTATGTGAGAACAAATACTATAACTGAATCAGTTCAAATTGGAATTTTTCCAATTCGAATCGAGGAAGCAAACAACACTTTAATATCCTAAAAGAAATATTTCGAAGAATTAAATACGTAATGTTATTTTCCAAAAAAACTAATACAAAACAAGTGACATTCATTTCCCTATATACGTTATGCTAAACTCAAGAATCACATTACCATTTTCAGAGAGGGAATTATATATCACTTAAGTCCAAGTTAATAATCAAAATGGTACAGAAATAATCGCTAAATTTCAAATTATACACACTAATTTAAAGAAAATTAAATGTTATACCACTCTTTTAAATACTATGTTTATTTATGCTACATTAAAAAAATCTATGTCACACTACCACTCATATTATATGTTTATGTTTTGTCATTTAATAAAAATTTCTCATTAATTTACAAATTTTTTGAGTCACATGTAAGTTGTAATGTGTGAGTGTCTATTTTTTTTTTTTTTTGATAGTTAAGCATTAAGTGTGAGTATCTATTTTTATTCATAGCCATTTGGGAATTTTTATAAATACAATTTTTAAGATTAATTTTTTATAAAGGCCACACAAGTTTATTTGGGGCATGACTTAATATACAATATAAATAATAGTATGACATAATTTTTTTTTAAGTATGGTATGAATAAATACAACTTTTAAAAATATAGCGTAATTATTACATATTTTGAGCTGTCCCATTAGGTTTTCTCGTAGAATTCAACCTAGCCCATATACTAGTCCCCTACCACCATGATTTAATTTGCTAGCTTTAAGGGTCCAAATTTAAATTAAACGAGTAGAGAATTAGCAAAAGAGAAATAAATAGATATTCTCTGCACCTAGTTGGACTCCTCTACTAGGAAATTTTGGTCTCGTGGATCTCTTCCCCTCAAAGGGGACATAAATTATGTCATATCACTAAAACTAATAAGCATCATCATTATCATTTTTCTAGTCAATCACACAGTGCACTAGCAAAAATTTGTATACGTATATATATGTAAAAAATAAAAACGACATAAAGAAGAATCCAATCAGATGCTCCCATGCAATAGTGCATGAATTCATGTATTTTAAGAGGTGTTTGGCAAGTAGGTTTGAATTACAATTTGGACAACTTTTTAGTTACAAATAGTATAAAACTCTTATAAGCTATAGTAATAAAAAAAAATCACTATAATGTTAAACTCTTATATATTGTAATAAAAATAGTTCTAATCATCTTATTAAACATATTTTAATACGAGAGTGTGTGAATGCTTCAAACCAGTGATGGTTGCATCATATCTACACAGATATATATATATAATATATATGGTGGTACAATTTTTACTATGCTTGTATGGTGGGCCCAATAATCATGTCGTTGATCTCGCCAGCTGTTTGTAATTGCAAAAACAAGTTTCAGCTTTCAATGTTATTAAGCTCCAAATATTGGTTTTTTTTTTCCCTTTTTTTTCCTTCTTTCTTCCGTCCTCCCTTCGACTTTTTAAAAAGGAGGAAAAATTGCAAATGAGCTTTCTCATTCTCTCATGGACTTTATGGCATTCTTTTATGGGGGCATCATTTGTGGGGCCATCCCAGCTCCTCAATCCATGCCCTGCACGTGGCTCACGTCCTTTTGGCCTTTGCTAATCATTTCATTCAAACAAATTGAAGGGTATGTATGCTAGGGTTTTTTTAGATGGATGTATATTTACAAATATACTGAGGTCATATTAGAATCATGTTGAAACGAAAAATATCTTGCAAAATTTAATAAAACTTGAGGCTTTTCTTAAATTGCAAAGTAATAGTACAAATTTCTCATTACTTTTATTACTATTACAATTATTATTATTATTATTATTATTATCCCTTCTTCTGCTTCTCATTTTTTATCATGATTTTACATACCCTCCCAAATCAACTTCGGCATATATCTCAACTAATAGAAAGCTCCACTTTACCATAAATTCAAGCTTCAACAGTTTAAAAGCCACACTGCATGATTGTATAAATGTTCTTATTCAGTACAAGTAGGGAAAAAACAATATATTATATAGCTAAAAAATTATGTAACTTAATTAATTTCCCCTTCTGTTATTGGCCGGTTCTAGGGTTGTTGACATACAATGTCTCGTTAACTTTTCATGTACTACTCTTTGCAGATAATAAATCAGTTAGAAAAAAACAAAAATAAATAAATAATAAAGTGAGAACAAGTTTCAACCATATTAATAAGCTGGAAAAGAGGTGTACAAATTAAAAATGATTATACATATATATATATTAATGATCATCCATCTCAAACAAAAATTGAATATTTAATGTTTATAGTCTAAGAGTCGAATTTAAAGACTGCATTTAGAAATTGCAGCTTGTGGCCGAAATAAAAAAGCATGGAAAGAAATAAATTGTGATAAAAAATGAGAAATTAGAAGATTTTAATATGTGTTCAATTTTCATTTAGAAGCTGGTATTATCTTGTCATTGAGAAATGAAGTCCAGGCATTATTTGCCGACAAACATGTCAGGAAAACGGTTTTGAAAAGACTGGAAGAAGAAGAGGAGAAAACGAAAGGGAAAGAACTTCTTTGACATAAGTTCCAAACTTTATGGTATGAAGAAAATACTAATAAGGCATAATATTAAAGGACATAAGCAAAATTATCTTAATTTGATAGATAGTTTAAAGATGCTAGGGTATTTGAGAGAGTGGTTTGAACTATATAGTTTAAATCGTAAATAATATAAAGCTCTGTTATGTTACTGTGTAGAAAAAAATATGTTACAGTGTAAAACTTTTATAAGCTACAATGCGTTGTTCAACTCTTAAGTTGGAACACTTTTCTCAAACACTATTTTGTAGAGTGTTTAGGAGCACTACTTAGAACCAAGGATGAAAATATCAATATTGACGGAAATATCGGTACTTAAATTTTACAGAAATATTGATGAAAATATCGATGTCAATGAAAATTAGTGTAAAATACAGAAAGTCATCTTAAACCATTTTATTTTAAACAAGACTTTTAAGAAACTCTAAAATTGTTGATAATACACAGTTTAGATGAACTTTTTTAACTAAATTACTAAGTATGTGATGAATATGAATAGTAAAAAGTAATCATAATGTGATAAATAATAAACATGCAATTTCAAATTTAGTAAATTGGTTAAGAGTCAACTAATACAAGTATTTTACATCTATAGTTTCATATCAAATAAGAAAATATCACTATCAAAAAGAGTTTCTAGGTGGATCAAAGGTATTTAGAATACCTTCTTGATTCAAATAATATTGATACCAAATATAGAGTTTCAAACAATACTTCCAATTTCTTTGTAACTATTCAAACTCTATGTTTTAATATCAATTTTGTTTGAACCACGAAGGTATTTCAAATACCTTTGATCCCCCTAAAAGCTCTTTTTGCTATTGATATTTTCTTATTTTATATGAAAATATAGATGTAAAGTACTTGTATTAGTTGATTTTTAACTAATTTGCTCAATTTGAGATCGTATGCTTATTATTTATCATATTATGATTATTTTTTATTAGTTATATTTATCACATATTTAGTAATTTAGTTGAAAAGTTCATTTAAATTATATATTATTAACAATTGTAGAGGTTCTTAAAGTTTCGTTTAAAAATAAAATAGTTTAAGATAATTTTCTGTATTTTACACAAATTTTTACCGATATCGATATTTCTGTAAAATTTAAGTACCAATATTTTTGTCAATATCGATATTTTCATCTTTGATTGTAACAATCAAAAGTTGTGGTTTTAACTAACATTGCTAAACACTTTATTAATGTTTTTTTTTTTAACCTTACCATTAGTTGTCCATTGAAAGTTAATAATAAAACTGAAGGTCTAGGGTTTAGTGCATTCATGGAAGATTTTTGGAGATTAGAATCTTTGTGGGTTTCTTTGCGCCCATGTTTGATCTTCTAGTTTTTAGGAATATTTGGAGAGCCAAATACATGATGAATGTAATTTAAAAAGCAGAAAAAGCAGGATTCAGGAAATAGGAGAGATTTACTTTTTGTTGTAAAAATTCATAACAATGATAATTATCTTGAGGACAAAAAGAAAATATATTAAAAAAAAAGAAAGAAGATAAACTTAAAACACTTTTGTGATTCAACCGTAAGTTCTGTATCATCATAAGTTTGTGATAAGTTCGTGCCATATAATTATTATGATAATTACTGTTCCTTTTAAAGTAATGTATATATATATATATGTATGTATATCTGTGTATGTATGTCAAATATATCAAAAGCGTTCTTAAAAAAAAAAAGCAACAAAAGTGATGGGTGGTTTGATGATTAAAAAAATTCCTCACTTTTATATTAGTTATTGCTATATTTTAACAGTTACACTTTATAAATATATTATTAGATATAGGGTTGAGGTTTATGGATAGATTATTTGGAACTTCTGTATTAAAAAAATTAAAAGAGTTTTAAAGGAAAGGAAATGTGTTTCATTTCTTATTTTCGTCGAGAGGGGGAAAAGGGCAGAATATCTATTAGGTTTTATGACCTACTTTTAAGGTATTTTCATTTGTGTTATTAATTCTAAACAAAAGTGTGTTTTTATTTTTAAAGTACTCCCACAAAAAAAAAAGAGAAGTAAATTCATTTGCGAGATCTTACTTTTTTCCCTGCTAAGGAAGCAAGAGGAAAATATATATATATATATATATATATATATATATTTACTTATATATATATAATTTTCTAAGGGTAACCCACCACGTGCATTTTGAAACAATAAATATTATTTAGCAGAATATTTTAATGTTACGATATCAACTTTTAATCTACCAATAAATACCCCCCCCCTCCCCCTCCCCCCCCCACTCCCCAACAAAAAAAAAAAAAAAAAAAGTTTGTTCCACTTGCATTTTAATTTTGTTCCAACTAATCCATTTTATGGAAAAGAAAAGCAAAATGAAAAAAAAAATTATATTGTTAAAGTACAAAAAGGGAAAGGTTTCCCTCTATTTTCCTTTTCCCCCCAAATTGAGTTATGAACAAAATTAACATATACTTTTGTACATGCAAAATTGACGTATTTAAGATACACACACACACACACACACACATATATATACATACACTTTGCCGTGTAACTGTGTATATAATACACCTTTCATTAGCCATACCGAAACAGGAAATATACCTTACTATAACATAATTTATTTTAAACCTAGTGGTTATCATTTAAATATGACATGAGGTTCTCTTAATACTTATAATATTCATCAAAGTCAATTCCAAATACCTAAAGAGAAAACCTCAATTGGCCAACTGGGAAGATGTGAGAAATTGAGATCGAAAATGAGAGTGAAATTAGGGACAAAGACCATGGAGAAAGAGTTCGCATGGAAAATGAAATCTCTAGTGAGCATCAAAAGTTCTGAAAACTACCACTTTTTAGTAATTTATGAGCCATTTTCCCTTATTTATGTTTTATTCAAACTTGCCCTTTCTTTCGGCATCTATTTTCTGAAAAGGTATGAGAAGTAACACTTTAAAGGAGAAAGAAAAAAAAGGAAGTGCTTAAGCATAAAATATACACCAAATGAATCCCATATGATAATTAAATGTATATCATACACCTAAGAAATTTAATGAAAAACAACCAATTGAGACAAAAGGCATGGAATCCAAATTTATGGATTCAGCATTTTTGCTTACATCAGAAGGTGGATTGCAGTTGGGGCATGTGGTTATTGACTGGATAAGACATTGGCTAATATGACATGTATATTAATACTTGAGACTTCAGTTAGCTTTAATTGATAGTGTAGTTATGTTATATATTATTTGGTTGCTTATAGGGTGATTCTCACTTACTTCTTGTAAGAACTCTTGCTTCGTTATATGACATTTGAGAACGTAGTTGTAACGATGAATTATAGCTAAAAATATTGTATTATGTGTACACGTGTTTTTTCTTTAAGAAAGTATAGGAACAATGGTGTTGCCAGACGGGTTAATTTTTTTAGGTCTACTGCCACATTTTTGGGCTGTTGGGCAATTGGTATACTATGAATAACGACAATAGAGAATACTATATATAGTTTCTAAAAGAAATAGGGAAAAAGAAAAAGAAAAACATAGCATGGTAACTTGCTTCAACATTTATGTACACATTCTCGGAGAAATATAAATGTTTGATAAAGACTTGCAACTAATAAGTATTGATGTGCGGTGTGAACAAGTGAAGGGGGGGAAAATTGTGATAAGTTTTGCTTGTCAATTTTTTCTACAAGGAAAAAAAAAAAGGAGTATAATAACCATAAGTCTAAGAAGATTACTTAACATAGAATGAAACATAATCAATAATTGGTCTTTCTCACTTAGATTGCTAAATAAGAGAACATTAGAAAAATCTTGAAAGAGGTTTCTGTATATACAAAGGAAATCCCCTTTTAGCTTGGGATTGGAATTATGCAAGCTGTTTATGGTCGTTATGTCTTAGTGACAAGATGTGAACATGATAAGGGGTTTAGCATGACTTTTCAAATATTTTCGTTGGCCAAAAAAAAAAAAAAAAAAAAAAAAAAAAAACTCAAAAGAACTCCTATCTTAACCAAGAAAAATTAGAACAAAAAGTTGAAAATAAATTAAAAAATAGCATATATATATATATATATAGATATATGTGTGTACAAATTAAGCCATGTAAAATTTAAAACAACGTCTTACTTCTAAATACAAAGAGCAACCATATTTAATTTCTGCTACTAACAAAATAATAAAATTTAATCTAAAAAATATATATTCAATTAAGGTCTATAATTTTTTAAGTAATGAAATTATAATCTTAGAGGTAAAATAATTTTTAACATGCAAATCTTTCGAAGGGATGCAGATAATAATAATAATAATATTATTATTATTATTTAAAAAATAGAGTAAAACATGTAAGAAAAGGGAAAAAAAAATCCAAGCCCTGATTGGATATTTGTATTTGGCAGTTGGTGAACTTTTTCAGGCCAATTCCCTCGTTTGTCTTGGTCAACACTGACCCCACAAAATTCATTAGATTCCTAGGTTGCCCTTTTATGTATTCATTCTGAATAAAACCACAAGAACAGAGTCACAAAAAAAGGAAAACCCGAATAACATCTCAATGTGTAACACACAAACAAGAAAATAAAATTCACATTTTGATTTGCTTTTCAATATTTTATGTATATTTGGTTAAAGAAAAGAGAAAAAAAGAAAAATAAAGAAAGAAAGATAGATGGAGAGAAGCAGACAAGAAAAACCCCTTCCCTACAAAGGCCCACAAACAAGACCCCAACACAACCAAAAAGAAAAAAGAAATAAAAAAAGAAAGAAAAGAAAAAAAGAAAAGTAAAAGAAAAAAAATTAAAAAAGCAAAAACATACATGAAGTTGGACTTGGGGAGCTTTTAGCTTCTTCCACCAAAATCTGAAACTCTTCGAAGGGCACGTGTTCGTCACGCTCCAATCAAAAGAGAGTGATGACCAATTGTCAGCAACTATTCTCGTCCGTGGGACTCCGACATAATTACCTCAAGCGTCGCGTCTTCCTTCTACGTGGGCGATCTCATTCCCCCACGCGCACCATGGTGGCGAGTTCCAGCGCGTGAACTGTTCTGTCAAAAACTCTTTCACTCTCTCTCTTCCCCCCTATTTCTCTGTCTCTCTCTCTCTCTTGTTTCTCTCTCTCAGACTCCTTCTTCGTCTTCCAAACACAGCAGTTGAACTGAGCTAAACTCATCAGTGGTGAAAGAAAAGAAAAAAATCTAGAAAGATAGGGAGTTCTCCGGCAATGGAAACTGGCCGGATTTTCAAGTTCCGGCCACCCTCGAGCAGCAGAAGGCCAAACAATGTGACGAAAACGCCGTCGTTTCAGCCGACTTAAACAAGCAAAAACGACGACGTAACAAAACCCAGAAGAAGAAACTGATACTTTTTTTTTTGTTTTCTTTCTGAATACTTTTTTTTGTCTTCTTTTTCTTTTTCGTTCTTGAAAGCTCTTCCAATGGCGGCTACTAACACTAATACTACAACTACAACAACAGCTACGACAACAACGACAACAGCGACAACAGCAGCTCCGGCTTCGGCGGCGGCGGCGGCGGCAACGGGGGAGGAGGCGACGGCGAAGGCGGTGCAGAAGCGTTACGAAGGGCTTGTGATGGTCCGTACGAAGGCGATAAAGGGGAAAGGAGCTTGGTACTGGGCTCACCTTGAGCCAATCCTCGTCCACAACACCGACACCGGACTCCCCAAGGCCGTGAAGCTCCGTTGCTCCTTGTGCGACGCCGTTTTCTCCGCCTCCAACCCTTCCCGCACCGCCTCCGAGCACCTCAAGCGCGGCACTTGCCCCAACTTCAACTCCTCTGTCGCCAAACCCATCTCCTCCGTCTCCCCTTCCTCCGCCGCCGCCTTCAGCCACCGCAAACGCTCGGCCGCCGCCGCCATCTCAACCTCGTCCCCTGCCGCCGCCTCCTACAACGTCGTATCTCCTCTCGCCGTCGTTGATCTTTTCTCCCCTTCCTCCGCCGCAATTTCCGGGCCGTTTCTGACTCACCACCAGCATCCTCTTTCTCATCAGCATTTGACGTTGTCGGGAGGGAAAGACGATCTCGGTCCGTTGGCGATGTTGGAGGACAGCGTGAAGAAGCTCAAGAGCCCTAAGACTTCACCCGGTCCGACTCTCTTCAAGGCGCAAATCGACTCCGCCATCGACTACCTCGCGGACTGGGTCTACGACTCATGCGGCTCCGTCGCCTTCTCCAGCCTGGAGCACCCCAAATTCCGAGCCTTCCTCAACCAAGTCGGCCTCCCTCCAATTTCCCGCGGCGAATTCATCGCCTCCTCGCGGCTCGACTCCAAATTCGAGGAATCCAAGGCCGAGTCCGAAGCCAGAATCCGAGAAGCCATGTTCTTCCAGGTCTCCTCCGATGGATGGAAGAGGAACAACAGCTTTGGACCAGACAGTTTGGTTAATTTAAGTGTTAATCTCCCCAACGGGACTAGCTTGTACCGGAGGGCGGTTTTCGTTACCGGCTCTGTTCCTTCCAAGTACGCCGAGGATGTGTTGTGGGAGACTGTGACCGGCATTTGCGGCAATGCTGTACAGCAGTGTGTTGGAATTGTTGCTGATAGATTTAAGGCCAAGGCTTTGAGGAGCTTGGAGAGTCAAAACCATTGGATGGTAAATCTCCCTTGTCAATTCCAAGGCTTTACTAGCTTGATAAAGGACTTGAGTAAAGAGCTTCCTTTGTTCAAGTCGGTGGTAGGGAATTGCGTCAAGCTTGCGACTTTCGTCAATAACAGGTCACAGATTAGGAATGGCTTTCACAAATATCAAATGCAGGAGTATGGGTATGCAGGGTTGATTAGAGTTCCGTTGCCGGAGTATTATGATGGGCAACACAAACACATGAGGTTTGAGCCGGTTTTCATTATGATTGAGGATGTGTTGAATTCGGCGAGAGCGCTTCAGCTGGTTTTGATTGACGAGTCCTTTAAGCCGGCTTTCATGGAGGAGCCTATTGCCAGAGAGGTTTCCGAGATGATTGGGGATGTGGGGTTTTGGAATGAGGTTGAGGCTGTTCATTCTTTGGTTAAGCTGATCAAGGACATGGCTCGGGAGATTGAGGCCGAAAGGCCTCTTGTTGGGCAATGCCTGCCTTTGTGGGATGAGCTGAGGAGCAAAGTGAGGGAATGGTGCTCAAAGTTCCACATTGGTGAAGTAGGACCAGTTGAGAAGATTGTCGAGAGACGGTTCAAGAAGAATTATCATCCGGCTTGGGCTGCAGCGTTTATACTTGATCCTCTTTACTTGATTAGGGACACCAGTGGGAAGTATCTCCCTCCCTTCAAATGCTTGACGACCGAGCAAGAGAAGGATGTCGACAAGCTCATAACAAGGCTTGTCTCGAGGGAAGAGGCACACATTGCCTTGATGGAGCTCATGAAATGGAGAACCGAAGGGCTTGATCCGGTGTACGCTCGAGCGGTTCAGATGAAGGTGAGGGACCCCATTACCGGGAAGATGAGAATCGCTAACCCGCAAAGTGGTAGACTAGTGTGGGAAACTTACCTTTCAGAGTTCAAGTCACTGGGGAAAGTGGCTGTTAGGCTGATATTCCTTCACGCTACTTCTTGTGGGTTCAAATGCAATTTGTCATTGTTGAGGTTGGTGTCTTCTGCTCGTGGACATTCCAGGGTTGGTATGGACAAGGCACAGAAGTTGATATTCATAGCGGCGCATTCCAAGCTTGAGAGGCGCGATATCTCGAGCGATGAAGATAAGGATGCGGAGCTATTGGCATTGGCAAACGGTGAGGATGATGTGCTAAATGAGGTTCTTGTTGATACATCCTCAGTGTGACATTCTTTCTGTTTTTGTTTTTGTTTTTTTGGTTCTTTTCCTGAGTAGAAACTTAAAAAAAAAATTGTAGGATTCATTGAATTCTTTCTTCCACCATTTTTTTAAGTTGTACTTGCTTATTACTTACTCTCTAGATGATTTTGGGGGGCAGAAAGGTAGGAGAAAGAAATAGTGTTTTTACTGATTAGGGGATTGAATTTTGTGAGAACACCTGCCATGGCCTCAGGATTTGGAGCAACTGCTTCCCCTCTTTCACCTTAGCATGATTTTCTGAGTTTTGGGCTTGCAGAAAAAGGAAAAAAAAAAAAGGGAAAAAAATGGAAAGAGAAATCTTGTTTGTGAAGAAGATAGAGGATGGTGCATAAGATTAGAAGTAGAAGAAGACCAGGAAGGATGTTGTAAAATTTTGTACCTCAGCTTCTAAATAATATTTTTATAAGGGGAAGGTTTTTGTATCTCCTTTGTTTCAACATCAAATCTCTTGCTCTCACTTTATTTATTTAGTTATTTATTCCTCTTGTTTGAGTTTTGGCTCATGAAGCTTTTGATAATTTGAGTTTGTTTGCTTGTAATGTATATAACAGTTTTGACTTTGGAGGCAAAAGTACTATGCCTAGAAACTCTTTCTTTGCTCTTTTGAATCTGAAGTTGATTCAATTTTCTTCTTTGTTTCATTTGCGGTTTAACAACAAAATGATATTGTCTTTATTATTATTACCAACATCTAGATTCACATTGCTTAGACATTTTTTTGTTAGATAAAAAAAGACCACTAATTGAACCAGACCCGGAAAACAATTCACCAAGAGTCTAATTTCTGCTCTTTATAGTTGCATGAAATTCTCTACATTTGCACTAATGCATAGACGTTTGAGTTAATCATAAAAAACTAATTGTTTTCAACTGAAGAGGCTGAAGATTAGAAATCATTTTGAATTTTTCATCTGTTTTTTGGTGACAGAAGAAGCATTTGACAAAGATATCGTTGCTCTGGACAGACCACCTTAAGAAAGTTGGTTGTTTCTTGGTTAGTTATTATAAGTTGTTGGACCATGATGAAAGGGTATATTTTTTTCCCCTTGAAGGATCCAAAGAAGGATTTGACACGAAAATTTGGCGAAACTCGAAGATTGCTCGCCAATTGGTTGGATGGCAAGCCGGATTTTGCAGGGTGGGTCAACGACCTCGTTTAAGGACCAAAAGAGTTCAAGCTTTTTAGCTGGAGGAGCACTTGAAAACTGTTTCTTTTTTTTGCCTTGAGTTTTTGTTTTTTAAAAAATCTCATCTATATCTCCTTTTTTTTTTTCTATCTGAGAAAGAGTGGAGCCCACAATCCCACAATGAGAGGCAGTGGAAGTCCTTTTCCAAGCTTCGGTGGTTATGGGAAGACTCTCTTAAGGAGGGGCTATCCATCAAATCAGCATTTGAGGGGTAACTTCTCCTTTAAACATTCCAAAACTCATGAACTTTCATGCAAAGAAAAGCCATTGCTGAGAAAAAGGTCATGAAAGGATTCTTGGGCTACTAAGACTGTTGCTGCAGAGCGCAGCCAAGAACGTGTGATTCCATGGCGAACTCGAGCTGATTTTTCTTTTTTTTTGCCAGTTTCAGATATTTTTTGGAGCTGAGAAAAAACACCATCTAACAATTCGGATCTCCACACAGTTCCAAAATGTCCTTGAACCATTCCTCTTGTAATTTGAATGTTCCAAAATGTACAAATGGAATTGTTATTATTATTGTTATTATTTCCCACCTTTTTAGCCTCTCCCAAATGTAACTACTCCCTTTGAGTAAATATGTATTGGTGGTTATTTGATGAAGAGGAATGAAATGAAGCCAATCAATTCTTTTTTCTTCCAACATCAAAATCAGTGTATAAAAAATTTTTATTATAATTTTGCTCCCTCCTCTCTTTTCCTTTTCTGTTTCTCTTTCACTCCTCTTTCAATTTATTTGCTTGTCGTCTAGAATGTCCCCAAGATGAACACATGGAATTTACAATCTTGTTCTTTTTGCTTGTGACAAGAAATCATGGCAAAGGTTAAATTTAAGAACTGTTGCATGAAACATGTGAAAATAAGGGTGCAACAAAGTACTTGTTTTACGTAACAATAAATTTAAAAGAGATGACAATAGGAAATATATATATTTAGGGGCGGAGCTACTTACCGACGGCGGCTACCCCTAAATTTTTTCTTTCTTCCAATATTGTGGCCGTCCACTAGAACTTTTTCTTTCTTCCAACATCGTTCGCAAAACTTTATAGAAATTATATCCTCCATTTTATAAAAATTATTCCCCCCTAAAATTATATTCCGCCCTCTCAAAACTAGAGGCAGCAATAAACGTATTCGTGTCGTGTTCGTATCGGTACGTTTACAGCACGACACGTTTAGCCCGAAACGAATACAACACGATTAATAAACATGCCAGAAATGCAAACACGAACACGACACGATTATGGCACGTGTAACACAGCACGACACGATTAACATGATTATTAAACGTGCCGTAATGGGTTGACACGATAACAACACGTTTATGACCTAGTTAACTAAAAGTTAAAAAAAATTAAAAAAATTTTAAAAAAGCCAATAAAGAAAATTTACAAAAAAACAATATCTAATTAATACTAACCTACTACAAATATTTCAAATATTTTTATTTTTACGTTAAAATATATCATAAATAGACGGGTCGTGTCGTGCCGTGTCAACACATTTACGACCCGTTTAATTAAACGTATTAAGGCGTGTTAGTACGAATCCAGCCCGTTTATTTTCGTGTTATTTGTGCCAACCAATTTATGGCCCAATTAAAAAACATGCGGTTCAAACCCGTTTATCTCGTGTCGTTTTCGTATCTTGTCATCATGTCATGTCCGAAATTGCTAGCCCTACCTAAAACTATACTTCCTCCCCTGGCTCCATCCCTTTATATACTGGTATTGAAAGTACGGGTGTAACATGATATTTGTTTTAGATGACAAAAATTTAAAAGGTACATGGTATTTGTATCACATAACAAAGGTATATCAAGAAAGAATTTACTTGATATGCACTGACTTTTGCAAAGTTATTATTACACAAAAACAAATGTAATCGTACACTTCTATTTCAGCATATTACAACGTAGATTGTGGTGGCAAGTTTACGTCTTTGCCAATAATATTGGAAATTTTGTTTATGGGCACCAACTAGGGCGCAGAATGGTTGAGTAAAAGTAGACTTGGAGAGGGATTGAACATTGATGAAGTTATGCAGACAAAGTGATGAAAGTGGATAGTCGGTAGTCTTCTGAATTCCAATAAAGCAGTTTTCTCAATCATGGAGAGCTATAGAAAAGTTCAATTTAGCATCTTTTTCTTTCTTTCTTTCTTTCTTTTTTTCACATTTCATGGTAACAAGCAGGATTTTCAAACGAACTTCTGTCCATGCCATTTACAACCTCATTATACAAAACCCTTCAAAGCAGTTTGAAATTTGAACTCTTTTTATTTTTTATTTTTTATTTTTTATTTTTTATTTTTCATTTTTCATTTTTCATTTTTCTCTCACTTGATGGATTTCCAATTATTCCACCTAACTTCTACCACAGTAAATAGGTGAAAAACTCAAGTGGGTATCTTTCACTTTCCTTGGTCAGAGTTAAGTGAAAGAGTGTTATAGTAGATAAGTAGAGGGAACCGAGTACGGTATTATTTTACCACCTTGGTTCTTTCCCATTTACTCATATTTTTAGTGGATAGACAGGAATTCTTGTCGGCAAGGCTTTCGCAATTCTGACTGTTCTCTAACTAAGCTCTCTCTCTCTCTCTCTCTCTCTCTCTCTGTGGGTTAGGCTTTTTACCAGCATATTATGCTTCACTCCACTCATCTTTTGTGTTAAAAGCTAAAGCAAGTATAATGATTAGTATAGATCACAGGACTCTCTCTTTATACAAGAATCTTCTCTCTTCCAATGCTCCTCATTATATGTGTGTGTGTGCGTGTGTAATATTTTTGCTTTGTCCCCATCCCTTAATTTGTTTCACTTCAAATATTGTTGATTTAGGTGAAAACTTAACCACTTTGAGGACAATTACCATGATGGAAACTGTTGCAATAGATAGGAAAAAGATTTATTTGACTTGCTGGCACACATTCCTTGGCAAAATGCCAAAACCATAACCCAATCTCCGTACATATTTATATGTATCCAATTTTAAAATGAAGTAGTATTGCTTTATTAGCAAATAAAAAAAGGACTAGTAAGGTTTGAAATCTTAATTCTAACCGATGGTTTAAATTAAAAATATTGTAGCAATTTAAAATTTGTAAGAAAAAAATATTATAACAAAATTAGTTTGAATCGTAAACTACAGTTTAAATCGTGGCTTTCAAAACACCTTTTAATTTTGATGTCGCGTAATATTTGTAACTACAATATTAACATGACATTAAAAAAAAAAAGTAGTCTTCAATATAAAACCTATGCATTCTTTTAAGAAAATCGGTCCCGTCACACACGACCATGACTACATGCTAAGAGAAAAAATTATGAACAAAAATAAGTCTAGTATTACCATTTTCTAATAAAATATATAGGAGAAGTTTTGAGTAGAATACGGACAAAATTATAGTGATACTACGTTATCCTGAACCCTTAGATCTTTATCAGTTTTCATTCATTTTGTGTACTTTTGATTTTAAGAATGATTTTGATAATCAAAATCACAAAATACTATATTGTAGAAGAGCGAGAACAGGAAGAAGATTAGCATTTTGACTTGACTTGGCTTGACACACCCCCCACACCCAACCCTCGTTTTGTTTGTGTTTGTTTGTTTTTTTGTTTTTTGTTTTTTTTTCGATAAGCTTGACTTGACAAAAGACTAGTACCACATTTGAAGCGGCAAGCATTTCAAATTAACATACAAGAACGAAGGAATCCAAGAACAAGGTGCATGGATGGTATGGTTCGAAATATGTGCATACTCCAACATGGTCTTATTAACAAAAAAAAAAAAAAAAAACTCCAACATGGTCTAAAAAATGTGTAAAATTCATCCTCATTGGTGACCATTATTATATTAACATGCTTATGTCACCACCAATTTACTAAAGAGGTCAGCTCCTAGGGAGAGGCTTCATTCACAAAAGAAACAAATATAGAAACATAGACCACCCTTTTGAAAAGAAAGATACGATCTACTTTTACCTTTTACTGTTCTTTCACATGGTAGACCTATACAAAACAAATATATATATATTTTTTTAGTAGATTAGCATTTGCATGCAAATGCTGCCAAAAGTCTCCCTTGCTTTTGGGTATTTTCACCGACTCCCGACTTGGGTTTTGTATATTCCTATTCAAAAAAAAAAAAAAAAACCTTGGCTTTTGTACATTCGTCTACACATTTGTAATTACTTAGAAATATGTGGTCCTAGTAGCTTATGTAAGTAACACCAACGTGTATAAGTGTACAATATAGACTTTTACACTATTGCTCTTCTTATTTAAATCAATATTCCCATCTACATATGCAAGCCCGTTTCAAACCGTTTGAATTGAGAGTTACATTTCAAACCGCAATTAGCGTTTTGGACCATTGAAAAACCCTTTGAGTTTAAATTCAAATTTATGTTCAAACGATAATTATTTGTGGTTTAAAATAAGTTCAAAGATAAACAACCAATCTAAACACTAGTTTAAAATAAGAAGTTGGTTCGAACTACAACTTATGATTCAAAGCAATTTGTAGTTTAAACTGAGTTGCCAAAAGGTTTAAATCTTTTTTTTTTTTTTTAAGAAGATATATAATTGGTCCATTTAAACTCTATTGATCTTTTTCTTTCAACATAAGTTCTTCCCCCAACTCTTTTGTATGTTGAGGAAATAGATAAAATCATTATATTGCAACGGCAATGGCAATCCTTATTTCCTAATGATTCCACACTATTTGTTGACACAAAATTTTGAAAGAGAGTCAAATGAACGGTACCATGTCAACCTCATTAACTACTTCTAGGTTATATAAGTTTGTTTGAACGAAAATTGAAGAAAGAAATGAAGATTAAAAGAGAATTAAGGACAAAAGAGTAGTAGTAAGAAAAAACACACAAAATATTTGCTTTAGCAGTAGCAAGGCACAAATTGCAATCATTTCATGAATTTGACAACGAAATTTAAGGGGAAAAATATACTTCATTGGGCTTTTTCTTGTCACATGCAAATAATCCCTTTCAATGAAACTGACTTGGGTTGGCAACGGTTGGTAATAATTATAGGGGAAAAATAAAACTTATATGTTTGCTAAGCGCTAAATTATATGGCACTGCCACGATGCAGTCAATATAGCTAATTGTACATATTTCAGATAACAACATTGCTATGAACAAATTGTTGTTGCAACCATAGCGTAACAGTAACAGTAAAGTCATACTTGATTCTACTTAATAGTAAAAGGTTCAAATCCTCTTTCTAAGTTTTTCAAATAAAAAAAATTACTATGAACAAACAATGTCTTGTATACGACCACTCAAGAGCCAAAATTAGAGTCTCATTTTAAGAGTTAAAATTGCTTTTAAAGGTCGGAAAGTTCCTTAAACTATAGCTCACCCTTTAATTAAGCAGCCGTTTTACCTTATTAAAAAAAAGAGAACTAAAAAAAGAAGAGAAATATCTACAAATTGTGATCATACCCTTGTATGTTGTTATTAATTGCAATTATATGATTTCATATAATTCAGATTGTGATGGTTTTACGTGAAAAGTCTTTGGCAGTATCCAACCCTTGTATTATTTGGCCTCCTAATATGAATCACTTGGAGTGTGACCGTAAAAATTATAGATATAGTGCCATAATTGACATTATCTCGAGATACAATTAACACTTGAAATTAGAGGCTATTGGTACGCGGATTCGACTTGGTGTGGTTTTAAACTAGTAGTTTTGGTTATGTAGTTTGAATAATGGTTTTAAACTGACATTTGAAAGTCTAAATAAGGAATAAAAACATCACAATAGAGAACAAGTGTTTAGATAGTAAGAATTATAAGGAAACCAGAATTATAGTAATGAATTTGGATAGTTCAAACCAAGAATATAGGGGGCCAAAGTTATCAAAATTAGGGATTTTGCCAATTTCTAACCATCTTCATTGTTTTGAATTTATTCTTTATTTTGTTTACGAAATATCAATTTAACTTGCACATATATATAGTTTTAAACGTTCAAAATCTAAGTACCAAACGATATTTTTGGGCATGGCAATTCACAACCAAAAGTGAATTGAAATTGAAAACAGGGATTGTATTCTTGGAAACCTTAGTTTGCACTGAGCAATTAAGTACAGACCAGAACTAGTGTGTAACAAAATAACAAACGACAAAGAAAAGCTATTCAAAACATTTCAGTTAAACCATCGTTCTCCATGCAAACCTGTTTACTATAATAAAAGCATTTAGAACTTTTACTATTCGAACCGGCAATTCAAACACTGTTTATAAATATGACATAATGATAAATTATGTCTATTTTTACCATTAAGATAAAAAATTTAAATCCTTCACAAGTTATAATAATAAAAAAAAGCCACAACTTGAAAATTAAAATTGTTGAGACAGGTCCCACCGTGGGATATTTATACAGTGTGTCGGGGTCTCTCTGCCATTTGCATTTATATATTTATTTGTTCCCTCTTGCTTAGAAAGGAAGAAAAAAAAAAACCGCGTGTTCTTATTGGTTTGATGGTGGGCCCCATTCTACATGGGAGAGAAGAACTGACCACCTCATAAATGATTTTGACACGTATCTTATTTTGCTGCTAGCGGTTCAAGTTTTAAATAATTTAAAAAAGTTTGCAAGTGAAACCGCAGTGTGGAAATGGTCCCACAAAAAATGAAGGACCACGCGTACGGATCAGATTGATGTCTGATCTCCACTGTCGGCATTGTAAGATTTTTCTTTTTTCTTTTTTGACAAAATCGACATAGAAAGAAATACAAAAACAAATATTTGTTTGAAGAATGATATATTTCAAAAAATATTTGTTCATTTTTTAATAAATTATTTATTATTATTTTAAGATAATGTTACTGGTAACCTCGGATACAGTAATTGTTTCGCTGGCAAAATATTAAACAAAAGCGCAAGAGTGGGATCCACATAGCTAAATATTCTAGTCACGTGGTCCACTTCAATGTCAGTAGTTGGTTTTATTTATTTATTTTTAATTTATGGGATGAGATCTCATTGGTCCAGTCAATGTCCGTACACCATGACGCTCAACTTTCATGCTTGATGACGTCACCTAATATCCTGTAATTTTTTTACTTCTATTTTTGCTGACTAAAAAAAATAATAAAACGTTTGGTATTATTTTTAAAATAAATAAAAATATTTTTGCTTTAAAAAATAATTTTTTTTAAGAATTATATTGAGAATATTTTTAAAATTTTTATCTCAAAAAACATACTAAAACATTTTCAAAAATTTTGATATAAAAAATAAACGGGGCGATAATGTTTGACATAGTAGTTAGAACTATTTGTTAAAACTGAAAACATTATAACATATGAGAGCTTTATACTATAGTAATTTTTTTACTATATCATATAAAAATTTTACACACATAACTGAAAAGTTAAATAAAACCAACTTTATCAAACATGCCAATCAATAAATTCGCAAGACATGATTCTTCTCATTTCTTAATTGGCGAAAATTGTACGGATGATTCCACATGGTCTAGAATGACAGTTCTATTACATTCAAATTCTAATTGTTTGTTTGATTTTTTGATAGAAAATTCCAATTGTTAATATTATTGTATAAAAAAGACGGATTCATTCATGTAATGTGTTTGAAATATCAAATGAAAATGTGTTAGCATATATAGAAGGCAATCATAATATCTATCAAAACTGAATAAGAATTCAATGGAGATTTGTTCAATAATTTAAGATGCTCATTATACATTTTTTTTGTTTTTAAAAGTGATACAATTAATACTGATATTATTTGAAGCAAAATGACATATCTAGCTAACTAGACTTCAAAAATAGTAGTGGACTAATTTATACTGATTAATAATAGGTTAAGACTAGTGAATACACAACATTTTCTATCTCACTTAGAAAAAGGTTTAAAATAAAATTGTTGGTAAAAGGAATCCTGGAAACAAGTTGGTGCTTTAATTTAGTACCATAAGTAAAGAAAGCAATATTTATTTTTCAGTACTCCAACACAGGACTCCTTTTATGTTGTATGGCTCTTTCTTTTTCTTTGTTTTTTCCCCTCTCTTTATTAGTTTCTACGGATTTCGTTGCATTTCTAAGAATTCGTTTTTTTTTTTTTTTTGGTGGGAGGAGGATTTTTACTGTAGGAACTCTTATTTCCCCCACCGGCAGGAACTGTTTTTTTTTTAATTATTATTATTTGTTTGATTAATTTTCATTATTCACAAATCAAAAGATTAAAAAGTAGTCCAATAGTTAAAACAACATGACAATTCCTATTAACAAAAATTCCTTTTTTCTTTTTGGAAAAATGTTTATGATTATGTCCAAGTCAAGAAAAATAACACGAAAAAGTTTTGTTTGGATATACCATGCAGCCCAGCTCTTTGCTCGTAGAAGATGAAATGAAACGATTTAGCCATTAAAAAAAATTATTATTTATCACATGAAACTAAAAGAAAAACTTCAATGTCCAATTGTTAAAATTAAGCTGCACAAAAAAATCATGAAAAAATACTATGATTTCTTATAATAAAGAAAAGAATTTTACTATGTGTATTGGACAAAAAAAGTTAAAACATTTTTAATATTGGTTTTATTTTGATCAAATTCATCATTGAGAGACGTTTTAGTGCTTTTCTTATAATAATAATAATAATAGAGGGGACATCATGATTCTCATATAATAAGAATTTTTTTTTGTTTTTTTTACTAGTTTTAATTGTTAGATTAATACGATCTAATTTATTCCACATTAAAAAATTATAATAGAGGACATATAATTGTTTCCAATACTAAGTCAAACCTTTAAAAAAGTAAATCAATCGCTGTAACGATAGTTCCTTACCATGGAAAAGGAAGACAAATCCTTTTATAAGAATTTTCTCATTTTCCTAATTAAAAAAAATCGTCATTTTCTAGAGTCCCATACTCAAAAAATAAATCTTTTGACAAAAAATTATTACAATTGGGACACGTGGAAACGACACACAGATATTACTCACGTGCACAAACAGGGTATGTCACGTGCACAAATCTGACATGGGAACAGGTAGGGATATGATGCGACAGCACTGGTGGTATAGTGTGAGAATGAGTGGTTACAAAGCTGTTGTTTGACTTTTTCTCTCATATAATTTTTTTTAGTATTTATAGTTTCTCTTAATTTTTCGAGGGCACTCGCATTTGTTTATTTGACTAATTAATTTTATTTTTCTAAGAGGCAAAATTAGTTTAGTTTAGTTAAAACTTAGCTTTCACAAACAACGAACGGAAATCATTGCCACCACACTTTCCACTTACTTCAACTAAATCATTATTGCCATAATTATTATTTTTTTATGTTTTTTTAATCATGGTCCACACTTGCAGTATAGCTGCATTATTTTTAGACTGATTTAAAATTAGACAATAAAGAACATTGGTGTTAATTATTATTTTTAAACTATTGAAGCGTTTGAAGAACAAGTTAAAAATAAAAGTTCAAACTAAAAATACTGTAGCATAAAAAAATTTTATATTGTAATACAATTTTATTTTATATTGTAACGTGTGAAAAGTTTACACTGTCTAAATTAAAACCAATAAGTTTATCAAACATCCTGTATAATTCTCTTGGCTGCTCTAGGGTATTAATTCAGAATAACGGTCCACAAGTGTCAGAATTTTAAATTTAATGTTTTTTTTTAAATAAAGAAATCTACACTTGTTTTTTTTGGATAAGTTTTAGAACAACTTCGGTCTTAACATAATTTGATTAATGGGCTATGTTGATACTGTGGTAAAAATCTCCAATTAACATAATTTGATTGAGAACCTTTATTTTATCTTTTTTCCTTTCAAGTTTTTTAAGCGGTCAATTATTCTTTGATTTGACATTTTTTGCATAATTGTTTCCTTTATGGGTATCATTCAGTATCGTTGCAAGTAGAAGCGCTCAATTATATAAACGAGTAATTTTCATTGGTCTAGAAAATCAAGGATCCCATTATTATACTTTATCAAAGCTTATTTTTATTTATTTAATCCAACAAATTGTATAATTTAAGAAGGCAATTACAATACTAGAGTATTTAACATACTGGTTCAAACTAATAAATAGTGCTATAAAATTCTTATATCCCACAATGTTTGAGCCTTTTTTTTCTTAGTTTAAACGGTTTGTCAAACATCTTATACATCTTATTGTAAATGGAATTTTTATTGTGGGGTATGATTAGAAACTTTATGAAAAGATTTTGTTTTAAACCGCTAGATATGTATTAAGTTCTACTGGTTTTGTATACTTATTTATTTGATGTGATTTTAGCGAAGTCTAATATTAAGAAGAATGCTCTATTAAATAAAGATTTTCTAGTGTAAAAAATGCTCCATGAGTCCAAGAACCAGAAACTTTATGATAAGAATTTGTTTTAAACCACTAGATCTATACTAATGCCTTGTTTGACAAGCTCGGTCTTAACCATAATCTCTATTATAAACAATGTAAAGCTCTCACTGCTACAGTAATAATAAAAAAGTTGCTACAGTGTAAACTCTCACATGCTACATTAAAAACAACTTTAACCAATGGCTCTAACTACTCTACCAAACATCTGATAAGTTCCGCTAGTTTTGTATGCTTCTTTATTTAAAGTGATTTTAGTTATGTTTAGCATTAAAAAGAATGCACTTTTGATAGAGATTTTCTAGGGTAAAAAATGCTCCATGAGTCCAAGAAATATAAACTTTATGATAAGATTTTGTTTTAAACCACTAGAGATATGTATTAAGTTCTGCTAGTTTTGCGTATTTCTTTATTTAATTTGATTTTAGCTAAATTTAACATTAAGAAGAATGCAGTATCGATAGAAATTTTCTACTGTAAAGAATGCTCTATGAGTCCAAGAAAAGAAAACTATGATTTTCTCTGTCATAAAGTTTTAACAGATGAAATCATTTTTACGTCTCATTCATCCGCAAAAAAATAAACGTATGTAGATTAAAAAAAAAAAAAAAAAAGAGGACGTGTAGTTGTAGTTATAGTAATTCAACAAAAAAAATGGGAAGATTTTTTAAGTACAAAGTGAATTAGTACTTTAGCAAAAAAAAAGAGTGAATTAGTAGATGACTTACAGTACAAAATCTAAAAAATAAGATTTGGTGGGTGTATGTATACCCCAGTTCATTGGATTGCTTAGAACAGAAGACATCTCATTAGATTAGGCAGAAGAACTTATTTAAAGCCTTCACATGATATAATTACCTTATCACTTTGTAGTTTAATACCTTTCCTCATGGTTGCTCCCTTTAGAAGGCAAATATATACACAGTGAGGAAAATTAGCCACGATTTATAATAACAGTGCTAATATTGTGAGAAATTATTGAGTTTGATATATTATAAAGTAGTATTTGTAACAAACCCATGTGAGAGATACTTTTGGGTTCCTATCACTTTTCCTGGAAAGTTGATATCTTAATTTGCAAACACTGATCAATGCTTCGGCAACTTACAACCACCACCTTCAGAAAAAATAATATTAAAAAAATAAAGATTTTGAACGAAGAAACACGTACATTATAATTAGTATATGCTGAAGAAAGTTCATTTAGAAACTATTTGGCCATTCTGTATAGTAAGATTTGAATCAAATTTTATTAAATAGTCATGTTTTTCTTGGACCAGTTTTACAATAAGGGTTTTAATTATAGGCGCCATTGATGAGAACCACGCAACTAAAATTAAATGGCTCTAATGACATGGTATAGCAATGTTGTTCGAGAAATCCTATGTATTCAACCCTATACAAATGTAGTGTTTAATTGAAATCTTACGATCGTAATGAATGATCCTATACAATCCTATAATATGGTGAACTCATTATAAAATCTTCTATTTTCTTTAACGGGCATCATTTTTATATGATCTGATAGTTAATAATTATGTGTTATGAGTAAGATATTTTTTCATACCCGACCTTATGTGTTATGAGTAAGATATTTTTTCATACCCGACCATAAAGGTTTCTAATTTGGTATATATATAAAAACGTTTTTTCTTTTTGCCTTTGAAGTGTGTGTCTAAGGCCAAGTTGGTATGCATAGATGTCCTTTGAATATAGTACGGCTGTAGTATGGGCAAAAGGCATGCGTTGATTGAGGCACAAAAATAGGTATGTGATGAGTGTCCTCTGAGAATTGGAGAATGACAAATGAAAATATGTTATGGGACAAAGCCTAGAGTCATGGCCCATATAATGGATTTTTGAGAAACTCATACAAAGGCCAAGAAAGAAAAAGTTTGGAACTTTTGGTCAGCATCATGTCATAATGGATTGTGTTACTTATGGTAATGGATTTCCGCGGCTTCATTTTAAAGTAGTAAAAGTTTTCCACACACAACAAGTCCACTTTTCAAATAATATATATAATGAAATGTCCATATTTTCACTTTTTTTTTTTTTTTGGTTAAAGGTTTTTCACATGGAGCTTAAACCTTCTTCTTCTTTCTCACATTATTCATATTTACCTTCCCCTTTTTATTTATTTTATATACACATATTTTTATATAATAAGTCACATCTAAGGCTATGATTCACAAAAATTGAGTCCTTGAAAATCTTCTTACCGTCGAGTTGGGTTTGACTATGTGGCATCTTTTCTTTCGAACAACCTATCCAAAAAATATATATGAAAAATAAAAAAGTAAAAAAGGGGTCACATAACATTCCTTTTACCCAAAAGTTCATGAAGTCCTAAAAGAGATGGGGGGAAAAAAAAAGATATCTATATATTCCGACATCAAGTACACTGTAGGTCCACAATTATTCTTTCCTTTTTCTTTCCAGAATTTTCCATTCTATTTCCTTTTCCGGTGAGAGGTTATTTCAAAGATGAATGACTTTGTTAAAAGGTTCCCAATCCCTTATCCTAAATACTTAATAACACAATTAGTAAGTTCATTAGGATCATGGTAATCAATAGTTTCCAACAATTAAACCCCATGAAAGCCAATTTCTCAGCAGTCTAAGTATATGGTGGTTATTTGACATAATTCTAGACATTAGAAAACAAAACAAAACAAGAGAGAGAGAGAGAGAGGTCATTTCTGGTAGGTCGAGAGCTTGGAAGCTCCTGTAGGGTCACATGAAGGTCATGGATTTTGCATCAAACTTAAGGGTAATAAATAAAGCGCAAAAGCAAGAACAACTTCAAGGCTTGAAAACTCATGACAATAATAGATTTTGGTGCTCTAAATTAAGTTACCTTTGCAGGTTACTAGATATAGTCATATGAGTCATATGTGAATATATATATATATATGTGTATGTGTGTGTGTGGTTTAATTGAGATAAAAACAAGTAGTTCATGAAGAGATGTGACTTGTGTAAGTTGTGACCTGCCATATGTATGCCTCAATCTTATCGGAATGTGAAAAAATTTGACTAAGATGAGCATGATCATCAACGACCTACATATATATATATATATATATATATATATAGTGTGGATTTGAAGTTTTGCAATAACATTATAAGTTCCAAAAGAATGAGCTGTTTTCTCCGATGCTGTTTCACGCTTGCCTTTTGCATTGGAGTGAGTGAATGCTATACAAACTTGGGCCGGGCTTTTGCTTCCATTTCAGAGGCCTTTTAGGCCGACAAGCCGAACAACCATGTTGGACTTTAGGCAGTTTGGAATTTACAGGCCTTTCATATTGTTTTTAAAATTGATGAAAATATTTTTATTTTGAAAGATAAAATTTTTTTAAGAATTATACTTAGAGTATTTTTAAAATTTTAGCTTTGGAAAATATGTGAAAATATTTTCAAAAATTTTGAAAACATAACCAAATAAGGCCGTAGTTTCCAATGAATATAAATATAAATATAGTATTATTCTCAAGTATTTTAGGTAAGGGTTAGGTAATTAAAAGTATTTTGATCTTTTTTAGTTAAGAGAAAAAATATGAATCAAATGGACAAAAAAAAAGTGATCTATTACCTAATATACTCAACGTATTCTAGCATGTTTGAGAACTCTGTGTTGAACCAAGAGTTTTAGTTAAATTCAAGTTTATTATAATGTTTTTTTCCGTCACAATTTAAATTGCAACAATATTTAAACACGCTTCCCAAATGCCCTTGTAATGTAAAATGAAAAAGGACACCTAAAAAAATTGGATTTGATCTTGTCATCTTTAAGAATCTTTACAGTTGTAATTTTTTTTCCAAAAAGTGAAAATAGATGATTTAGTCATTTACTTCTTTTGCAAAGCTGAATCTCCAACCAATCATTTTTTGTGAAAAATTTAGCATAAATTTCAACTTAAAATGATACATATAAATCCCTAAAAAAATAATACATATAAATAGCTAAATTAAAACGTAGTATAGAGTTTAATTAACACAAAATGAATTTCTTTTTTAAATCTTTTTTTCCCCTGAGCGGTTTCAAAAAATACCAAGTGAGAGTTTTACATTCTTTTTATACAACCATAAAATTAGAAAGTGAACTATAATGAGAATATTTTGTATTTTGCTCTATTAAACAATGTTTTACAAATCCTCCCACATAAGTGTTGTATTATTCATGAGGGGATTATTGTTACTTTATTTGTAATCCTTTTGCCTGCGTAGGCAGAGGATTAGATGCAGAACAACAAAACCTACTTTTGTATCATCCTTCTCATACTATATTATCTAATCACATTATGATTTAATTGGGATTCTTGTGCTTTAAAAAAAGTTTAATGTTACTTAGAACAGAAGAAAAAGAAGTAAAAGCAGAAGTCACGAGCTAAAAAGATTTAACTTATCAAACTCATTGAGCATGACAAATTTTCAGCCTCGTATTATTTCTAGCTGCTAAAAAAAAGTGTTTGAGAGTCTAAAAATAATACCTAGTGGGCCTAATGTCTATCAGTGAACCTGAAAAGCAGGGGGGAAAAAATATTACGAGACGCCCACCGTGGGGCTCGAACCCACGACCACAAGGTTAAGAGCCTTGCGCTCTACCGACTGAGCTAGACGGGCTGTTGAGACTGAAACGCAATGTTTGCTATTAAACCTATTTCTGGTAGGAAATTATGGAGCTCCAAAATTCATTGTGAAAGAAAGGGAAAAAAGAAAATTCAAACTTGGACTTTATTGGGAACCTATTCAAGCATTCTAGTGGAATCTTAAAGCTTAACATGTATTTGACAAAACAGTTCAAATTAGTTGGTTTGAACAAAAAATATTATAAAACTCTCACATACTAGACCGTAAACTAAACAAACTGTTATAATATAAAAAGCTCTAACAGGTTAAAGTTTTTGAGCTAATATTTTTTTAGTTCAAACAGGTTTGCTAAATATTTTGCCACGGTCTTGGTTTCAGAAGCAGTCCCACGTTAGATTCTACTCGACTCCTGAAACAGAATCTCAGATCTACTTCTCCAACTGTCAATTGTAACCAACAAGACAATAGCGTAACTTTGTCGTCGTCAGAAGCTGATTGGGTTCAGACCCGTTGGGGAAAATTGGAAAATGTGGATACCATAGCCATCATCAATACTTATAAAAATTCTTACAAAGTCCTAAGCGGATATGCTTAAATAGAGACATACATGTGCCTCCTACTTAGATGGTAGATACAGAATAATTAATGTTTCATTAAGCATAAAGCCCCGATTGGACATGAGACCACTTTTCTTTTGGCATATTTTTAAGATAAAAGTTGATTTAGTAACCTTGGTATCAAATAAAAGCTTTTTGATATTGCTATCATGATAATATCATCTTCTAACATGCATAAAAGATGGGGGTTCATAATTTATATAATACCATGCCAGCTCGGGCTGTTACATTGCAAGGGAACACGAGTTTAAGCTATAAAGCCAGTTGTAATATATTGATCTGAACATAATGTCCACAAAAGGGGGGAAAAAAGAAAAGAAAAAAAAAGTAGCAAACAAAATAAAATGTCACAGCTCTTTGACTCTATAGTTACAATCTTATGCTATATCATACCCCGCCAAAGCTACACCTTTTTACAGTCCTAAATAACCCCAAGTTAATCTCCACATTATATTTCGCCGGACGAGCATAGAGATGTCAACTTGAAATCAGAACTTAAGAGAGTTTTCACCGGCAAGAAACTGAGAAAGCATTTGATACGGGCTTCGTTGTTGATAGGGTTTCCGCAGCCGCGCACTAATCCGCCTTAAGATCTTGAGTTGAAAGATGAAATGAACCTCCGTTCTGCTTTTCGTAGCTTTCTTCTTTCAACTGAAATAGATCGACAAAATATTTAGAACCGCACAAGAAATGCAAAATTGAAGATGAAGGAAGTCTGTACATCAAGTTAGCATAACACATGGCCAGATGAAGAGTAGTCATTTTGGCCATCACTCACAAAATCCAAGCAAAAGGCTTTAATACAACATTTTTCTTTTTTATTTATTAGTTATCATTATTACTACTCTTGCACAGATTGTCTACAAGGTCCAGTGTAACTAAAAGCTCTTGATGGAGCCTTTTAAAGGGAAAAAAGATTTAAAGGAAGTATAATTCTTTCAACCCATGTGGAACACTTCCGCACGGAAAGAAGGAAGGCACAAGGAAGCTCCAAAGCTTAACTGACTTTCACAAGTGTCGGTGGAGTCTTAATATGAATGATATTCGTTGCAGAGCTTATAGTAAGCAGTGTCTTGAAGATTTAATTATAATGCCGTCCACATAATTCATGATAATTAACGTAATTAATAACTTTAAAGTTTAAACCATAAACTACTTCTTGATCTACCAATAGCGAGTCCTGGTTCCTCATATGTTTAATTAAACAACATCGAGCTCCAATGAAAAAATGCAATTGTACTTGACAAGTGTTCTTAGGAATGATTTACCTTCTTGAGGATCTTCTTCTGATAACGGAAGCCCTGGTGAAGTTAACCAAATTAAAATTATTCCCAATTCATGAGTTGGATTCATTAAAAAGAACAAAGCTAAGAATTTTATAACAACATTATATTTCACCTTGTCAGTTCCATAAATGTAATCACAGTAGGTGAAAACCGAAGCAAAGTTGCTCTGGCTTTGTCCTCCAACATAGTGATGGTAATCATGATACTCAGCCCCACCATAAAATGGAATGCATTTAGTGGGGCTCCAGGGAAAGTCATACCTGCATATAAAACATTCATTGCAAAAAGCTCTGCTCTGCATTAAATCCATAGCCAGAACTTCATATGCAGAACATTTAAACAAGGCTATTGAAATATCGTCTAGAAGAGAAGCATAATCCTTTTGCTGCTGATTAGCAAAGAAGTTGAAAAAATAAAAATAAAAAATTCCACAATAAATGAAGGACCTAAAGAAATATTGCATAAAAGTAGCAGTTAATCATCTAATAACAGTAAAGCAACAAAATAATAAATAAATACAGCTAGGAGTCAGGACATTCCAACTCAGCAAAACGACCAGGACCCTAGTGAAACCCCACACGTACATCACCAGATTGCTCGTCCAAGTTGTACAAAAAGTTCTCCAAGCCCTACCAATACTATTCTCTTGCCTAACCAGACTAAGAGAACTCCGATACGCAAACACATAAACAAAAACAAACTACCTATGCATATGGATTACCCATATCCTCCAATGGCACGTAATATAATAATGAAAAACATATCTCAGTCTTAATTTGATTAAAGAGCTCAAATCTCCGTTTCTACACATTGTAAGGTCCAAGAATAACCTAAAATGGATGCATAAATCTTTATGCCAAAATAAACAGAAAACAAAGGGGTCTTTTTCATATAACAGAACAACTATACCTAATTTTCAAAAAAAAAAAAGTCAAATCTTTTGCTAGAGTTCTATAAGAATCTCATTAAAGGAATTGAAAATCGCTAATCAAGATATTAAACAAGAAAGTTTTGAAAAGTAGAAAGGGCGTGATGTTGAACCTAGTCCCCATCGGCAAAAGGTAACCCACCAATGAAGATCCTTCAAATCAAAAGTATTTCACATGCATATCCATTAAAAATAGTAATAAAGGCGTACTTCACACGGTTCAATCACAATCAGAAAAAGAAGATAAGAGCAAAACAACCCGGGCAAATGGAAAATAATGGAAAACCCAAAAAAATTTAATTAAAAAAGGTGAATTTTCGCATGCGTACCCGCTGTGAGTGTCTATGGCCTCAATCTGCCTCAAAGCAATCCACAACCAGAAGGTGACCATGTGTCCAGGAACCATGGCCGGCCCTAGGAAAGACGGGATTCCGAGGATCAGAATCTCCGCCCAATGAGCGTACGGCGCCGCAAATGCAATCGGAGCCATGTACTCGTGGTGAACTCGGTGAATCTTCTCGTATCCCCATTTGTTGTGAAGAAATCTATGGATCCAATAGTTAGTGTAATCCTCCACCACAAGGTAAACCAACAATTGAGACAAAATCTCCCAGCCAGACGGCAATGGCAGCCCCGTTCTGATCCCAATCATCTGCAAAATCCCAAGAAATCGTCATTCCCGTTTCGAAAAACAAAAAAAAATCGCAACTTTTTAATTTCATTCACACCAATTTCGAACGGATCAGAGCTACACAAGCCAAGAAATTCCAACAAAAATCGAAATGAACAGAAGAATCATAAAACAGCAACAAATTAAAGTCAATCGCAGAACCTTGATGGAAGGGAAGGAGACAAGCTGGAGAGGGCCGACGACGAGGAAGAACATGCGCATGACGTCGCGGTAGCAGGAGAGGATCTCGGAGGCGGAGAGGCGGACTTTGGGCTGAATCTTGTAGCGGAGGAGGGCGGAGGAGCGGGAGGCGAGGTCTAGGAGGACGACAGGGACGGGGACGACGGAGAAGATGATGAAGAGAAAGAGGATGTTGTGGCAGTAGAGGAAGTAGTCGGACTTCTTGGCCGAGTACCTGAACCAGAGTGCCTCGGTAGCGGTCAGGTTGCGGCCAAGCGCCGCCGCCGCCTCCTCCACCGTCTCGTACGGCAGCATTTGGAAAGAGAGAAAATGAGGAGAGAGAGTGGTTTTTTTGGGTTATGAGATGTTGCGGGGAATTTAGTTGAGTTTTGTTTGTGTTTGTGAGTTGTGTTTTGGGTGTTAAAATATGCGGGAAGTTTTAAAAGGGCGATGAGGGGTGGGCAGGGGAAAAACAAACCGTACCCACCCATAAGCTATTCAACTGGAATCCCCACGCTGGATCATTGTCGTTTACTCGTTGATGTTGACGTTTCATGTTTTTTTATATTGGATAAATAGCCGGAAGGTCCAACCTAGTATGATTTTTTTTTTTTTTTTTTTTATACAAAGGGAGGATGGAGGGGAGAATAATATCACTATTATTGAGTGAGATTCAACGTGACTAAAACTCATAATTTATGGTTAGAGTGGAGAAACTTACAACCAACTAGGCTGTCCTCACTCGTCATTTAAAAGAAATAGAGGATAATACCCTCACTATTGAGTAGGGTTCAATATGATTTGGTCCTAATTTAAAAAAAAAAAAGTGTGATTTGGTCCGACCTTTTTTTTAGCTTTACATTATATATAGCAAAGCATGTCATATATTGTGCAAAGGTTTTTTATGTTGTAGTATTTTGACTCCAATTTTCGAAGTTGTAATTACATTTTTAAACATTATTTATATATTTGTTTATGTTTTTTAAAAATTCTTTCACTAGTAGCGTACCATAACTGTTGAATTTGATTAAAATGGTTGTTTCTACATAGTTGACAATTAAACATATATAATTAGGAATAGGTTATTTTTTCAATACCTATATAAAAATTACTAAAATAATAGTAATAATAATAATAATAATCACATACCTTGACGCTTTTTCTTGAGACTAAATGACAAGAATAACTGCACGTTTGAATAATTTTCTGATTTTTTTTTTTTCTTTTGTGATGAGAGACATACTTTAAATTTTTATGGAGTGAAAAGGTGGAATGCCATTTCATGTCTCGAAAAGGTTCAGACCCCTAAAGGATTATTTTTATGATAAAATATCTCAATGAGATTTTTCAAACAAGAGGATACTAAAATAACAAAGGTCAAATTATATGGTATGAAAATTATATTTTTCTAAAAATAAGAGTAAATTTTTTTTATGAGGTATAGAGACACAATTTTCAATTTTTTTTTGTTGTCTACTTGAGATTCTATTAGATTGTTATATTCTATTTAATTTTATTTTATTTGAAGATTAAGACTATACTTGAATTAATCTCATGGTTATTTCCTTTTCTTTTAACAATATACTTTTCATATCTTATCATACTATTCTCTTATAAGTTGTACATTACTAGAGCAAAGAGAGAGAGAGAATTAAGTAATATGCATACCATTTTTAATCGTTCGGTGTAACTACATATAGTAAAGTGAATTAAATATTTACTTGTTATTGTTTCTATAATAATATAAAAATAAGTATTATGTTTTTTAGGACCTTTTTCTACAAAAAAAAATATATATATTTTTGAGACACAAAGAACCGTAAAGCTTTAAACTATTGCCATCTTTTACGGCCTTTGATATTAAAAAAATGATGAGACTAATAGTGATAAAAAATTAAGAGTTTGGGACTTTAATATCTGAATTCTTGAAAATAGAGACTAATGATGTTAACAGATCAAGAGTTTAGAGACCTGAGTATCTAAATCCTTAAAATCAAGACCTAAATGTCAAAGATAAGAAAGTTTTGAAACCTATAGGTCAAATATCTTAAAATTAAACAAAACAAAAAACAAAAGAATCTATGGACTATTCTTGGTCCAATCACAAATGCCCTTAAAAACCGTATTAGATATTAATCATCTGAGTTTGAATTAGGGAGCCTACTTAGCGTGGCAGGAACCAAAATTACAATGAAAAATCCTTTCTATCCTATAGGATTAAAACCATACTACTTATAAAACTATGAGCCCTAGTCTAGTACATAGCATATTTTTTAAACTGAGTCATACTTTTTCTTAGGAGCAAGTTATGACCCCATAAGTTTAAATAGAATTACTCAATTGCAATATAAACATGCAAAACTCTTTGATAATGTTTTCAAAATGGTTTTATATTAGAAAATAAGAATTTTCAGATTATGGCTTGTATAGTGTTTTTTAAATTTTTATCTCAAAAGCCATGTAAAAATATTTATTAAAAAAAACACTAAAAAAAAATCAAATAGTGTTTTCTCTTCTTTTTTTTTTATAAAGAAAAGAGGGAAATAATTATCTCAATCTTATCCCACCAAATAGATATGGCAATAGGATGTGATGAAACAAGATGGAACGGGATGGGGCAGGTATGCTTTCCCCACCCATGTTGTAATGTCCCTTAAGCTAACTAATAAGGTCGTGTAAAGCTTATTTAGTAAGGATAAGAAGCATCACCCTTTCAATTTCATTATAAGTGTTATGGTTTACTTAAAATATACATTTCAGTATTAAAGAGTTTTAAAACTGTTGTTTCACTCATTTCCTTATCTACAATATATACATTATTCAAACTTAGTAATATGAACATAACTATATTATTGCATCCAGACTTAGTTACATATGTCTATTCACAAAAAACAATAACAAAGCTGCTAAGTTTTACAAAACAAAGTTCCAAGATACGTTTCGAAAGCTGCTCTAAAACAAGGCATATGAACAAATCTCTGTCTAGCAGCTTTGGATACTCGATCAACCCCTAACCCTATACACCCTTACCTACATCATAAGAACTATAATGAGCTAAATGCTCAGTAAGCAAAAACCAGTGCATGAACATAAACATTGAATGCAAATGCAATCAGACAATTTCTTTTATCTATTTTCTTTCAACAATTCTTTTTTCTTTCAGGTACCCTTGGATGTGGAACTTAACTGGTAATGATAGGCCGTGGTTTTTAGAACTTGTTCATCATAATTTGGCCAATGTAGTAACAATAATACAGGGTTTCTATCTTAGTCATTAGACCTTAGGTATTTGCCATATTTAGTCTCAATCTTTGTGGCTTTTCGTATCTTGGTTTTTCAACCTCAAAATATTCACCACTCTTTGTTGGGTCTGCTGGTCCCACCCATGTTTTGTGCTTGCCTGACTACCAATTAAGCACCTAACCCCCATTTTAGTTAAAAACCTCATTCTCTTTTTGATCATATCACATGTTCTAATGTAAATGACATAAGTCATGAATGCATTTCAACAATCTTTATCCTTCCCAAATAACAACAATCCAATCAATGCACCTTAAAACAAAACATGGCATAGTTCTTGTGATAAAGTAAATAGTAGTTTCTACTTACCTCGAGTTCAATTGGTATTAAGTAAAAAGATCAGTCCTCTTAGAAGATAAGATATGCTAAAGGCCTAGCATTATAAAATTATATACCACTCAATTCTTCAATAAACAAACTAATTGGATCATGTTATAAGTTCATATTACAATGGTTTTGCATTAATTCAAATACAAAATAGGCTGAGCATCAAAATATCACAATGAACACTTTTAGCCAAGGGACATGCTATATTACTAAAACTATGATTAAACATAGAGATTAAATGTTCAATCATTTCAACAAACATTCACTATAACAAACACATAACAATTTTTGCCTCTTTCTAGCTAAAATCAGGTCTTCAATAAATAATAAACATTTTCAAACACTAAATAACATTAAAGGAAGTACATAATCTTATAAAAATAGCCTATTACATGAGAATCATGCATGGTATGAACCTGATTTTCTAGTAAACCTTATTTTGCATTTTCTTTTCAAAGTTCAGAAACAACATTCTAACTAATTCCCACCCATTTACAAGCATTCAAAATCACTTAATAAACACTTAGGATCAATAGAAATAAAAGACATAACCAGATTTTACATGATTATCAATTTTGCAAAGAAACTAGCTTAACTAGCTTAGTTTGAGCTCAAATCTGTTCTAGCTTACTTTCTCCACATCTATAATCATACATAACAAAAAATAACTTCATTTCATCATAAGAAACATAAATATAGAGGGTACCTTGTAGGGTTTGAAGTTAGGGGTCTATTAGAGGTCAAAACACTTGATTTTCAAGCTCAAAATGGTGAAAACTTGGGGTTGGTTTGTGGAACTCGAATTTCTATGGTCTTTTTTATGTTTTGTGAGCTTTAGGACATGGAAAATGGAGAAAAAGAAGTGGGAAGAATGTTGGACATTTTTAGACTTGCTTGCAAAAGAAAGATGCAAAAATGAACATTCTAGTTCATTTAGCTTGGTCTAAATATGGTAAAAGAAGGGAGGAGCTTACTTGGGTGATTTTGCCATCTTTTTATTGGTTTTGACATGTGGAAATAGTGCTGAGTAAGGGAATTTAGCTAATAGCTAGCCACTTAAATCTAGTACAAACAAGAGTAATTCAATTTGTTATAACCTAGTCAATAAACTAATCAAATTGAACCATTGTGCATACTTTCAATTTCAATCAAATTTATTTATTTCAAATATATAAATGGGCAAAACAATCAGTTAGAATGCATTTGAAATGGAACAACACTTTTCAATCAATTTGTAACCATTTAGCACATCAATCTTCCTTACTGAGAAACTGAGTTTTTCATTGCAACTAGAACATTTTTAGAAGATGTTAAATCGTATATTAACCATTCAATGTCATATTTATGAATACAAGCATGCTTATGCATGATTAAATCTTAAAAATAATAAGTACCCATACTCGTAAGATATGCTTTTTTATATGCTCGAAATTCAATAACGTTCATTAAATACATAGACATGCAAGATGCTTATTATTGACTAATTATGAGTTAATTAGGCATTACAAATGCCTCACCCTAATACCATCTAATTTATGGTGTATTTACTTACTAAGAATTCTAATTCAAAAAAGGGAATTGAGTTCCCTGTTTTAAATTATAGTGTTTAGTTTTGAATTTAGGAATTAAATAAGGTGGGTCCCACTTATAAATAAGGAATTAAATTCTTTGATATGGATGAATTTATCTCCCAATCCTAGCTACGGAATTTAATTTCTTCCCCTAAAAATAGGAACCAACAAACTCATTTTCTAAATGTTCCTTTACTTTAAGTTAGTTATTTATTTCACTTAATTTTATAATCACACTTATTTTATTCTTATTCCTTTTTCTTTCTTTAGTAAAGTAAATAAAACAATAGGAATTTAGTTCCCCATATAACTTAGTTTCCTAATAGATTAGTTAACACTTTAATGTGATTTTAGAACTTAATTTCATGGAATTTAATTCTTTTCTCTTGGAATTTTCCTATTCCTCAAATTTCTGACTAGTGAATGATAGAGTCAGGTAGAAAAAATTTCCTCTAGGGGCCATTTCTATATAAAAAAAATCTTGCAACATTATTAAAAATAAAAATAAACTCTATGAAATTAATTGTAAAATTTAGCATAATACTCACTAATGTCCACGTAAAAAGGGTCTATCCTTTTATGGTGCCTTTATATTACTGTGTCGATTCATAAATATATTATAACTTTTATAGTTTTAATGTTTAGAATTTATAAATTCTGACGTAAATTTTACAACTTATCATATTTTCGATGAGAATTTTTCTTCCCACCCTAAAAATCTCTAGAAAATAAATGACAAAAAAGGTAGAGTATGAGCATGGTAAACAAGATACAAGAGTGGGACAGGCCGAGAGTGAGAGTGGCAGAGTGGGAAACTGCCAAAGTAGAGGAGACATGGTGAGACTGTTTAAAAGTAAGGCCAAGCGTCGTGCCCAACTTACAAGAGTGACGCTGATCATGCAGTCCAAATAAATCGAATTCCCATTTGTCTTGTCCTCTATAGGTCTTCTCTCTACTTTCAACAGTAACCACCTGACCTGCCATCTGATCTGCGCTGCAAGATCATCCCTAACTGGCTTCCAGGTGGGTCTTTTGTCGGTTTAAAAAAATGTATGAAACCATATTAATATTAATAAGGTGTTTGATACAATGGTTAGAATAATTAGTTAAAACTATAAATATTATAGTATGTAAGAACTTTATATTACAACAATTTTTTCCTTTTTATTATAGCACGTGAGAGCTTTACACTGTTCCTAACTGAACAGTTGATTAGAATCAACTTTACTCAACAGGACATAATAAGGTGTTTGGAGTTGTAGTTTCAATCACATAATTTTAATCATAAATATTATAAGAGTTCATTTGGGAAGTACATAGGAACTTGAAGTTGAAATTGAAACTTAAACACTATAGCAGGTAAAAGCTTTAAACTGTAACAAACTTTTACTTTTCATTGTAGCAAGTGAGAACTTTACACTGTAACAATTGAAACTTATTATTTCTGATGTGTTTTCAAAACGACCTCTAAAGCTTTTACATGCTATAGTATAAAGCAAAAGTTTATTATAGTATAAAACTCTCATATGTTATAACGTATTTAACAATATACTATAATAGAGATGTATGGAATTGATGAACAATGTTAAAAGGTGTGGTGATGTTGAACATCACACATTAATAAAAAATAATACTTATGTTATAAGCCCTGCCTTCTTAGTTTCGATGCTTAATACTGATTGACGGTATTCTAAAGTATTTTTAGGGTCTGTTTGGTAAATAGATTCGAATTAGTGATTTAATTTAAGTAGTATGATCTGAATTAGGATTTGAGTTAGTGATTTAAATTGTTATTCGAATTGACGTTTGGATGTGCATTAAGTTTTATATTGTTCATGATTAAAACTATTATGAGTTCTAACTAATCTGGTGTTTAATAATGTGAGTTAGAATCAAAACTTTTAGTTGCTACAATATAAAACTTTGTTACAATGTCAAGAAAAGAATATACTACTGTATAAAATTCTCATATATTATAGTATTTTTAACCAAAATTGATTCTAATCAATGTTTCTAAATCCGAATCCCAAGCACCCTATAAGTTACCAAATGCCCTCATAATTTATCGGCAAAGGAGGAATTCTAATTTAACAATTATTTCAATGGACGATATACTGTGATGTTTAGTCTATGTAATAATTATTTTCTACAGAAAAATAAATTATTTATTAACAAAAAAATGTGATATTTAATCTATGTTATATTATTTTTCTAACGATATAACAATAAAAAGTTATCTCTCAACAAAATATATATATATATCTCAAATCACTGTCACTCTTTTATGAAATGGTTGTTAAATAAAATAAATGGCATGTTATATTGCATATAAAAATGTTACAGCACAGAATGTGTGTGTGTAACATCCAGCATGATAATTGAACCTGTTAGAAGCGTGTAATTTACAAGGTGTTCAGCAAAAACAGTCTAAATTATTTTCTCAATTACAAATAGTATAAAGTTTTTATATACTATAGTAATAATAAAAATCATTATAATATAAACCTCTCCTATGTTCCAATAAAAATAATTCTAACCAACAGTCTAAACCAATTTATCAAACACTCTATTAGTTTTGAAAAATAATGACCCTGTTTGTTTTTGTTCTTAAAATTTTTAAATATTTTTTAAGATAAAAATTTTAAAAATACTTTTAATGTAATTTTTAAAAATTTTTATTTTTTAAAATAAAAATATTTTTATCTATTTTAAAAAAAACATCAAATAGTCTCAGTAAAATTTGAGGCGGAGACAGATTGCATTTTCAGTTTTTAAATGGCAATTAAAATAGTATAATCAAGGGCTAAAAGTTGTCAAGACACAGGAAATTAAAGAAGGTTAAAGGAGCGAGGAAAGAAAGTTAAGACGGCTGGTCAAAGAAAAGTTAAATTTGAATGTTTATCCAAGAAATTATTGCACTATCAGTGATCTTTCTCCTTTGTCCCCAATCATAATTCCCTCTGAAGCTGAATTGAAAGTCTGCTATTCTACAGGGAATGGTTAAAGTAAAGAAGAAGAAGAGAAGAAGAAGAATAAGACGAAGCACGACTTCACAACAAATTATTTGCCACCTACCTTCGAAACTTAACTTTTTTATAAGTTGTTTTTTTTTTTGAACACTGTAGAAGAATTTTTGGACACGGTACGTGATAAGTTATTACTACTACTTTAGTAAACTCATATTTCTTTAATCAAATTTGATAGCCCAGAAAGTTTTTTCATTTTCTTTAGAAGAATTTGAAGAGTTTTTTGATAGGATATGAGAAAACATCTTACGGATAGGATAACTGTTTTTCAATCTTGACTTTTTTTATCAAATTCTGTTAAATTATTTTTCTCTATTTGACGTGATATGATTTTAAAAGTTATTCTTAAATTTGATCTCATGGTTAGATTTTGAGTTGTATCGATATAGTAGTTACCTTATAATAAAATTCTCTTTGTTTTTCTGCTAATAACCTATCACAAAATGAAAAAAAGTTTTCTATATTGTAACATTTAATTAGTAGCCAACCTGTTGAGTATTGACTATCTTTAAATATACATATTTTATCAAGGAAAAAAAAAACTACACATTTTATTCAAAGCTACCAACTTGTGACCATGAACTATGCTACATAAATCATTGCACATTAACTATTTCTCCTTGATTTCTTACAAGCATTATTCTGTTAGTCGTAATAGTTCATAATTCTACAATTCCTTATGTTTTCAACCACATCATCTCTAACACTTATGTCATTTTTTCCCATTGTTATGCACATGCTTACAATGACAACTTTAATAAGTAGGATTAGCCCATTGTGTTAGAGACTAATCAAGAAAAGAGAAGAGAAGACCCCCCCTATCTTTTAGAGTAAACGAGAGCTTTAAATTAAAGGTGAACGGCAGACGGTTTGATGGTTTTTGGGCGGGTGCGGTACAGTTTTTTTGGATGGCGGGTTGGCGATTAATCAACCCGCAAACTGCCCACCATATGGCGGGCGGTTTTGGTTGGTTACGGACGGGTTGAGGCGGTTTAGACATATGCTATTGCCCAATATAATTTTTTAGACCTTTTTTTTAGAAAGTGAAGAAAATTTGTAGAAAATATAAGATGATAATACATAAAGCATTCCCAACAAGTTTGATGCTTAAAGACAATGACCATATTCAAAAGTACAAATCAAGAAACATAAGCATTCACTACAACAAGAAACATCAGCTACATATAAAGTGATGAACAAAGTCAAGAGTCTATAAAGATTAAAGCCTATTCATTGGGTTCGAAAATAATAGAATGCTACAAATGAAATTATGAACAAAGTCAAGTGTTCTTTTTCTTTTAGAGTTTTTTCTACTAACTTACTTGATTTGAATTTTGATCACTTCACAAAATAATAGGAGAATTTCCAGTTTCTAATATGTCAAGAGGCAGCCGAGCTCATGCTTGAAGTGTTGGACTGTTCAATCATTCTAAAATAAGAACAAAATCAAATAAATGATAAGCTTTTTTAAAAAAATATTTAGACAAATGGGTGCGAGTTGAACCCGCCTTCAAAAACTTAAAACCAAACCCGCTCATCAATAGATTGTTAACATAAACTCATTTTTTTCGAGATGAATTGACACAAACGCAGATAATTAATGGATGGAGGACGGTTTTTGCACAACCTTACTTTGAATAGCATGTTAAAAAGTGAAAAGAAAAAGAGGATACGTATCAAGATGTAATAATTTGAAGGGAAAAATCCTTCACTTTGAGAAGATGATTGGCCCCCACTCTTTGGAGCATTGTCCTGATGTGATGACGATGTGACGTGGGCAAATGGTTTGGTGTGAAGAACCTCACTACGGCATGGGATTGAGAAAAGGGCCCTTTCCTAAGTCTATTGTGATTTTTACAACTTTAACCTTCAAAATTTGTAAATTTTAATGTAAAATTCACAAATAATCAAATTTACAAGCACGTATGTTGTAACTTGCACAACTCCAATATTCACGTTTGTAAATTAACGAAAAATTCATAAGTTATTGTATTTTTGACACAATGATACGAATTTTTTTGACGGCATCATAAAAGTTCTCGAGAAAATGAGACGCTCTTCTTCTTCTTCTCTTCTCCTCTCTCTTTCTTCTTCCTTCTCTCTCCTTTTTTTTTTCCTTTCTTTCTCAAGCTTGTGCACAAGATAATTATGAGCAGTCTGTGTGAATTACCAAGCATGCGGGCTTAGAAGTGCATCAAACGCTCATGGTCTATGTTTTACTATTAACTTTCATGCTGCCCAAAAGGGGCTTCAAAAATGAGGCAAAACGACAAAGTTAATACATGCGTTTTTATGTGTAACGTTCTGATTTTTTTTCTTTTTCTTTTCCCTTTTTTTTTCATTAGGGATTTGTACAAATTACAATCATTCACTTTGAAGGTGATTCGGAGACAAATTTAAAATGCTGGTCCTGTTTCAATTGTATCTAGTAGTACATCAATTTCTAAGTGAAGCTTATCCACAAATTAATCCCTCCTGATTATGTCATGCGGAATCAATGTGGCTTTGGATCGTTGTGATCAATTAATTCATTGCTTTCATAAGAAGTGCGTTATTGATTTGTCGACACTAATTGCATTGATTAAGCATCAATAAAGCATTGGTTCTTACATATATTTCATCATTAATTCAGTATTCTTGTTGTATAGTAAAGAGAGCTCTTTTATGACAGTCAGAATTTAGTAGAAACCCTAGGAAAAGACAGGCTTTCAAAGTAAATGGTCCTTTTAAGCATTTTGTTTAAATAATAAATCAATATCTAAGTTTTGTTAAATTAGAAATTTGGTTGTTTTTAGAATTGATTAATCAATGGACTTATTTGCGATCTTACACTGATTAACTTGGTGGTTCATCATTGATAGACCAATATTGATCACTGATAGACGAATATTAATAATAATTTACTAGTTTATCCATAGTAAATTATTAACAAATCAGTTATAAACCTATCTAGCAGGGATAAAAGCATTAATATATTAAGGATTGACTACTGTGGATAAAAAAAGGGTCATATAGTCAAAGACAAAAGGTTAGTAGATTAATTAAAAGGGGCTGCTAAAGCCCACGATCACCTAATTTTTCCTTTGTGCTGCACGTTGTACGAATGAGTAGGCTCGTCAAGCTTGCGTTGATTTAAAACTTTTGATTGTCTAAGTAAAATTATTGAATTACCTTTATTAAAAAAATCAATTATTATTGAATTGCCTTTATTAAAAAAATCAATCTTTGTTGAATTACCTTTATTAAAAAAATCAATTATTATTGAATTGCCTTTATTAAAAAAATCAATAATTATTGAATTGCCTTTATTAAAAAATCAATCTTTATTGAATTACCTTTATTAAAAAAATCAATCTTTTGCTTTGATGTATTTGTAATCTAGTTAGTTTTTCCTATTTCATAACACAAATAACGCCAACTCTAACCACCTTTTCAAATTACTTGCTTTTTCTCTCCCTCCCTCCCTTTCATGGTGGATCTGGTAATATGATTTTTTGTGATCTAGTGATGATTCTGTAATTTTTCCAGTAGTGATCATGTCCTCGGTGAGTTTCTGTGCAATTTTTTGATGCAATCTTTTTGTTAGTATGGATATATTTATTCTGTAATAATTTCTGTGATATAGTCATTTTTTTGTAATAAGATTTGCAACCCGATAATATTATTAATTATATACCAAATTAGTACTCTCCAGCTAATAATATGATAATTATCAAAAGTAATCTACTAAAATATTCTCGAACAAACTACAAGAAATTTCACCTTTAACAACTAATTTTTTAGTCATAAAAAGTTTGAATTTAGTCACAGAATACTTTTTGTGATTAAAAATTTTTAGTCGCCCCTTAGTCACTGAATGTTGGTCGTAGAAAGTCTTTTACGACTAAAATTTTGTAGTCACTAAATTTTCATACTTTTTGTGACCAAAAAATTAGTTGCAGGAGAGCTTTTAGTTAGTCGCAAGAAAATTTAGAGCGTACCAAAATTTACGTTACAGAAGACTAAATCACTTTTTACTGACTACATAAAAGTTAATTAACGACTAATAAATAGTTGTCGTTAAAAAAATATTAGACATATAGTGACTAACTTTTTAGTCATTAGAAGAACGAATTTAGTGACCATTAGTTATTCATTGAAGTTTTTCATTTTTAATTTTGTAGTGACTAACAATTAGTCATTGAATGATTTGACTGTAAATTTTGAGTGACTAAATTTTAGTCATCATTTTATAAAAATTGAAGAGGTTTTTTTTTTTTCACTGACTATAATATGGTTATGATTTCGAATAGACTTCTATTTTGAATGACTAATTTAAAAGTTGCAAAATACAAATATAATTTTTATATTATTTATTTAATTTTAATTGAACAAATTTAAAATCAATATATAATGAAAAAAGATAATAACCTAGATAAACCAAATAGTATAATAACATAAGCATTAATCAAACCAAACACCTAAACAGCGATATAACATAAATACCATAAAATCCGATCAAGGTTCAAAAGTAAAGATCCCACCGAGCATATAAGTACGTCTCTAAACATAAGTATCTCAAATGAAATAAATTAACAACAAACCAAATAGATAAGCATATCTCTATATATATATATATATAAACCTAGAAGTAATATATTAAATATCAAACGGCTGGTATAGGTGGCGGCATGTGTTGTGATGATTGAAAATTTGAAAAAGGATGCTCATCTATATTCATGATAGCTATCATCTCTCTTCGTACATCCTCAAGAAGTTCATTCTGTAATTGCTGTCGTAAGGTTATAGCCATCTCTTCTCGCTCTCTTTGAAAATCCATGCGCATTTGGTTAGCCACGTCACCAACACATTGTTGAATTTGTGCTTCAACTTGAGATGAAGATTGGGATGATTTCCTCTTATGTGGGATGGGTCCAAGACCTGGTATATATCCATTTCTTTCACCTCCAAGAATCTGGGCACATATTGCAGCCTCATCCACAATCTCATTGTTCTCTTCTTGTTGTTGTCTCAGTTCAATCATTCGATTCTATAATTTCAAACAAATAAATTTGGCAATTGAATATAAAAATATAATAAACATAAAAATAAAATTAAAGAAAAATAAAACTTACATATCATGTCTCTGCATGCTCATTAACCCAACCGTGCACTGTATTCCAATGAGTTTCTCTAAACAACTCAATAAAAGATAAAATATAAGAATATGTAACTTTGACTACAACCTATTAGGCTGTAGTCAAAGTCTCAAATAGTCTTCTAATTAAAGTATATCAACATAAGTTGCTAATATATCTACCCCTTGCAAATTTTGGTTTTCACTCTTTGTAATAAATTACCTTTTTTTATCTGTGTTGGATAAAAGATTTAGATCTAGCTCGATGGTTGTGTGGGAGTTTGCTTCTATTATTAGAAACAAATTACATGCCATAAGATACACTAGCAACAAACAAACCAAGTAGAAGGAGACAAAAAAATTTTGTACCTACCATTGTGAGTTGCTAAAAACATTATCACATAGCCATTCCCAATCCTCCTTCGATCTCACTTTTAAAGCCGAATGATCTCTTGGATTCTTTCCTTTCTTTACTAAGGCCTTATAGTCCTTATGAATATTGCTTCGATAATTCTTATCGCGATTAGGGCAATGAGAATCAATGATGTTCACCATCTTTTGATCATTCAAGTTTATGTTGAACTTGCCCTACATAACATAATAAATAAAATTAAAAGATGAACATTTGTACAACTCATACAAAAAAATTGTAAGTTACCTTAATCCTGGTAAAAATGATTTCTTTATCCTTTTTATCAACCTTGCTCCATTCTTTAACTCTAAGTGGAGCATGATCCTGTATAGCAATACCAATTTCAGATGCAAACCTCGACGCATTGTCCCCGTAGGGCTGAAGCTCACCCTCTTTATAAGTCACATCCAATAGCTTGGTCTCTGTTTGCAGCTGGCTAATCAAGCGACTTGTGCCCTTACTTCGATTTGGACCACGAGTTCTTTCTTTGGTGGTGTTGCAAAGTAAATAAAAATTAAATAAAAGTATAATATATGCAATGAGCGATAAATAAGGAACAATTAATGATAAAAATAAGGGATTTTTAGATCTACCAAAAGATGTTAGACCTTGTTGGTCATCAAGGGGGATGTCTCAAAAGGGGTGATAATGGTTGGTGAAATTGTAGAAGCCGATGCAGGTGGGACTATTCTCGATGCAGAGGAAAGAGTTGGGGTGGATGCTTCTGATGCTGGTGAAGAAACAGAAGGATTAATGAGGGACTGTGACATGCCTGAGGACATAAGGGTTGGTGTAAGAGTATTCTTCTTATGCGGCATAACTGAAAAACAGCTAAAGTAAATTTTGATCAGAAAACAAGTTCAATTAGAAACAAAAAAAAATTACAAGTGCTTTACATCGAAAGGGTATTTAAATGAAAAAAAAAAAAAATCCAGACCCAAGAAGCAAACTAAAATAACAATTTGAGTTATTTATGGTGTTCACTAAGATAGCATATTAAAATTGTACAAAACCGTGACATAATTTTCTGTTATATACACTTATATGTTAACATGAAATTAAAATTTTATAGTTTAAACTTACAGAGTAAGCATAGCTGAGATAATTTAAATTTTCTTACCAACTTAGTCAAAAATAATTTTGAGATAGCATAAGGATTATTAGTATAAAGTTCAAATGAAACATTAGATAATAATTTTGAGTATTATGAAAGAAGAATAAGAATTTTCAAATAGACACGTGTAAGAAATCCAATCAAATATGTGATATATCAATAATGAGTTCTCAAATTCTTGTGCTGTCTAAATTAGCTGGTATAGAAACTTAAAAACTCTTTCAAAGACATAAAGTTGCTACGGAACATAGAATCTAACATGAAAGATTTTAAAAAAATTTTAAAAATCCACTTTTATTTTTGAATGGATAACCTAATCAAACTGAACATTGAAAATCCAAATTCTATCATTTAAAATGCATTCTCAGCCGAGAAATAAGTTGTCTTTTTCAACAAACAGGAATCAACAAAATCAAAATAGAATATGAACTCAAAAAAAAGCATCAAATCATCCTTCTCCACATTAAAACAAATAAAAAACGATCAGAATATTTGGAATCTAGCAAATGATTAGCAAAAACACATCACAGATGATTTAAAGAATTGAAAAAACAATCAAATCAAGAAAAGTCAAAGCAATATATTTACAACTCAAATTTCACATGATTCAATTCTCTCCAACGCAGTGTCGCAATTGCTTGTCCTTTTCATTTCAAAATGATAATCTTTGAACGTCTGGTTGCTCTATTTTCTTAGTTGGAAACAAAGTATCAAGCACCACTATAAAAAGCGTGAAAATTTACTTCCTACAAGTATAAAAGAGACCAATATGCAACAAATTTAATTGATCCTAACAAGTGTAGAAACGAAACAAACCTGTAATAGAACCGAAAATCCTTCTAATCCGTGTAATTTCTTCACTCATGCGACTGGTAGTTTCCTTTGGGGGATTTAGTTTTCTTTTTTCAATGAATCCTATAATAACTGGAAGATTATGTAAAAACTATAGCACATATATACACATGTGAACGTGGGTCTTGAAAACCCCGCGCGCGAAAACTTCGTTTTTTAATTTTCTTTTTAAATTATTTTCTTTGATGTGGAAATCTTAGTTTCCTTTTTGTTTTGTTTTTTTTTTTTTTTAGAATCCCACGTTCATCTCTTTTGGAGATCACCATCATATAATTTTTAGGTTGTTATTAAGATCATCCTTTGTCATTTTTAAATTATACTAGTTTCAAATTTAATCCTTTCAAAAAAATTCAAATTTAAGCTTATCTATTTTTAAGAGTTAGATTTGTTTTTCAAATTAGGAATTAGACTTATTTGGCGCTAGTTTTGACCTATATAAATGATAAACTTTATATCACAATATTTTTAAATGTCTAACTAAAAAATTTATCAGCAAGATAAAATTCAAATAATAGTCAAATGTTTGTATTTTGAAAATTTTATAGTAACTAGTTTCCTACTCTGATATACATCAACCATATATTATATAAGTGATAGAAAACGATAGTTAATAATAATAATAAAAGAGAGAGAGCAATACATTGCATTGCATAAAATAAAGAACAAAAAGATAAAATATAACTACTATTAATGATGCCTCCAAATTTTGTGGCTTACTTTTCTGAAAAAAAAAATAATAAATTGGTGGCTTAGTTGGACGTGGTTTCATGTTTCAGGAAAAAAAATAATTAAAGCGCCTTTTCATTAATTTTTCCATTTTAATCATTTTAATAACAAAATAAAGAAAGCTTGATTTCTATAACAAAACTTAAAAAAAGAAAGTAGTAAAAAAAACTTTACATTAAGTTCATAAAAAACTTATGTTAGATATGCGATCAAAGCATGACGTTTATGCAACTAAAAATTTGATTCTTTTTAAGAATAAAAAAAGAATTTACTTTCTATGGAATGTTTTTGCGACTAAATTTTAGTCACTAGAAATATTATTTTAGAGACTAAAACTATTTCTTCATTGGAGAACAATTTTTTAAAATATTTTATGACTGCAATATGAGTCACGAAAAGTAGATAATATTTACCAACAAAATTTTAGTCGTAAATTTATATTTACAACGACTAAATTATTTTAGTAATAAAAATTTGGTCTTCCCTTCATTTTCAATATTTGGCGCCATAGTATTTTGCAACTAAATATATACATAGTCACTAAATCTATCTTTCTATAACTAAAAAATTAGCTGTTGACAAATTTGGTACTAAAAACAACGTACAATTAGCTCATATTGCAGTCATAAATTTTAGCGACTAAATTTTAGTGGTAAAAAATTACTATTGGTGACTATAAGCAATTAGTTGTTGAAAGTTTAGTCGTTGAAAGTGTAATTTCTTGTAGTATGAACGAAGCTGGAAAGAAAAAATAATATGATAGAACGTAGGAAAGAAAAAAAAAAATATGATAGATTGTAAAAAATAATCTACCAGATTACTTCTGGCTGCAAGAGACGGTGATTGAACATCGCCGCCGGTCACTCATGATGGTAATTTTATAGATTACATTTTTGATCTACATGGGAAAATTCAGTAAATATTTTGTTGATTTTTTATTGGTTCTTTTGTTGGGGAAAAATATAAAACTCTAATATTTGTGGCCTCTTTTGTTGGGAAAAAATACAAAACTCTAATAATTGTGGCATAAATTCTTAAGGTCGGATGTTTCGATGGCATTTCTCTAAATTAACCAAAAAAAAAAGACTCAAAAATTCCCGAATTTAAATAATCTTGAACACAAAAGGTCCAAATTGCAGATGCCCAATCTTAGAATTGGCCTACAAAGACGTTAATACACCAGTAACTAGTAGATCATATGTTGGACCATAAAAGTGTATTAAATTGCAGTGAGACTTGTTTTTGCAGTGATATTTTTTTTTTCAATTTTTTGAGTGATATAATCAGATTCTTTTTTTGAGGTTATATCCTATTTATTGTAATTAAATATAAGTTTAAAAATTTTTAAAGAAAAAAGAATGAGAAGGCTCAAGGCCCTAGCCAGCTCCGTGCATGCTCAAAAATAAAAGATATATATATATATATATATATATATATATATATATATATATATACACGGTAAAGAAGAAAAATCCTTTTCATTCTCAAGGGGTTAAATCTGCACTACTAATAAGATAGTGAGACCTGGTCTAATTTATAGTATACTTTTTAGATTAGATTCGTTGTTTCGTGAGAGACAGGATTTCAAGGCGAAGAGATTAAATATGAGTGCTAGATAAAGAAAACCCTCTATTTTGTTGTTTTCATTTTTGTCTCTTTAATTCATATCGCTTAAAGAGATTTTCTTAAAATAAATACGTTTACGCATCAATCTTAATGCATTCTTGCGACAAAAGAATTATTTTGTAAACCAGGTATCATGTTATTTTGTTTATGTGGTAGACCTGTCTAATTAATATTTGACATTTAGATGAGAAGTTTTATTAATTCTATCTGATTTTATTTTCTCTTTCCTAATTCATGCCTAGTCATAATTCACATAAATGTTTTGCCCAAATCTCTTGTATCATTCATTTTTTTCGTTTTGTTTAAAAAATATTACCGGTTTACTCTTAAACAGATTTTTTTTAAAAAAAACAACTATATTTATTTCCCTTTCTTGATAAAGTGTGTAACATCAAGTGTTGTGAATATGCAGCGTGGGCAAGAGTTCCCTCTTATACAGGTATACAACTATATCGATCTCTTGCAAATGATCTCTTGGTTTTATGTTTTCCTTATTGTTCTTCTCTTCATCATTCCACTAATATTATTATTATTATGGAATAACGATCATTCAAAACCCATAATTATAATCTACCCCCAGGACCATGGAAGGTTCCAATTATTGGAAGCTTGCATCAATTAGCATTCTCTCCTTCTTCTTCTTCTTCTTCTTCTTCTTCTTCTTCTTCTTCTTCACTCCCACATGGCTTCTTAAAAGACTTTGCAAAGAAACACGGGCCAGCGATGAAACTCCACTTTGCTCAAGTTTTGACGGTCGTGATTTCTGTTGAGTTTGGTGCTCTAAAAGCTGTGACATTGTACATATTATTAATAAATAAATAAAATGATATTTATTATTATTTTAGTTGATTATATGTATTATGAATACATTTATAAACATCAAAAAAATTCCATGATTATTTATGTGACTATAAATTTAGCATATAAGTGTTATTTGCTTATGGATAAAATTTATAGATAATAATCTAAATAGTCCGTAATAATTAATTAAAGTTTGGAATCTTTAATTAAAAATTATAAGTACGGTCCAATCTCATCTAAAATGAAATAGTCATTATCCGAACTATTAATGTAGAGACATTTGATTGGAGGTACTTTATATAATGAGATTATATAGGACTGAACCAGATAAATTATAAATCTTTAATAATCATCCGTTACAAATAGAGTATTCAAATTTATCACTATGATGATCATATATTTGACAGTCTTAATCCTGAGTATTTATTAGATTTCTATTTATGACATTATGTTTTTTGACTTGCATGGTAAGATTTATCTAAGCACAGATTATAACTTAGCATCTTAGAAACATAAAGTAATAAATGGCTGGGAATAATATTATACATATATGGAATCCATTCATTCCCTATGGAAGTTAGAAAAATAGTTCTCTTGAGTGGTAATTCAAGGTTTGAACAGTAGAGCGCTCGTTCATAATAAGATTATGAATTAATTGTTTATTAAAGAATTAATGGAACTCAAGGATAAAGATGTAATAAGAGAGGTGAACGAAAATTGAACCTAGCTCTTATTATGAACTATTTATGGAAAACTGACTTATATGTAATGATTATATCAATGGACCACTCGCTAATTTTCTTTGAGTAGTTTCACTATAATCTCAAGAGTTCAGTTTCAGGTTTTTAGTGGAGTCACACTGAAACTAATAAATTTGGCATATTAATTAAAGAGTTTGATTAAATGTCAAATTTATTGGAGCTTGGATTATAGGTCCATAGGTCCCCAATACCACATCTGTAACACTATATTAGATTTTTACATAGAATAAATTATACATATTTAATTTAGAATTATTGAATTCTGAATTAATTATTTCACACTTGAATTATTAATGTGACACAGAAAAATATTCTCTGTGACACATAATGTAATTTGATAAATGTTATCACATTTATAGAGTATTAGTTAATTAATTAATTGATTATTTTTTAAAATCTATTCTTAAATAAATGTGATTTATTTTTGAATTTAGATATATATGGTTTTGAACTAAATCTTTTTATATATATAAGATTCTATAATATATTAATATATATATATATATATATATATAAAGAATCACTTGTTGTGATTCGGTCAAAAAAAATAAAAAAAAAAGGAAGGAAAGTTTACTTTACGTAAACTTTACTTATATATATATGTGTGTGTGTGATACGGATCACATAGTGATTCGGGAAAGAAGAAAAAGAAAAAGAAAAGGGAAAGTAAAATTATTAACGGCTCAGATATAAAAATGAGAGATAACAGTTATCTCAAGAGAATTATTCACATAATTTTTACAAAATACTTAGAGAGAAAAACTGAGAGTTCTTCTCTGAAAAAAAGGGTCTGCTATCTCATGTGTTGAGTACATAGCAGATTCAGAAAAGTGTGAGGAAAATTCATTCTTACAGTTTGACGCCCACTCGTCTTTCCATTGGTGTGGAGGCTTGGATTGGAAGATCGTGGTGTCAAAAAGGAAAGCTAGGATACCTTGATAGTCTTCAAAAAGGTTTGTAAAATTACCTAAACTTTTTATAATTAAAATTATATATCTATTCCCGATGAACAAAGTTTTCAGAAAATTTTTGTTTGTCAACGATCCTTTTCTTCCGCTGCGTTTCATATTTTAATTCCAACAAATGACATTAGAGCAGGTTATAGCATATATAATTTTAATTAAACATGATTTATTTTGATAATATCATGTTTTTTATGCATGTTTGTTAATTTTTATTCATGAGATGAATGATTGTTTAATGAAGGGATTTTTGGTCGTTAATTATATGGTCCTTTTGGATTAATAATTTTATTTTTAGTTTGATTAGATCAATCTGTGTAAACCTATAAAGAGGTATAGGCTTTTTGTAATTTATTATTATTATTATTATTATTATTATTATTATTATTATTCTTTTTTCTTTTCTTCTCTCCTCTCCTTCACTTGCTACACGTGGAGCGATGAAGAAAAAGATGCCCATTGGATTTTTTGGCCCAATTGAGAACTTTGGGTCTATCAAATTTCAAAGGTAATCCAGCAAATTGTTGCACAATAAACCACTTGATGAAGACTGCAAAATTAGAGCAGGGAATTATGTATAAATTACAAGAAGACCCCTGTAATTTTTTTTTTTGGTTGTAATTTTAATTATCCAAAAGGACCTAGTCAAAAATTCATTGTTTGTTTTCCTTTTTATTTTCATGTGATGATTGTAATAACATGTTCATGCATGATAACATGTCATCTAGGAAAGTGCCCACTTATAGTTATTGTAACATGACATGCATACACTTAGCATATTATTTTTTTATAAAGGAGTTTATAAAATGATTTAATATGTGTTAGCATTAATTTAATAAGATTAAATTAATTGGGTTGGTTTTATAGAATCTTAATTTATTAATCAACCAAATAATGTGAATTTAGTTTTAATAGTTAAGACTTGGTAAAATTCACATAAATTCTAAGTTATCTAATTTTAAATTGTTTAATATTCAGTAACTTAGACAATTCATAATAAATTTAGATTTTTAGAAAATCTGGTAATTTATTTAAGTGTAAATAGAATGGGATTCTATTAACACATAATATAATCTAGTAATTAAAAATTGTTTTTATCTACTAGAATTATGAAACATATGATGTTTTATAAGATAAAACACATCTTTTAAAATATTGAGTAGGAGAAGGTAATATGACAATATAACCTACGGTCTCTACTATTAGTACAACACCGTGAGATTTAGGTGGCGCCTCGCGACTCTTTGATTTCGTCCTCCGTACGGAGGGTGTCCATTTAAATCAATATCAAGGTTGGCTTCCTTGAGATAAGATTTTATAATGTATTTCAAAATTGACCTACCCTACGGCGGCAATTTTGAGTTAAGCTGTTAAAATCTAAAATAGTGGGTTACACTCATAAAGACATAATTAAATTGTTAATTATATCTTGACGAAAATAAACGGTTATTAATAAATATAAAAAATATGAGATATTTTCAATATATTTATTAATCGAGAATGTCTCAATTCAATTCATAAATAATTTGACCTACCCTACGGCGGCACTTTATTTATTAAAATTGAATAATCGTGGAATTAGTAAAATATTTTTTTTTGTGCATCATGCATCACGTTTACTATTCCAAAACATATATTTATGATGTTTATGCAACCATTTTAATTTTTACTATTTTATTTATTTATTACAGCAACAATGTCTAATCCTATCATCGTATTCTCTCAAATAAAAAATTAACCGGAGATAATTTTGTCAAGTGGAAGAGTAACATGAACATTGTACTAATTTGCGAAAGTTACAAGTTCGTCCTAACAGAGGAATGTCCTCCAGAGCCTGCTACTAATGCTCCTCGTAATGTACGGGAAGCATATGATCGTTGGATCGAGGCGAACAATAAGGCCTGTTGTTTTCTTTTGGCTGGCATGTCTGATGTGCTTAAGATGAAGCACGAAAGCATGGAGACCGCTTATGAGATAATGCAGTCTCTGCAAGACATGTTTGGTAAACCTTCTGAAAAGGCACGTCACGAAGCTGTTAAGGCAGTAATGAATGCAAAAATGAAGGCAGGGATTTTGGTCAGAGAACATGTTATCAACATGGTTAACTATCTCCATGAGGCCGAGGTCAACGGGGCTATGATAGATGAAGCCACACAGGTGGGGATGATTTTGGAAACCCTCTCCCTGCGTTCCTTCAGTTCAAAAGCAACTATTTCATGAACAAGCTAAAATATAACATGATTGAGTTGCTTAATGAGTTTCAAACCTTCGAGTCTATTTCGAAAGAAAAGACAAAAGAAGCTGAGGCAAATGTTGCAGAAGCTCAACCCTCCTCTTCTGCTCAAAAGAATAAGAAGAGGAAGGGGACTGAAGGAAGTAGTAAGTCTAAGAATGGAGGGCAACCTAAGAAGAACAAAAGCAACAACAACAAAAAGAGCTCAAACTAAAAGAAGCCTAAAGGAAAATGTTTCCACTGCGGCGTAGTTGGGCACTAGAAGAGAAACTGCAAGAAGTATCTTCAGGAGCTCAAAGAAAAGAAGAACAACGGTAAATCAGATTTACTCGTTTTAGAAGCTTGTTTAGTTGAAGATAATACTTCACCTTGGATAATTGATTCAGGGGCAACTAACCATTTTTGTTCTTCTTTGCATATGCTTAGTTCTTCAACGGAGCTTGCCGACGGGGAACAAACGATGAGAGTGGGAATGGGAGAGGTTGTTTCGGCAAAAGCAGTGGGAGTTGTTAAACTTTATTTTAGAAATAAGTTTTTAATTTTGGACAATGTTTATTACATTTCTTGTTTTTGTAGAAATTTGATTTCTGTTTCTAGGTTGTTTGAATAAATGTTTAATATTTCTTTTAATAATAATTATGTTAATATTTCAAGAAATAGTTTGAATATTTGTTCTGTGCATCTGGAAAATGTTCTTTACACTTTAAGGCTCAATGAAAAATCACTGCTCAATACCGAAATGTTCAAAGTTGAACAACCAAAACCCAAGAAGCAAAAGATTTCTTCTGATAATGATACATACCTATGGCACCTTAGATTAGGTCACGTTAACCTTGACAAAATTAACAGACTGGTAAAGGAAGGTCCTTTAAAAGAGCTAAAAGTTAGTTTTCTACCAGTTTGTGAATCTTGTCTTGAAGGTAAAATGACTAAGAGGTCTTTCTCAGCAAAAGGCGAAAGGGCCAAGGAACCACTTGAGCTAATACATTCAGACGTCTGTGGTCCATTGAATGTACAAGCACGTGGTGGTTACGAATATTTTGTCACATTTATTGACGATTATTCAAGGTATGGTTACATATACCTAATGCAAAGGAAATCTGAAACTTTTAGAAAGTTCAAAGAATTCTAAGCGGAAGCTAAAAAGCAATTAGGAAAGATGATGAAGAGTCTTCGATCTGATCGAGGAGGAGAATACCTTTGATACTAAATTCAAGGACTATATGATAGAACATGGTATTCTATCACAACTCACCGCACCTGGAACACCACAACAAAATGGTGTTGCAGAGAGAAGAAATAGAACGTTGCTTGATATGGTGAGATCCATGCTCAGCTACTCATCATTACCCACTTCGTTTTGGGGATATGCACTACAAACTGTAGTATATCTTTTAAACATAGTTCCATCTAAGTCTATTCCAAAAACACCTTTAGAGTTATGGAATGGTCACAAACCTAGTATGCGACATATCTGTATATGGGCGTGTCCAGCACATGTGCTGAAAGGAAAGACCGGGAAGTTAGAACTTCATTTTGAAGTTTGCTTATTTGTGGGATACCCAAAGGGAATGAGGGGAGGTTTGTTTTATAGTCCACAGGAAAAGAAAGTACTTGTATCGACAAATGCTACTTTTCTCGAGAATGATTATATGACAAACTATAAACCTCGTAATAAAGTAGTACTTGAAGAGTTACTTTCTGATCACATCAAACAGCAACCGACAACTGTTGTCGAAGGACATAATGAAGAGACTACATCTCCTTATCAGAAATTCATACCACCTCGACGTAGTGGGAGGGTTGTGAGACCACCTGCTCGCTACAGGGAACTTGGAGAAGCAAATGTTGCTATCTCTGATAATGGTGAAGATGATCCATTGACATATCATGATGCAATGGAAGTTTATGAGAAGAAAAAATTGCTGGAGGCTATGAACCTTGAAATGGAGTCCATATACTCCAATTCAGTCTAGGATTTTGTAGACCTACCTAAAGGGATAAAACCCATAGGGTGCAAATGGATTTATAAGAAGAAAAGAGGAGTGGATGGGAAAGTTGAGACTTTCAAAACTAGGCTTGTGGCAAATGGTTATACCCAAAAAGAGGGAGTTGACTATGAAGAAACTTTCTCGCCTGTAGCTATGTTTAAATCCATTCGGATTCTTTTATCCATTGCTGCTTGTCTTGATTATCAGATATGGCAAATGGATGTCAAGATTGCCTTTTTGAATGGCTATCTTGAGGAAAGCATCTATATGGTGCAACCAGAAGGGTTTATAGTCAAAGGTCAAGAGCAAAAAGTTTGCAAGTTGTAGAGGTCCATCTATGGACTCAAGCAAGCTTCAAGATCTTGGAACTTGAGATTTGATGAAGCGATCAAATCTTATGGTTTCGATCAAAATATTGATGAACCTTGTGTTTATAAGTACATCAAAGATAAGAAGGTGGTCTTCTTGGTTCTTTATATAGATGATATTCTACTCATTGGGAATGATGTAGGCATATTATCTGATGTAAAGAAATGGCTCGCCAACAATTTTCAAATGAAAGATTTAAGAGAAGCAAGTTATGTTCTTGGAATCCAACTCATAAGAGATCGCAAGAACAAACTATTGGTGCTGTCTCAAGCATCGTATATCGATAAGGTGTTTATCAGATTTTCGATGCAAAACTCCAAGAAAGGTAATTTGCCTACATGTCATGGAGTTTATCTTTCAAAAGAGCAGTGTCCTAAGACACCTCAAGAGGAAGAAAATATGAGACGGGTACCATATGCATATGCAGCAGGAAGTCTAATGTATGCCATGTTGTGTACAAGACCTGACATTTGCTATGCGATGGGTATAGTCAGTCGGTATCAATCCAACCCAGGATTAGATCATTGGGTAGCGGTTAAACATATTCTCAAGTATCTTAGGGGAATGAGAAACTATATGCTAGTTTATTCTGGTGAGAATTTGATTCCCATTGGATACACTTATTCTGATTTTCAATCAGACAAAGACACACGTAAATCTACGTCTGGATCAGTGTTTACTTTTGGTGGTGGAGCCATAGTTTGGAGAAGTATCAAACAATCTTGTATTGATGATTCAACTATAGAAGCAAAATATGTGGCTGCTTGTGAAGCAGCTAAAGAAGCTGTTTGGCTTCGTAAGTTCTTAAATGATTTAGAAGTAGTTCCAGGCATGGATAAACCACTCACACTGTATTGTGACAACAATGGTGCAGTGACAAATTCAAGAGAACCTAGAAGCCACAAAAGAGGAAAGCATATAGAAACAAAATATCATTTGATTAGAGAGATAGTGCATCGAGGCGATGTGGAAGTTGTGAAGATAGTGTCAGAAAACAACTTTGCCGACCCTTTCACCAAGACATTACCTGCAAAGAGCTTTGAGGGACACTTGGAAGGCTTAGGTCTTAGAGACATGTCTCACCTGCTTTAGGGCAAGTGGGAGATTGTTGGGTTTGGTGCCCTAAAAGTTGTGACATTGTACATATTGTTAATAAATAAATAAAATGACATTTATTATTATTTTGGTTGATTATATGTATTATGAATACATTTATAAACATCAAGAAAATTCCATGATTATTTATGTGACTATAAATTTAGCATATAAGTGTTATTTGCTTAGGGATAAAATTTATAGATAATAATCTAAATAGTCCGTAATAATTAATTAAAGTTTGGGATCTTTAATTAAAAATTACAAGTACGGTCCAATCTCATCTAAAATGAAATAGTCATTATCTGGACTATTAATGTAGAGACGTTGGATTGGAGGTACTTTATATAATGAGATTATATAGGACTGGACCAGATAAATTATGAATCTCTAATAATCATCCGTTACAAATAGAGTATTCAAATTTATCACTATGATGATCATAAATGTGATAGTCTTAATCCTGAGTATTTATTAAACTCATATTTATGATATTATGTTTTTTGACTTGCATGGTAAGATTTGTCTAAGTACAGATTATAACTTAGCATCTTAGAAACATAAAGTAATAAATGGCTAGGAATAATATTATATAGATATAAAATCCATTCCTTCCCTATGGAAGTTAGAAAAATAGTTCTCTTGAGTGATAATTCAAGGTTTGAACAATAGAGCGCTCGTTCATAATAAGATTATGAATTAATTGTTCATTAAAGAATTATTGGAACTCAAGGATAAAGATGTAATAAGAGAGGTGAACGAAAATTGAACCTAGCTCTTATTATGAACTATTTATGGAGGACTGACTTATATGTAATGATTGTATCAATGGACTACTCGCTAATTTTCTTTGAGTAATTTCACTATAATCTCAAGAGTTTAGTTTTCAGGTTTTTAGTGGAGTAACACTGAAACTAATAAATTTGGCACATTAATTAAAGAGTTTGATTAAATGTCAAATTTATTGGAGCTTGGGTTATAGGTCCATAGGTCCCCAATACTACATCTGTAACACTATATTAGATTTTTGTATAGAATAAATTATACATATTTAATTTAGAATTATTGAATTCTGAATTAATTATTTCACACTTGAATTATTAATGTGACACAGAAAAATATTCTCTGTGACACATAATGTAATGTGATAAATGTTATTATATTTAACTGAGTATTAGTTAATTAATTAATTATTTATTTTTTAAAATCTATTCTTAAATAAATGTGATTTATTTTTAAATTTAGATATATATGGTCTTGAACTAAATTTTTTTATATATATAAGATTCTATAATATATTAATATATATATATTAATATAATATATATATATATATAAGAAAGAAACTTACGTTTCACGTTTCCTTATTATATATATATATATATATATATATAAAGAATCACTTGTTGTGATTCGGTCAAAAAAAATAAAAAAAAAGGAAGGAAAGTTTACTTTACGTAAACTTTACTTATATATATATGTGTGTGTGTGTGTGATACGGATCACATAGTGATTCGGGAAAGAAGAAAAAGAAAAAAAAGGGAAAGTAAAATTACTAATGGCTCAGATATAAAAAGGAGAGATAACAGTTATCTCAAGAGAATTATTCATATAATTTTTACAAAATACTTACAGAGAAAACTGAGAGTTCTTCTCTAAAAAAAAAGGGTCCGCTATCTCATGTATTAAGTGCATAGCAGATTCAGAAAAGTGTGAGGAAAATTCATTCTTGCAGTTTGACGCTTATTCGTCTTTCTATTGGTGTGGAGGTCTGGACCCTGATAGTCTTCAAACAGGTTTGTAAAATTACCTAAAGCTTTCTATAATTAAAATTATATATTTATTCTCGATGAACAAAGTTTCAAAAAAATTTTGTTTGTTAACAATCATTTCCTTCCGCTGCGTGTCATATTTTAATTCCAACAATTTCATCTCCAGAAGCAGCCAAAGAAGTCTTGCAAACACATGAACTTGTTTTTGCACAAAGACCCCTCAAGCTTGGGCTTGAAGCGATGTCGTTTGATCATCCGGGAGGTCTAGTTTCCTCTCCTTATGAGGAATACTGGCGACAAATGAGGAAAATCTGTGTCGTTGAGCTGCGAAGTCCCAAGCGTGTGATGCCGTTTAGTTCGGTCAAAGAAGAGCAAGTGTGGAGCCTGATTGAATCCATTATCAGTACATAGAAGAATTCATCTTCACGATTTTGATCAACTTCAGCAAGATGATCATTTCGATGACGATCACCACGATTTTGACGACGGTGTATGGGAACAAGTGTAGGGGACATGATGAGTACGTAGCGTTACTCAAGGAGTTGCTGACTTTTAGTACAGGATTTACTTTGGCTGATTGCTTTCCTTCAATTAAAATCCTCGGCTATGTGACGGGTATTAAGGCTACATTGCAGAGAATACGACGGAAGATGTCCAAGATTCTTGATGATATCGTGGATGATCATAAGATGAAGATCAAGTCTGCGAGATCGACGGTAGATGGGGCAGAGGAGGAAGAAGATTTACTTGATGTGCTTTTGAGACTCCAACAAACAAGTAAACTCAAATTTGAGCTCACAATCAATCCTATAAAAACTGTGATTATGGAATGTTTAAGTCTTACAATTTTCATTATCTTTACTTTTACTTTTACTATGTTTGTGTTTATGATTATAGAAAATTTTACTTTTTATGGGTTTAAACTTTCATCTTAAAAGGTGATCAATTTGTTAAATATAATGATTAAATGTCTTTATATAGGAATTTATGTTTATTGTTACATTTAAATGATTTGGAACTAGAGTTTATTTTACCATTTACACCTACGTACAAATAGATTAATATGTTTTACAATTAAGATTGAGGTGAAGAAAGACAATATTTTATAAGGATATGGTAGGTGCAGGAGTTGAAAGAACGGCAACTGTGTTGGAATGGGCAATGTCAGAACTAATAAAAAATCCAAGAGCATTGGAGAAGGCACAAGCCGAGATACGGGATGTGCTAGGAGGAAAAGTGAAAATCAACGAAGCCGACATACAAGAACTGCATTATTTGAAATTTGTCATCAAAAAAATGCTTCGGTTGCACCGTCCCGCTCCCTTGTTAGGCAGAGAATCAAGAGAAGGATGCCAAATCATAGGATATGACATTCCTTACAAAACAAAGATAGTCATCAATGCTTGGGCACTAGGAAGAGTAGAGATCCGGAGATTTGGGAGAATGCCGATTGCTTTGAGCCAGAGAGATTCTTGAATTCATCTGTTGATCTAAAGGAGACCGACTTTTCTTTTCTAAATATGGAACTAGCGCTTGCTCAATTGTTGTATCACTTTGATTGGCAACTCCCACATGGTGGCAAAATGGAAGAACTTCACATGTTTGAGGAGTATAAAGTAAGTTGTAGGAGGATGAATGATCTGTTCTTAGTTTTCACCCTGTTATGTCTTTTATCAATTAAATCCCATTAAATTGAGATCTAAATAATCCATAAATGTGACTAATGATATGTAACACATGATGGCAGAGATATTAATTGTAAAAGAACTCTGTTTTGTATTCAGATTTTATGACAAAGTTGCAAGTAGTACATTGATTCTTTGCAATGAATATCATAATATATCCTAGATATTGTCATTTGTACTTAAATAATATTATATTACAAAGCACATTCTAAAGGTCTTGCGGCCAAGCCTTACTAGCCGCATACCTGAATTTTCTTTTTTTTTTTTTAACCCGTATATGTATTTTGTTGAAACATATAGTTCGCCCTTCTTAAAACCCAAAATATATATCTGCCTATTCTTACTTATTTTTCTAGTTCCACTACTGCTTAGAATAATCATGCCCTATTAAACATTGTGTTTGATAGGTAATAGCTCTTCAATTTCTATGGCATTTAGCAACACAGGTGACACAACAGATCTGTGAAAACAACGTATTATATTTTCCAGAAGTCTCAGTTGAGAAAACTGAATATAGGAGATCTCAGGATTTTAACTGATCCTCAGTTAAATGGAGGCGCTGGACTATTTTTAAGGAAAAGTGAAAGGGTCTGCAAGGTAGCTTAAGAAGGAACAAACGACACTAAACAAGGTCTAGCGGCTTCGCGAGAAGCCAAACGACAAGTATGATAAAACTATTATTATATCTAATAACTTCATACCAGATCCAAAGGACTATTTTCAAAGGAAAGAAAATTATTAATTTATTATCAAGAAGTTACATTATTTTTTCCCAACGACAAATAAATATAAAATGTCTATTAATTATAGTGTAAAACATATGTTTCTTTTCCGAATTAATTTAAGATTTGGTAGCATGGTAATAACTTTGGAACCTGAATATGTAACTGTTACATTAGGCATTTTAAAGGTTTCAACATTGAAACCAATTTATTCTTTGTAACAATTATGCATTAATGGTTTCATTCATTTCCCATTAAAATTAATCTGGTAACTGATTTTTCTTGGGTGCTATTTATTTCCTTGATGGGAGGAAATACGTGTAGCAGAGAAAAACCAGAAAAGTTTTTGACGTTCAGATTTTTTGTGAAACAAAAACTTGGGTCCCCAAATCCGAAAATTCTCTAAAGTACCAACACCATCAATTGAGCTTTTTGGAGGACTTGGAAGCTCTCAAATGCAGGCAGTCACGGTACACCGTCGAAATTCTCAGGTGCAATGGCCGAAGGTAACAAAATGTTTTCACGCTTCCGTTTATTCGATTTTAATATGTATATAGTTTTGCATGTTAGAATCAGTTTATGTTTATATTTGGTATCAGAGCCATAAACTACCTCTACCTTGCGTGCTAACTGTGGAGTTTTTTTTTTTTTAAAAAAAAAATTCCGTGTTTTGAACGCACGAGTTGAATTTTTTTTTTTTTATTTTTGGGTTTTGTTTTTTAACGTTTCTTAATTGAAACTAAGATTAGAAATCATTTAGATATTAGATTTCTATGAATTCTGCAATTTGAAACGTCAAAAATAGTGTCCAGAGGGTGAAAAACGAGCCGGGTTTGAAACGGGTCAAAACCGGGTCGTTCGGGTGAAGAAGACCCGGATTCAAGGTTGAAGACTATAAAAATGACATGTCGTTTGGCTTGGGTCAGCCAAAAACGACATGTCGTTTCAGGCGTTGAAGGGCTCGTTTCAGCGTTAAAAAACAACAAGTCGTTCTGGACATTAATGACCAAAACGACATGTCGTTTGGTATGTTGACAGGCTGCCCTCTCAGTAAACGACGCGTCGTTTACGCCGTGGGGGCTCTCCAAACGACACTGTTTTTAAATATGCAGAAAAAAAAACCCAAAAATTAAAAAAAAAAACATTTTTTGATTTTTTCCAGATTTTAAAAAATGATATTTTTAGGGAAAATTTCATAAAATTTTTAGTTTTTATAATTTTTATGAAATTTTCATAATATCCACAATTTGGTATATTTTTATGAAATTTTTCATATTATGGAATAATTTATGAAAAATTCATAATTTTGAATATTCAAAATTTTTGGTATTTGTTATGAATATTATACAGTAATTGTGTAGATATAATTTTATAAATTTATGTGCATATAGTGTTCATTATGTATAATTTGTGATTTAAAATTATGCATGCAATATTAAGTTAAATAATTTAGTACATTTAATTTTGTGCAATGATGTGCTAAATTATATTTTTGAATGTATAATTTTAATATATACATAATGAAAATTAGTACATAAATTATGGTTCTTTGTTCATATTTATTTTTTGCTTAAGGTAAATGCAACTTATTTTATGAGCAAAAATTTAAGAATAAATGTCATATGGTAAAAAATTATCCACAGCATCTTTGATTATGCAAAAAATTATATTAGATGTTTAAATCACATATGGTAAAAAGACATTAAATTGTGATTAATCATATGTAATATGATAAATTTTATCCCACAAGAATTTTTATTGTATTTAATATGATTAGTTAGGATGATATATCAAATTATCTTTCTTAATTTACCCACAGGAATTAAGAAAAGGGAATATAATTTGATAGTGTCATTATAAGGATATATGAATCTGTTTGAGTTAAAAATTTAGCCCACAGGTAATTTTTATGTCATTTGATTCATATTTTAATGCATGATTTACATTGGTAAACATGTCATAAAGTATTGTAGCCTCAATTTAGTAACATAAGCATGTATGTTTTATTATGCAGCTATGCAAATTGTGAGTTACTTTGATTTCCAGTGTGACATTCTCAAACTTAAGGGAGACAATTATAAGGTGTGGAAGGAGAGAATTCTTCTTCATTTAGGTGTCATGGACATTGACTTGGCTATCTGTGAGGATGAACCACCTGCCATTACGGAGACCAACCAGCCAGATGACGTTGACCGTTATAAAAAGTGGGAGCAATCTAATCGCCTCTGCGTAATGTTCATAAAGACGAAAATCTCAACTGGCATACGTGGTTCATTGGAGCAATATGACAAAGTGCGAGCTCTGATGAAGGCAATTGATGAGCAGTTTGCTACATCAGACAAAGCCTTGGCTAGCACCTTGATATTGAAATTTTCGTCCATGAAGCTTACTGGAATTCATGGTGTGCGTGAGCACATCATGCAAATGAGGGATATAGCGGCTCAGCTAAAGACACTTGAGGTTGAGATGTCTAAAACCTTCCTTGTGCACTACATCCTCAACACTCTCCCACATCAATATGGACCTTTCAAGATCTCCTACAACACACATAAGGATAAGTGGTCCATCAATGAATTGATGACCATGTGTGTCCAGGAAGAAGGAAGGCTTGTTATGGAAGCGGGAGAGAGTGTGCATCTGGCAACTCAAAGGAAGAACAAGGGCCAAGCCAAGAATAAGGGAAAAGGCAAACTGCCCGCTCAAGCTGATATCAAGAAGGAATCCAGGTGCTTTTTTTGTAAAAAGAAGGGGCACATAAAGAAGGATTGTCCTAAATATCAGAGATGGCTTGACAAAAAAGGTACTCAATTCTCATTTGTTTGTTATAAATCTAATATGGTTGATGTTGAACATAACACATGGTGGATTGATTTTGGTTCTTCAATCCATGTCATTAATTCCTTGCAGGGATTGCAAGGCCTGAAGGAAGCCATTGGGAAGTGAGCAGTGCATCTATTCAAGCAACAAGATGCGCTCACATGTAGAGGCTATCGGAACATGCAATTTAGTTTTATCTAGTGGTTTTATTTTAAAATTAGAAAAGACATTTTATATTCCTAGTTTTTCTAGGAATTTAATTTCAGTTTCAGGGCTTGTATCATTGAGATTTTCCTTTAATTTTTCAGACACTATATTTAGTTTGTTTTATAGATCTGAACTTATTGGAAATGGTATATTGTCAAATGGTCATTTCAAAATTAATTTACAAGATAAAACTTCTTATACTTCTATGCATGTTCAAGATAATGCTGGCATTAAGAGATGTGTTATGAATGAAGATTCCTCTATGTTGTGGCACCGTAGATTGTGTCATATCTCTATTGAGAGAATAAAGAGACTAGTGAATGATGGAGTACTTAGTACTCTAGATTTTACTGACTTTGACATTTGTGTGGACTGCATAAAGGGGAAGCAGACCAATATGTCAAAGAAAGGTGCCAAGAGGAGTTCAGACATATTAGAGATCATACATACAGATATTTGTAGTCCAGACATAGACGCGTATGGTCAAAAGTATTTCATTACTTTTATTGATGATTACTCACGATATATGTATCTCTACTTACTTCATAACAAAAATGAAGCTATAGATGCCTTTAAGGTGTTTAAGGCAGAAGTAGAGAAATAATATGGTAAGCAAATAAAGATAGTGAGATCTGATAGAGGTGGTGAAAACTATGGTAGATACACCGAAGATGGACAAGCGCATGGTCCATTTGTGAAGTTTCTTCAAGAACATGGGATAGTTGCCCAATATACTATGCCCGGTTCTCCAAATCAAAATGGTGTGGCAGAAAGAAGAAACCGAACATTGTTGGATATGGTGCGGAGCATGCTTAGCAGCTCCAAGCTTCCTAGGTCTTTGTGGACTGAAGCTCTCAAGACGGCTGTGTATATATTAAACCGAGTTCCAACTAAGGCTGTCTCAAAGACACCGTTCGAGTTATGGAAAGGTTGGAAACCGAGTTTGCGACATATACGCGTTTGGGGATGCCCGTCTGAAGTGAGAGTCTATAATCCACAAGAAAAGAAGCTAGACCCAAGGACCATAAGTGAGTATTTCGTTGGATATGCTGAACGGTCTAAGGGATACAGATTTTATTGTCCATCACATACCACTAGGTTTGTGGAATCAAGGAATGCAAAATTTCTTGAGAATGACTTGATCAGTGGGAGCGATCGATCCTGGAACACCGTTTCAGAGAAAGATCATACAGATGCTCAAGCTTCCACTTCATATGATAGAGTGATTGTTATAAGCGATACGCCTACAGTTCAAACGCGTGTTGAACAACAGCCAGTCATTCAAGTTTCATAGATTGCTGATCAAGAAGCAGTAGATCCAGCTGAACAATAAATACAAGAACCTGTTGAACAGCCAGTTGATCAACATTCTCCTCAAGAGAATGTTGAACCAGCATTAAGGAGATCTACTAGAGTAAGGCGATCAGCCATTCCTAGTGACTATATTGTGTATCTACAGGAGTCTGACTACAACATAGGAGCCGAAAATGATCCAGAAACGTTTTCACAAGCCATGAGTTGTAAGGAATCTAACTTGTGGTATGATGCCATGAAAGATGAGATGAACTCTATGTCATCTAATGGAGTCTGGGATCTTGTCAAGTTGCTTGATGGTGTAAAACCCATTGGATGCAAATGGGTCTTCAAGACAAAGAAAGACTCATTAGGCAACATTGAGAGACATAAGGCAAGACTCGTTGCTAAAGGATTCACTCAAAGGGAAGGTATAGATTACACTGAGACTTTTTCTCCTATATCTAAAAAGAACTCCCTTCATGTGATCATGGCATTAGTAGCTCATTTTGATTTTGAGTTACATCAGATGGATGTGAAAACGGCATTCCTCAATGGTGATCTAGAGGAAGAGGTTTATATGAAACAACCTGAAGGATTCTCCTCTAGTGATGGTGAGCAATTGGTGTGCAAACTCAAGAAATCCATATATGGTTTGAAATAGGCTTCCCGTCAATGGTATTTGAAATTCCACGATGTCATCACTTCATTTGGTTTTGAAGAGAACATCATGGATCAATGTATATACTAAAAGGTCAGTGGGAGCAAGATTTGTTTCCTTGTTTTGTATGTGGATGATATCCTTCTTGTAACCAATGACAAGGGGTTTCTATATGAGGTGAAACAATTTCTTTCTAAGAACTTTGATATGAAGGATATGGGTGAGGCATCTTATGTCATTGGCATAAAGATCCATAGGGATAGATCTTGATGTATTTTGGGACTATCGTAGGAAACCTATATCAATAAAGTCTTAGACAGATTTCGGATGAAAGATTGGTCACCAAGTGTAGCACCCATTGTGAAGGGTGATAAGTTCAGTTTGAACCAATGTCCAAGGAATGATTTCGAGAAAGTTCAGATGAGCAACATTCCTTATGCTTCAGCTGTCGGAAGCCTTATGTATGCTCAGGTCTGCACAAGACCTGACATTGCATTTGCTGTGGGAATGTTGGGAAGATATCAGAGTAACCCAGGCATTGACCACTGGAGGGCTGCAAAGAAGGTGATGAGGTACCTTCAAGGTACAAAGGATTACATGCTTATGTATAGACGAACTGACATTCTAGAGGTGATTGGCTACTCCAATTCAGACTTTGTTGGCTGTGTTGATTCGAGAAAATCAACTTCAGGTTATATTTTCATGCTAGCCGGAGGAGCTGTATCTTGGAGGAGTGGAAAGCAAACGTTGGTTGCTACTTCCACAATGGAGGCAGAGTTCGTTTCTTGTTTTGAGGCTACTTCGCATTGTGTATGGTTGAAGAGTTTCATGTCAGGCCTCAGAATTGTAGATTCTGTGTCTAGGCCATTAAGAATATATTGTGACAATTCAGCTGCTGTCTTTATGGCTAAGAATAATAAGAGTGACAGTCGAAGTAAACATATCGACATTAAGTACTTAGCCATAAGGGAACGCATTAAGGAAAATAAAGTGGTCATTGAGCATATAAGCACTGAATTGATGATCGCAGATCCTCTGACATAAGGAATGCCACCGAAGTCATTTAAGGATCATGTTGTACAGATGGGACTTGGTTCCATAATGTAAATTTGTTTGTACATACAATTTACAGTCTTAATGAAACTCTTATTCAGTTGTGATATTTTCTCATATTTGTTTTGCACATTAAGTTATTGGAGAAAATTCACATATAGTAGGACCAAGAATAAACATTGGATTTATTCATAAAGTTAAGTTTCCATATAAGGAATAAAGTCTGAGAAATAATACATTGTAACACATGGAAGATAATACTCACAATTTAGAGAAATTATCGCCATGATTCATGTATTTGTTTCCTGAAAGTTTGGGTTTAATGGATATAAAGATAAATATGGAGACCAAGTGGGAGAATGTAACTGTTACATTAGGCATTTCAAAGGTTTCAACATTGAAACCAATTTATTCTTTGTAACAATTATGCATTAGTGGTCTCATTCATTTCTCATTAAAATTAATCTGGTAACTGATTTTTCTTAGGTGCTATTTATTTCCTTGATGGGAGGAAATGAGTGTAGCAGAGAAAAACCAGAAAAGTTTTTCACATTCAGATTTTTTGTGAAACAAAAACTTGGGTCCCCAAGTCACCATCAATTGAGCTTTTTAGAGGACTTGGAAGCTCTCAAGTGCAGGCAGTCACGGTACACCGTCGGAATTCTCAGGTGCAATGGCCGGAGGTAACAAAATGTTTTCACGCTTCCGTTTATTCGATTTTAATATGTATATAGTTTTGCATGTTAGAATCAGTTTATGTTTACAGAATAATCTGGTTTTAATGAAAGAAAAGAATTAGAATAGCATGCCAAAATTCAAACCAGTTATTAACTTTTCTTTTGTTCTGTTTTTTTTCATAGGCAATCATTGATGCTGCTGCGTATGTCCCACCACCTCCTTCAGAAGAACAAAAGAAGAAAATTGCAAAAAAGTGAGATACATTTGCAATCTGCGTTTGCCAATTCATGGCCTTTAGACTTACCTCGTGCCATTACAGAGTTTCTAGTATTGTATGCTTTGTATATTTTTTGCTAGGAAGGACACTGAATTTGCTTCTTCGTATCCTTTCTTGTATTGTTTAAAAGGGCTGCTATTAGGGAACAGAAACGGCTTAAGAGCAAGAAGGTGCTTTCAGATAAAAAGGCATTTAGAAGAAGTCAGGACAGTTGGGATTAGCCTACCATGTAGTGTCGTCTTAGTATTTTGAGATCCTTATTCTTATTCATGCCAGTTAATTTTCCTCTTCACTCCCTTTATTGCTTCTACATCATTTAGCTTGTGTGTGTATATTTTTCGGATTGTATGTTATCTTCCTTCTTACAAGTATATATGATCTTTGTAGAATCCGGAGGAAGCATTTGGATGTCTGGATATGCAGAGAGACAATTCAAGAGATGGAGATTATAGATGGATGAATTCCTCAAGAGCGAGATGCTAATCGACGAAGATACTTTCTACGCTACTCTTCTACTGAAGTTGCTGATTAGATTAGGGCTGTAAATCGGTATATCTTGTGAACGGAACAGAAATAATTCTTACAGAGATTCTACAACTCAATTTTTGGCAACTTGGGAAGTACTTAAATTTCAATACAATGTATGAGATTTAATATTTAATTTCAAATTTGAAGATCAAATCGTTTCTGGTGTATTATATTTGTAAGTTGGGCCTTACTTTTGTCCTGTTCTTTGTCCAAAGAATGGATTATTCTATTAGCAGTTGAAAGAAGTAATAGTTGTTTCATGCGCGTGTGCGTGGAAAGGTCATCCAAGGCATCTTTGTTTTCTCCTCTTAATGCAAAACTGTGTGCCAATTCAATCACATTTTTTCGGTCACGTCGTACGTTTTGAATTGATTCTTCTGGAAGCATTTTCTTCTTTCGGACCAGATAAATAGTTTACGCCAACCCTGCCGGTGGGAACAAAATAAAAGGAAACTTCTTTCATAAGATAAAAAATTCCAATTTATAACTTTTTTTTTTGTTAATGTACGCTTTTTTTGGAAGCATTAAACGTACACATTTTAGTTTGTATATAACTTGAATCTGTTCTGTCCCAAATTATATATATATATATAGTTACTGATAAAAATACTGCTTTGTAATTTAAGGGGGGAAAGACTAACTCAATTGCAAAGATTGGCAAGTTAAAGGTAGAAAGAGTTGTTGTCTGTTGCTGAACGGAACAGCTGCCGTAGCAGAAAGCAATTGAGTATATGATAAACTAATGATTTTTATCAGTAAACTGTAAGTTTAAACTGTTGTGTGTATTTAATGATCAAAATAACCTTAAAAAATGATTAAAATAGACAAAAATCCTTCTTCCATTCAACTATTTTTGGAGTCATTTTGTAAATATTTTTTTTATACAATAGAAAAAAAAATACCATCACTTTCAAATAAGGCTAAACATGACTCAAACCTTTAACCTATAATTAAGGTAGAAAAATTTACAATCAATTAAGTTGTCCTTACTTTTATATTATGTAAATATTTGCAAGCTATAAATGGAAAAAAAAAAAAAAACACAGAGCACGAAAAAAAAGAATAACAGAAAATAACTTTTTTCTTACTACAAAGTAGTGAAATGCAAATTATTATTATGTACAGACAATGAAGCCCAAGAATACTCAAAATGATCAAAATCGACAAAAATCTTCCCCAATTCGACTTTTTTTGGAATCATCCTGTAAATATTTGTCAGCGACACCGAAACAAAAAACACAGAGCACCCAAAAGAAAAAAAGAAAAGAATTTCCCTCTTACTGCAAAATAGTGAAATACAATTTCTGTTTCTGTACATAAAATTAAGCCCGAAAATAAAAATAAAATAAAATAAAATAATTTACAATTTTCCTTGGCAAAATCACTTGCGAATAACATGCTCTTCCCCCGATCGCTGATCAACATGCTTTATCCACTTCCCCTCTCCCTTAGCCGGACCCGAACTCCCTCCTCCGCCACCTGTCGCTCCGACGTGAGCGATGTCCAGTCCATTCCCGACCGGCAAAAACACCGACCTCACCAACCGTCGCGCTCCGCCGTCGACCACCACGCTCCGCCACCTGAACCCGGCGGCGTTCTTCGAGCTCGCGTTCTTGCACACGAGCACCGCGCCTCTCTGGCTCAGCTCCGCCAGCCTCAGAACCCTAGCGAAGTCCATCCGCTTGCAATCCACCACCACGAAGTCGGCGCCGGCGAGCGACTCCATCACCTCCTCCGGCTCTCCGACAAATATTTCCGGCGGCGCGATTCCCTCGGCCGAGGCAGAGGCGGCCTCGTTTAGGGCTCGGAGATACTCCGATCGCGACAGCTCGTCCAAAACCACACAAGCGTGCCGACCGCTCGTGTGGAGGCTGGCCACAGCCAGGCCTACGCTCGTGGCGATCGGTCCGCCCTGTGACCACGTCTCCACTATGAAATTGGCGTTCCACCCTGCCGCCATCGCCGACACCAGCTCCGCCACGCCGGATTCTCGGAAAATCTCGCACTGAAAAAGAGAGAAAAATTCAATATCAGAATTTCTCAGCTACCAAACACAAATTCCGAACCAAAAGAAAAAAGATATAGTTTTTGCTTACAGATTTAACAGTGTCGATGTAAGCTTTCGATGCTGTTTCTGGAGACCAAACTAGCTTCATTTTTCTCTAATTTTCTTCTTCTTCTTGTTGGTATGTAATGTGAGAACTTCCTCTCTGCTTGTTCTAGAGAGAGAAAGAGAGGAGAGAGAGCCAAAATTAGGATTGAGAAAATAGAGTTCAACTTGGCTTTTATTTGAGACAGAAAATGGCTGCTATTTAATAATAACCAAAAAAAAAGAAAAAAAGAAAAAACAGAGAGAGAAATTGAACAGCTGTTATTAAATATATATATATATTTTTTTGGGGGTGGACCGTTGACATTTTACACACACTCACACAGGGCACATGAAGTCCAACGTGTGGATTCGTATTACAATCGTAAGAGAAACAACCTTTAACATGTTCTTTGTTGTTTTTTTTTTTTGGGTTGTACACCACAATCAACCTGGTTTTCCTTTTTTTCTTTTTCACATTTACGGGGTGTTCGAAAGATGGTTTAAACCAAGAATAATATAAATCATTTATATACAATGGTAAAAAAAATTACAACATAAAATTTTATATGTTATTATTTTTAAACTCAAATTAATTGTTTAAATTATTTTCTCCAACATTTTATTGTTATCTAGTGCTCCATCATATGCTATCATTTTTAAACTCAAATTAATTGTTTAAATTACATCCCAAACATCTTATTATCATCCAGTGCTAAACATAACAAATACGTTTGGGAAAAACAAAAGATATTTCCAAATGAGAGAGTGGGACAACCAAGATGGTGTTAAAAATGTATGCGTATATCTACCAATTGAATAGTTTGTATTACCGGTTACAAATAGCATATTAGAAAAAAAAATATAAATTTATAGGGTTCTCCTTAATGGAGAATAGGCGTCGATAATGTATATTTTAAAATTATTAAATTTAATCAAAATTATTTTTTTACAAATTTATGTTGAAAAAATAAATATCTTTTGATAGATTAATATCATTACATATTTTTGTTTCTAACCTTACTAAAGAGTTCTTTCTTTCCCTTTCCTTTTCAACTTTTTTTCCTTTTTTTTTCCTTTTTTGCGTGGCTTGATCTTCAAGTTGTTCTTTTGTTGTGGCTTATTCTTTGAATCTTAGCTCAATGGTGATGCCATATCATATCAATTTATTTGTAGGTTCACATTTCCAATTTGACACCCAAAATAGTAGTTTCTATCTTTCTTTTTTCGTCACCTTTTTTTTTTTTTTGCAACTTTTATGGTGAAGAAGGTAATTTTGCTTTACCAGTAAAACATTGATGTCTTAGCCGTTGAATTAACTTTTTGACGGTTTGATATGTGACTATAAGTAGTTTTATATTACGCGTTGTAAATTTTTAATATGAATAGTTGTAGATCAAACCGTTGAATCCTAATCCGGCAATCAAAACACATTGCTCTGCTAAGAAAGTAAAATTGTCTTTTTCACTATAAGAATCCTCCCATTTTTTTTCCTTTAAAGTGCTAAAACAAAAGCTCTTTAAGAATCGGACATAATTCCAATCCTACCAGTAAGTCTTGTGATTTTAACTGTTAGATTGACTTTTCAACGGTCTAATCTGCGACTATGCATGTTAAAAATTTGCAATCCACGATGTAAAATTATTTTCAGTCATAGATCAAATTGTTGAATAGTTAATCCAACAATTACAGTGACAAGAGCTATTAGTAGGATCGAAACGTCTCTCATGCCATAAGTTTTACCAGAAAAAGAAAAACCCCAAAACAACAGCTAGAAATAAGAATAAAGGATCCTTCTAGCAATTGATCTCTGTGCCACAAGTTTTAGCCATGCCAATGAAAGTGTGAGCCTTGTCAAATAAAACTCCTACCCCATTAAGATTCTTGTCGTGTTAATGATAATTTAATTTATTTATTTTTATATTGTTTGAAACATGGAGATAGATGAGTGGCTATTAGTATTAGTGGCTTATATTTATCCAAGCATTAAATAATATATCTTCTACATAACTGTAATTGTAAGAAAGGTATCTTAATGTCAACATGTTATAATCTGATCAGAATATAGGACCACCGCATTATCCCATCTTTTGGTGTTAATTTCTTCTGATGCAACAAATGTGTCCGCATCCACCATTTCGTTATTTAGACAAAATAATAGTAAAGAGAGCTACTGATATTTTTCCTTTTCACCCCCACCTTGGCTTTTTTTCCATGTGAAAATGATGATTGCCCCCACTAAAACCCTTTATTTTATTAATTATTAGTGCCAATAATACTGTTCAAAGTCATAAAAATCTTGACATGCGAAAGTGAAATCTACAAAAACATTAAATTATATTAATGTCCTAATTAAGCAGCCTCATCCACATTTTGGGCTCAAAATCAAGTCATACTCATCAGTGGATATGTTTGATTAAGATCTTAATAAACTAATTAAACACGTTTTGAAACATTGAACCATAAAAATATAAACCAAAAGCCAGAATTTTGTCTCCTTATAATAATTTGTTATATATTGTTATGTTCAATTCTAGTTCTCTCTCTATCTATTTATTTATTTATTATTATTTTGTAATTGTCAAGAATAGATGAGTTAGAGATGATATCAAACATCTCAACTTGGTAGAGAGTCAGCTTATAGAACACCATGAGGTTATATGTAGATTTTTTTCCTAATTATCTCAGCTTAATTACCATGAGATAATAAATAGAGTACTCCATATAGTCCACGTATATATTTATAGGATAATTGATAAATATGGTTTAAACTACAATTTGTAGTTCAAACTAAGTTTATTGTAGCTTGTTCTCTGGAAAAATTTCAAAGCAAGCTCAATTTGAACTACAAATGGCCATTTGGGGTGTTTGACATGGTGGTAAGAAGCGTTGATTAGAACTGTAAACACTATAGCATGTGAGAGCTTTACACTATAGTAACTTTTTTCTTTTACTGTAACATGTGAGAGCTTTACACTGTTCTTAATTGAAAAGTTGATTAAAACCAATTTTACCAAACAGATTATTAATTTGTAGTTTAAACTGTATTGTCAAACAGCCTGTTAGTCATTGTTATATTTGAAAATACTATATTAACTTAAAAGCTAAATATTCTCAAACCCCATTTGAGTTTGATTAACTATGATCCTTGTCATCAATGACAATAATTAGAGATTTATTAGTTGTTAAGTACATAGGTTTAAAACCGCTTAAGAGAGTTCAAACCATAAAGGCGATCTAAATTGATGTTTAATAAAATAATAACTAAAGCTAATTCAAACTATAGAGACGGTTTTAAACACCAGCCAAAGCCCTTAAAATTCAAGCTTTGCCCCCTCAAGTTTACATCGTGTGAATTATTTTTTGAAGTAAAAATCATTCTTATTCTCGTTTTCTTTTTATAAACCATAATTTTTCAAACATCAATTCTTATTTTAAATTTGATGTGATGTTTTATACTCGTTTTAAATCTATATAGTCTAAATGTCAATTTAAAGCTCCTATTTAAATCATACAATTTAAAATTTATAATTCAAACTATAAAATTTCAAACCAATTTTAAGCCGTACAGCGAACGAACCGGCGATTGCTTTAGTTTTTGGAGAACAAAAATGAGGAAGCAATAATGGGTAGGCCTTTTAATTCTCATTTTTGAAGGGTCGCACTTAACGGAATGCAAATAAAATATGCAACACGCAACAAATTAAAAGGGCAGGAAAAATCTAGAAAGTGTGAAATGGTCAACTAGTGGTTAGAAAGATCATCCCATCCGTAATCCACGTGATGTTATTTTCATGGAAGTTGAAACGAGGAAAAATAAAAGAAAAACCAGCAAAAACAAAAGACTACCAAATTTTCGGAAAGCACAATTGTGTCGGCTTCCACCTATGTTATACGTCAGTATTTATCGATTCACGCTCACAAACATATATATACATAAACGCGTTTTATATATGTAACTTGTAGAAAAGAAACATATATTGTGACGGTTATTAAACATAATATTAATATTAGATTAACGTGACATTAAAAAATTTAGGTTGTTTGATACGTAAGTATAAAACTATTTAAAGTAGTTTAAATAAATATTTGGTGGAGTAATAACTAAGGTAAGTTTAAATTGTATAGGCGGTTTTAAAAGGCCTAAACCTATAAAATCCAAACTTTATCTCCCATTTCTTTAAGTTCATATAGTTTGAACCATTTTCTACAGTAAAAACTTGTCACGCCCCGGAGTACGGGAGGTGACGTGGCGGAATATTTAGATTAATTAAAAGAGAATTTAATTAAAAATCGAGAGTTTGAGAATCAAATTAAATAAAAATAAAGAGATTTTCCACCACATCTGATAAACGAATTTATAAATATTTAGCAAATAATAATAATTGAATAAAAACCGCGAATATGGGTTCCACAACCCACAACTTGTGCACACACATGGTACTGACAATATCATAAATACAATTACAGTCCAAGTACAAATAAAGTTAAGTCTTACATGCCTTGATTAAATAAATACAGAATATAAATAAATTCTCCTATTGCTCCTGAGTTCGGTCCGAAGAATCTTCTCCAAACCTAAAGGGGAAACCACCTAGGGGAAATTTAAAACAGATAAAACGTGAGCGAAAGGCTCAGTAGGACTAAGTTTTATAAAAATAGTTTAACGCAAAGGAACATAGCATTATTAGAGGTTATTCCAAGGAAACTTAAATAAATAAATAAATAAATAAATAAACAGTTTGAGTAGGACCGTTCTGACACAGAACAGTCTACTCGTCAAATCAAAACACCATTTTACTTTTACCTAGGCATACCATGATATCACCACCGTAGTGGCCCAGCTGGGTTTCGGGACCTGCCCCCAAGGTCGATCGCTACACGACCCGATCTCTGATATGGCATCATGCCTTAGTGTTTATTATCATTATCATTCAAAACCCAATTACCGAGTGTTGTCAATTACATTTATTATGAAATTCATTTCATAATCACGGTATATTAAAATATAACCGATAAAACCATTTTCAAACAACCGTTGAAAAACATTTTGATGGAAACCTTTTTCAAAGCCAAATCATTTCAAAACCAGGCTACCAAAGAAATAGGATAGAAGTCCTACCTCAATACTCGTGCCGGTACCCCACACCGTAATCCCGGTCCGCTATACGTTAGCTCTACGGAACCACGAACGATCCTAGATACAAACTAAGTCGATCAATATCTAGTTCGAGACATTCTATGTTACTAAATCATTTCATGATGTCCTAGTGTGCCATTTGTACCTTTAAAATCATCCTATAAGGTTGGGATTTAAATCAGGGTTCAAAATAGTGAAAACGGGTAAAAATCACAAACTTTTCCATACCTCGATCGGCCTGCCGGATGCCCTGCTTCAGCCTGCCGAACTGCACAGTTCGGCCTGCCGAAAACAAGGTTCGGCCTGCCGAACATTTCCCCAGATTCGGCCTGCCGGTCGGAAGAACACCGGCCTGCCGATCATCACTCCGGCCTGCCGAACATGAACTTCGGCCTGCCGAACTGGGAAAACCCAGAAATCCCAGCCACGGGTTTCTCGATCCCCAAAATCCAAATCTGAATTCCAACCTATTTTTCTCAAATCCCAGGCATGAAAAACAACTATAGTTGCTAGAAAAACATTCTAGAACATGTTTGGAATCATTTAAACAACATTTAAACTCAAAATCCTCAAAAATCTGAAAATGAGAAAAAGAGGAGAAAAATGAAAAATCTTGAATCCAATCCGTTTTTCTTCAATCTAGGCTTAGATTCTAGTTGTTCTAAGTTCATTTAACTCAAATCCAAGGTTTCCTAAGCTTAAACAAACTTAGATTTCAAAAACACACAAAATTGAAAATTTTGTAAAAAGTTTAGAAATTTCGAATCTAACCTCGAATCGAAGCTTCAATCCGCGATCTCGGTTGCCGAATCACGTCCCCGAGCTTCCTCCTCGCTAACCCGAAGCTTGGATTCGAATGTGGTTTCAAAATTTGTGAAGAAATTAGAGAGAGAGAGAGAGAGGCTGCCGAGAGAGAAATTGAGAGAGAGAGCGGGAGAGAGAGAGAACCGGAGAGTGAATGAGAGAGAGTGAGAGAAAGGGAATAAATAGAGAAAATCGGTGGCGGTTTTACTGTGCGAAAACCATATGCCGCCCACGGTTTTGCAAAACGGAGTATTTTTAACATTTTACAAATTGTTGTGTTTTAAAACTCAAAGCATTATTTTAAAACAATAAGGAATCCTTCGAATTCATTAATTTAACAAAACAACCAAAAATTCAAAAATCCAACCGAATAGTCTAATAAATGTTAAAACGTTAATTATGGCACACTAATCCACCATTTACATTACATTAACATTAAATAAATTTCGGGACGTTACAACTCTCCACCCCTAAAAGAAATTTCGTCCTCGAAATTTACAACTCATCTCAAAAGCAAAACAAATGCGGATACAATTTCTGCATACTCGACTCTAATTCCCAAGTGGCTTCATCAACCCCGTGATGCTGCCACACGACCTTTACCAACGGTATCTCACGATGACGCAAGTTAATCACTTTCCAGTCGATAATCTGAATCGGCACTTCTTCGTACGTCGTATCCTCCTGAACTTGTACATCGCGAAACGATACTATCTTACCCTGCTCAGGTGGACACTTCCTAAGCATCGACACATGAAACACATCGTGCACATGAGAAAGTTCGGGCGGAAGATCAAGCCGATAAGCGACCACACCAACACGCTGAGTGATCTCGAACGGCCCAATATACCTCGGCGCGAGCTTCCCACTCACTCCGAACCGCATAGTTCCCTTACGAGGTGACACCCTCAAGAGAACAAAATCTCCAACCGCGAACTCTAAGGGTCTACGTCTCCTATCCGCGTAGCTCTTCTGCCGACTCTGAGCTGCCCTCAATCGATCCCGAATCACCGCGACTTTCTCGTTGCTATCACGAATCTCATCCGGCCCAAGAATAACTCTATCTTCTGGCTCGGCCCAACACACAGGTGACCGACACGGTCGCCCATACAACGCCTCAAATGGTGCCATACCGATACTCGCCTGATAACTGTTGTTGTACGCGAACTCCGCCAAATGCAAACATTGCTTCCAATTCCCGCTGAAGTCCAACGCACAAGCACGCAACATATCCTCGAGAACCTGAATAACCCGCTCAGACTGCCCATCAGTCTGAGGATGAAACGCCGTACTGAAGTTCAAATCTGTACCTAAAGCCTCCTGAAAATTCCTCCAGTACTTAGCATTAAACCTGGTGTCTCGATCAGAGGTGATGGACAAAGGAACTCCATGCAACCTCACAATATTCTGCATATACAACTCCCCGAGAATCTTCCTCGAACACGTCGACCTAAACGGAATGAAATGCGCCGATTTCGTCAACCTGTCGACCACAACCCAAACTGCATCATGCCGCTGCTCCGTCCTCGGCAAACCTGTGAGGAAATCCATCGTCACATGTTCCCATTTCCACCCTGGAATAGGAAGCGGCTGAAGCTGACCTGCAGGCTTCTGATGCTCAGCTTTCACCTGAAGACACGTCGAACACTTGGCCACGTACTCTCGAACATCTTTCTTCATGCCTCTCCACCAATATTGTCTCTTCAAATCACGATACATCTTGGTGCTCCCCGGATGAATAGCGAACTGAGACCTATGAGCTTCGTCTAGAACGGCTTTCGTCACCTCGGCGATAACTGGAACTGCAAGACGCTCCCGGAAGTACAACGATCCATCTGCATGCACGCTCCATTCTTCAAACTGCTCCCCGTTCTGAATCCGCGACCAAATCCCCTGCAAATGTCGATCCTGCCACTGACCTTGCTTCACCATCCGAACAAGAGCTGGAGTCGCTTCCACATGATATAACGAAACTCGATCACCATCTTCATGATACAGTAGCCGATACTCACTCACTGTCGCATCCCTGCTCCAGTCCTCAAAAATCAAACAAGCGAGAATCCCTGAAGACTTCCTGCTAAGCGCGTCCGCGACCACATTAGCTTTCCCAGGATGATACTGCAACGCGAAATCATAATCCTCCATGTACTCCACCCATCTGCGCTGCCTCAAGTTGAGATCCCTCTGAGTGAACAAATGCCTCAAACTCTTGTGATCGGAGAAGACCTGAAACGATGCTCTGTACAAATAACACCTCCAAATCTTCAGCGCGTAAATCACCGCTGCAAGCTCTAAATCGTGAGTAGGATAATTTCGCTCGTGAGGTCGTAGCTGTCTCAATCCCTACGCAACCACACGTCCATCCTGCATCAACACGCATCTAAGTCCGCACCCTGAAGCATCAGTATAAACCTCATACGGCTCGTCACTACTAGGAATAACCAACACTGGAGCTGAAGTCAACCGGTTCTTCAATTCCTGAAAAGCAAGCTCACAATCTTCATCCCACTCAAACCTGACGTTTTTCTTGATCAATCTCGTCAACGGAGCTACAATCTTCGAAAAGTCCTTTACAAATTTCCTGTAATATCCAGCAAGACCTAAGAAGCTGCGAATCTCCGCTACATTCCTTGGTCGTTCCCACTCCAATATAGCTTCAATCTTGGATGGATCCACTGAAATACCATGCTCCGAGATGACATGACCCAGAAATTTGACCTCAGTCAACCAAAACTCACACTTTTCCCTCTTAGCATACAACTGGTGCTCCCGCAAAGTCTGAAGCACGATCCGAAGATGCTGCTCATGCTCCTCCTAAGTCTTAGAATATACAAGAATATCATCGATGAACACGATCACAAACTGATCCAGATACGGCCTAAATACCCTGTTCATCAAATCCATAAAAGCTACTGGAGCATTCGTCGACCCGAAAGACATGACCAGAAACTCGAAGTGCCCATACCGAGTCCTAAAAGCTGTCTTGGGAATATCCTCTTCCTTGATCCTGAGCTGATGATAACCTGAACGCAAGTCAATCTTCGAGAAGTATCGCGAACCTCCCAACTGATCAAACAACTCATCAATCCTAGGCAAGGGATACTTGTTCTTCACCGTAACACGATTCAGCTGCCGATAATCCACACATAACCTGAGAGTCCCATCGTGCTTCTTAGCGAACAAAACTGGTGCTCCCCACGGAGATGTGCTATTCTGGATATACCCTTTATCAGCAAGCTCCTGAAGTTGCTTCCTCAATTCCTTCATTTCTGCTGGCGCCATCCGATAAGGTGCCATAGAAATCGGTGATGTCCCTGGAAACAACTCGATACCAAACTCAATCTCCCGATGCGGTGGTAATCGTGGCAACTCATCGGGGAAGACATCCTCGAACTCATCAACCACCGGAATCACTACACTACCTCTCGAAACATAGGGCTCGCAATCTAGATTGGCAAGAAAAGTACAACAACTTAGATTCCTTCGCCCTCCTAGACACGACTTTATAAGGCGCTCACTCATTAACCAATCACCACCACCCTGGTAAGTGATTACCGTCCCCCTATCAGACACTAGGGTCACTTTTCTAAGTTGGCAGTCCACGACTGCATTATACCTGGACAACCAGTCCATCCCTAAGATCACATCATAGGAGCTCATGGGGAGTATAATCAAATCACTTTTCAAAATCTCATCCCCAATCTTTATTTTACATGATTTACACATACAATTTACACACACCCGCCCCAAGGGAGAAGTTATAACTAGGGGTTCATTAAACTCTTCTACTTCTAATCCCAAGGCATGTACAAAAGAACTCGAAATGAGAGAATGAGAGGCACCGGTATCAAATAAAACGCGAGCTAGAGATCTGGAAACCAAAACCATACCATCGACAACCGCGTTACCAGTCTGAGAATCTGACCCTCCAAATGCCATTGCATGAACCTGCACTGGCGCTTTTCCTTTTCCTCTACCGACATTACTGGGTCCTGGATTACTCGGCCGATGCTGCTGAGATGGAGACGACTGCACACTACCTGTATTCGACGCTCTATACTGAGGAACACTGCGCTGAAAATACTGCGGCTGCTGCCCCCGTGCCGGATATGAGAATTGCTGAGGAGAAAACTACGGATACTGCAACTGCGGGTACTGCAGAGGCGGAGGTAGGGTCTGAGGCTGAGGCTGAGATGAACGACTGGCATCCTCCCCGGTCTGCGATCCAAGACGAGCACTCCTGATCGGGCAATTCCTCTTGATGTGTCCGGGCTGCTGACAGAAATGACAATGAAAGCTGTAGGGATTGCTACGCCCGCTGCCAGACGAACTGCTGCTGCCACTGGTCGCACCGCCTTGCTTGCCTTTCCCCGGAGCTGGACGACTACTGGTGCTCTTCCTGCCACTCCTCTGCGGTCCTCCTGAAGCCTTGGCTCGGTCCTCACAATACTGCACGTAATCATTCTCCACGGAGATCGCCGACGACACAAGCTCTCCGAAACCCCTAAGCCGTAGAGCAACCAACTGCCGCCGAATAGGAGCCTTGAGTCCTTCCTGAAACTTGATGCATTTCTCACGCCCCGATGCCACAGCTGATGGAGCAAATCTAGCCAACTCGTTAAACTTTGCCCCATACTCCCGAACTGAAAGATCACCCTGCTGTAGTCTATAAAACTCAGCTGCCTTCTGGTCTCTATACCCCTGCAGAAAATACCGATCATAGAACAGCTCCTCGAACTTGTCCCAACCGATATCGCCACCACGCTCTAGACGCTTAGTTTGTTTCCACCAGGTGTTGGCGCCACCCTTGAGCTTATACGCCGCGAATTCCACACGATACTCCTTAGGCACACCGAGAGTATCCAGATGCTTCAAGATCGAATACAACCAATATTCAGCTAGCTGCGGGTCCCCGTTGCCATCAAAGGTCAGAATAGACGCCCGCCAGAATTCCTTAAAGAAAGCATGCCGACTACCAACACTGGAGTCTTCCGGTCTAGCCCTGGCTGCCATCTGCCGAAAAGCCGCAAACATAGACCTCATCATGCTCTCATCATTTCCAAACTCGGCGTCAGCAGTCGAACGACGTCTAGGTGCCATTCTCTCACTTCTGAAAACAAAATTTGGACTGTCAGAGGTATTTCATTGTCAAACCTATGTGTGCACAATTCCCAAGGTTCATAACCTTGAGCTCTGATACCATTCTGTCACGCCCCGGAGTACGGGAGGTGACGTGGCGGAATATTTAGATTAATTAAAAGAGAATTTAATTAAAAATCGAGAGTTTGAGAATCAAATTAAATAAAAATAAAGAGATTTTCCACCACATCTGATAAACGAATTTATAAATATTTAGCAAATAATAATAATTGAATAAAAACCGCGAATATGGGTTCCACAACCCACAACTTGTGCACACACATGGTACTGACAATATCATAAATACAATTACAGTCCAAGTACAAATAAAGTTAAGTCTTACATGCCTTGATTAAATAAATACAGAATATAAATAAATTCTCCTATTGCTCCTGAGTTCGGTCCGAAGAATCTTCTCCAAACCTAAAGGGGAAACCACCTAGGGGAAATTTAAAACAGATAAAACGTGAGCGAAAGGCTCAGTAGGACTAAGTTTTATAAAAATAGTTTAACGCAAAGGAACATAGCATTATTAGAGGTTATTCCAAGGAAACTTAAATAAATAAATAAATAAATAAACAGTTTGAGTAGGACCGTTCTGACACAGAACAGTCTACTCGTCAAATCAAAACACCATTTTACTTTTACCTAGGCATACCATGATATCATCACCGTAGTGGCCCAGCTGGGTTTCGGGACCTGCCCCCAAGGTCGTTCGCTACACGACCCGATCTTTGATATGGCATCATGCCTTAGTGTTTATTATCATTATCATTCAAAACCCAATTACTGAGTGTTGTCAATTACATTTATTATGAAATTCATTTCATAATCACGGCATATTAAAATATAACCGATAAAACCATTTTCAAACAACCGTTGAAAAACATTTTGATGGAAACCTTTTTCAAAGCCAAATTATTTCAAAACCAGGCTACCAAAGAAATAGGATAGAAGTCCTACCTCAATACTCGTGCCGGTACCCCACACCGTAATCCCGGTCCGCTATACGTTAGCTCCACGGAACCACGAACGATCCTAGATACAAACTAAGTCGATCAATATCTAGTTCGAGACATTCTATGTTACTAAATCATTTCATGATGTCCTAGTGTGCCATTTGTACCTTTAAAATCATCCTATAAGGTTGGGATTTAAATCAGGGTTCAAAATAGTGAAAACGGGTAAAAATCACAAACTTTTCCATACCTCGGTCGGCCTACCGGACGCCCTGCTTCGGCCTGCCGAACTGCACAGTTCGGCCTGCCGGACTGCACAGTTCGGCCTGCCGGAAACAAGGTTCGGCCTGCCGAACATTTCCCCAGATTCGGCCTGCCGGTCGGAAGAACACCGGCCTGCCGATCATCACTCCGGCCTGCCGAACATGAACTTCGGCCTGCCGAACTGGGAAAACCCAGAAATCCCAGCCACGGGTTTCTCGATCCCCAAAATCCAAATCTGAATTCCAACCTATTTTTCTGAAATCCCAGGCATGAAAAACAACTATAGTTGCTAGAAAAACATTCTAGAACATGTTTGGAATCATTTAAACAACATTTAAACTCAAAATCCTCAAAAATCTGAAAATGAGAAAAAGAGGAGAAAAATGAAAAATCTTGAATCCAATCCGTTTTTCTTCAATCTAGGCTTAGATTCTAGTTGTTCTAAGTTCATTTAACTCAAATCCAAGGTTTCCTAAGCTTAAACAAACTTAGATTTCAAAAACACACAAAATTGAAAATTTTGTAAAAAGTTTAGAAATTTCGAATCTAACCTCGAATCGAAGCTTCAATCCGCGATCTCGGTTGCCGAATCACGTCCCCGAGCTTCCTCCTCGCTAACCCGAAGCTTGGATTCGAATGTGGTTTCAAAATTTGTGAAGAAATTAGAGAGAGAGAGAGAGGCTGCCGAGAGAGAAATTGAGAGAGAGAGCGGGAGAGAGAGAGAACCGGAGAGTGAATGAGAGAGAGTGAGAGAAAGGGAATAAATAGAGAAAATCGGTGGGCGGTTTTACTGTGCGAAAACCATGTGCCGCCCACGGTTTTGCAAAACGGAGTATTTTTAACATTTTACAAATTGTTGTGTTTTAAAACTCAAAGCATTATTTTAAAACAATAAGGAATCCTTCGAATTCATTAATTTAACAAAACAACCAAAAATTCAAAAATCCAACCAAATAGTCTAATAAATGTTAAAACGTTAATTATGGCACACTAATCCACCATTTACATTACATTAACATTAAATAAATTTCGGGACGTTACAAAACTATTGTCATTTTTGTTTTTTTTTTTTAAATTATAGCTTTTCAAATATCAATTCTTATTTTAAACTTGATGTGATGTTTTGTTCTTGTTTTAAATTTTTACATTCTAAACGTCAGTTCAAAACCATTGTTTAAACTATATAGTTAAAACCTGCAGTTTAAACTATAAAATTCTAAATCATACAATTTCAAACCTATGCACCAAACAAATCATAACCGTCTAAAAACTGTGTTACACATCTTCAACATTTATTGATGTGCAAATTATTGCTTGCAATACAAATATATATTGAGAATTATGTACAAAGGGTAAATACAGTTACGAGGAATTAGATCTTACATTACAATCTTTCTTTTAAAAAAAAGAGAGATTTTGACCAATGGAACTTGATAAAAACTTTACAATTCTGTAAAATTAAATGAAATAAAAGTTAATGTATTAGTAGTTTAAAAAAAAAAAAGGCTTGAGAAAAAGGGATTAAAAAAAACTAGATATATTATGTAGCATTTTTAGTTTGTTAATTCAGCCCTCAACTACAATATTATTTATCCACGTATGAAAGACTAGAACCAAGTCCTTATATATGTTACCAAAATAGTACAATAGAAAAAAAAAAAACAAACACATACATAGATTTACGTAAAAATTCAAGATTAAAAAAACTACAGATAAAAAAAATCACTAAATTTAAAAAAGATTACAAAGCGGCGGTAATTAAGGTGGCTAAAAAGTGGAAAATACCACACACCCTAATTCAATAAATCATATATATAGGTATAAACAAAACCTTAATATATGATATAATTTAATAAGCTCAAAATATAAACTAAACGGCTTAAAACACAAAGGTCTTGAGTCTATAACCCACTAATGATCTTATAAAAATTTTCATATTTGTTTTTTTATTACAATTGTAGAACCGTAAACTTTTTAGGTCAGATTAAACTAAATTTAGATCACCGTATTTTAATGAGGTGTGTATGTATGTTTGCACAGACCACAGTTGGATTTGGTGTGTATGATTGATCTCATGAACGGTATAGACCAATTCGTGCGTCTTGGCGCCGGCAGCAAGCCGACCAACGCCAGAATATATGCGTTACAGTGCATCACATTACGACATATTGTCTTTTTTATAGGCAAAAATAGTCTAATAAATCCACTTTTTTGTTTTCGCCTGAATAATCTGATAAATACTTGATTTGACCTTAGAGAATAATTTGCGAGATTTTTGAAATAAACACAAATATTCTTTTAGTTCTCGGTTACTTCTTGCGCAAAAGAAACAACGAATCGACGAATAGGCGTGACATCCTTGCATACCGAGTTGCATTTCTGTCTGAGGATGTCTACTCCATTAAATAAAAGTACTCCTAAAAAACAATATTGAATTACTAATGATATTCCTAACGTTGACGCGTGGATTCAATTTATACACATATATAATGATAAGATAAGGAGGATTTTTTATTTTTTATTTACATGTCATTTCTAGTTGGCGTATATAATAAGGTGACCCGTAACTCCATAAGGAAAAAAACCTAGCTTGTTCAAGGAAGACACCTGGAAAATGTATATGTGTGTGTGTATGTTTATTGTTATAGACCCGTCTTTGTCATAAACTGAATATATACGTGGTAAGAAAGAAAGATAAGGAAAAAAGGAAAAGAATAAAATTAAATCTCACATTTTAATGAGTTTTTGGACCTGTTTAGGATGGCTGTCCAAAAGCCGTTTTTGGCTTTTAAAGTGTAAAAGCTGCTCTTATAAGTGTTTGAATAAACCGTCAAAAGAGCTTTTGTTTTTTAAAAGTGCTTCTTGTCAAAGTCACAAAATATAGTTTATCAAAAAAACACTTCTGAAATAGACTTGAAACTTGTATCAAAGTATTAATAATACATTATAAACTTAAATATAATATTTTTGTAACTTTTAAAAATACTTAAAACTATATTGACCTATTAAAACTCTTTAAACTATGAATCCAAACACTTATTGAAATTTGTAGCTGTTATTTTTTCTTTTTTATTAACTAAAAATACAAACAAAAATTGTGCCCCTTTCATCTTCAACTTTGTGTGCTTCAAAGTCGTTGCAAGCTTTCAGTTTAGCTATTTATTTTCCCATCTTTGACATTGTCACACTGGCTGGCTAGTTATGAGTCGGTCAACAAAGAAGTTAGAGCCAAGTTAGTTGAGCTAACCAAAAGTTAGAAGTGAGTGACAGTTAAAAAGGTAGGCCCAGAGTGCTACAGGTGGGATTTGGTGTGATCTATTTCTTGTTAATTCCCATCTTTTCTGTTTCAGTTCAAGTTCAACAACTCACCGGCTAAGATACTAGTGAATACTATCTTGATCTCTGCTTAAGTTGAGCAAAAAGAAAAATCTTTTTCATCCTTCTACAGTTAAAATTTTTTTACTCACATAATAATAAATCTCAATCTGTATATGTTATGTACATTTTAGACTGAGACTCATAAATAACAAGGTTTTAATTTTATTGGGTTGAATAGAAGTGCCCTATTAACCTTTTATTTTCTTTGATTAATAACAAAACCCTTTTTTAGTACTATATTACAAACGTTTAGCTAAAAGTTCTTTTACATGACAATGAGTCATGAAGTTTTTTACTTGGACTCACTTTAAATGAGAGGGATTAGACTTGAATAAATTAAGTTCAAGTTTTAGAATTAACAAGTTTTATAATTGAATTCAACTAATTCATCTGTTTTCAAGTTCTTATAAATCCTTATAAAACTTGATTGAGTAAACGAGTCAAGTACTAGGATTGTAGGAATCCTTTCGTTTAAACTAATAATAATACCACATTGTAATCTTTACACTTTATTTGATAGCAGGGATGAGAAGTGTGAATGAATGGATAAAGTTGCAGGAATTCTTCCTATTGTTTGGAAGAAAAAGAGAGAGTTTAAATGATGGTTATCTAGTTAATTATTATACTGTTTATTTATATAATTTGGTAATAAATTGTTTAGTTGGTAAGATGATTTTTGAAATTTTGATGGTGATGGGTTGCTTGACCCTTTTTATTAATTGAAAGACCCAATTTGATGAATTTGAAAAGAGACTACATCTCTATATCTCTTCTCTCTCCAACTAAATAACAGATCATGTCTCTCAACTCTCTTTATTCCATCCCTCCCTCCAAGCAAATATAGGGTTCTATTTTTGTTTTTTTAATTTTTATTTTTAAAAAACTAATAAAGAAAAGCAATGCAAAGTCATGACGAGAAATACCTTCTTAAACCGATATTATACATGCACAGAAAAAAAAATCGAGACAATTTGTTTCAAGTAAAAGTAAAAACCTTAACATAATAATCATATTGAGCTTTATCTCTTCAATGTTATTGTTACTGTGACGTTATGTTCTTCGTTTACACGTATTAATGGGGTACCTCGAGTACAATTTTAAGAACGGTGTATAATAATTGTAGAAAAATGATTTTCCTTATAGTCGGGCCGTAAGTATTTAAATATTAAGTTAAAATTTAAATATTTTATACTGTAATAGTTAAAATTTTAATGTTAAAATTTTGTTTAAGTAATTATAATTTTGATGTTAAAATTATAATTATTTAAACAAATCTTAAATATTTTAAACGTGTTTGATAATACAGTTTTAAAATAATTTTGTTGTAATAAGTTGAACGACATTTTTTTGATCCATGTTGTCAAACGCTTTCGTTGTAAAGGAGAATACTAATAATTGTATTGTAACTCTCATTCATGTTCGAGGAAAACTTTTCTTGTTCCACTTGTTGTTGCCATGTGCCTTGGGCTTCCGTACTCATTGTGGACTTTCATCAAACACCTGTCTAACTCCACTTCCCTTCTCCTTGCTAACCACAACACGTGGCAAAACCAAAATCCTTCTGCAGCCCACGTGTCTTCCTCCCTCTCACTTCCCTGGTCCCACAAACACCACCACCACCATAGCCAGCTCCTCTCCTCCTCCTCCACCATATCAAAATCCCACCTTTAAACCCTAAATCAAAAAAAAAAAAAAAAACAAAAGGAAAACCCCAACAATGAAGTGCCTCATTTTGAAACAATCCTCCTCCAAATTCCCGAAAACGATTTTCTCCAATCTCAGAAGAAACCTCCATACAAAGGCCGGCCTCGAGAGAGTGGGGCCCTTGGCCTCCATCCTCGAATCCCGTGCGGTCGTCCGCTTCCGAGGCCCCGACACCCTCAAGTTCCTTCAGGGCCTTCTCACCAACGACGTTGTTCGGAGGTTCGGCGACGGCACGCCCAACTTGGCGGCGGCGTCCGTACCTCCGATGTACGCCGCTCTTCTGACGCCGCAGGGGAGGTTCTTGTACGACTTCTTCCTCTACCGCCTGCCCAGGCCCGACGAGAAGCTTGACTCGACCGGGTCGCGATCCGGTTCGGAAGATCCGAATAAGTCGGTTGGGATTTTGGTCGACGTCGACGCCTCCGTCGCCGATGAGCTCTTGGACACCTTAAAGAGGTTAGCTTGAGCCGCTTTTTTATTTTTATTTTTATTTTTTTAATTTTTTGTTGTCTTGGTGCACCTTGAACTTTTAGTATATGGTAATTTGGACCTCAAACTTTTAATTTTCACAAATAACACCTTTATTTTTATAGTTTGTTGCAATTGTGGTCTGATAACTAGCGAAAGTTAATTAATAAATGTACCCGTTTTTAAATTTTGGCATTTTGGATCCCAACTGTTATTCATGTATTGATATCCGTTATTGATTGGCCATTTGGACTGCATTGCCTAAAATTGTAAAGCTTAAGGTCCTAGATGCCAAACTTAAAGGTTTAGGGTGCTACATGCAGATGATGATAAGATTGTAGCGCATGAGTGCAAGTTACACAAAATTGTATTTTGAACATGAAATGCTTGGTTTTATGAAGCATTTTTCTTGTCTCTGGTTAGTTTAGTATTGCTTTTGTTTTGGAGTCTATGTAGCAAGTAATGTGTGGTAGCGATAGTGTTAAAACTGTACGAAATTGCTTTGCAACACCAATGTACTTTCATTTTACAAGTATTTTGAGAAGATTTTTTTTGGCTCTTATGTTCTAGTTCTACTATTATGATCCCAAACTAAGCAGTGTATGTAGGAGATATAATTGTTTTTTCCCAATCTTGCGGAAGTTTTTGCAACAAAATTAGGTGGTCCATCATTTGGTTTCATGTTTTTACTCTTCTTAAGAATTTGGACTAATCAGACCCTTCAAGCTTCCATGATAAAATGAATTATTTGCATGCTCTATTCTGTTCTGTATGTTTGTTTATTTCCTTTTTTCGTGTGCAGATATCGCTTGAGGTCTAAGGTTGACATTGAAAATGTGGGGCAAGATTTCTCTTGCTGGCAGCGTTATGGGGGGAATCTTTCCAAAACTACCCCACATGTGGAAGAACCTGAGGCTGCTAGCGTTGGCTGGGGCTCCGGCGTTGACCAAGCCACGGTGACATCTTTTCGCGGGAATAATCACGGTTGGCAATGGTTTAAGGATCCTCGTTTAGATTGTCTTGGTTTTAGGGGGATCTTTCCTTCCAATACAACTCGTGAGATTCTAACAACTTCTTTTTTTTATCATCATTTTGTTCAAACTAGAAGAAGTGATGGTCTGAGATATAAGGGTTAAAGCTATATCCTTTGGCTTGGCCTATTGCAGCACCTTTGGTTGAAGCTGATGAAGAAACTGATGAAAAGAATTACATATTGTGGAGAATGGAAAATGGTGTTGCAGAAGGCTCAACTGAGATCCCAAAAGGTGCAATTTTACTTGCTTCGCTTTCCCCTACTGTAAAAGTATCTTCCTAACAGAATGCAAGCACTATATAATTTGACATGGTTAAGTCATTTATTCGTAAATTAAGGGTAGGTTTACTATAATTTTTTCTTATCTTTCTAGGCTGTGAATAAGAGAAGCAAATTTTATGGCTTTTTACTTAGTATTTCAAACTACATTTTTGGATTTTCACTGAACACGTGAACTATATTTTCGAATGAGCTTGAAATAAAAAATGATACTAATTTTCGGAACTACATATTTTATGGCTTTAATCAGAAGCTCTTATTAATGGTGAAAGCTCTTTGAAGGTCATCCAAATACCTGAAAAGCTAAAGGCAACTTTCAAGAGGTCATCCAAACATGCCTGAAGTCTATTTAGTTGTATATGTATAATCCAAGATCCAATTCTAGTAATCTGCTGCTGCTCTTGTAGTGAAAAAAAAAATGCCCTTGTTATGCGTAGGTGAGGCAGTTCCTCTTGAATACAATTTGGTGGGTCTAAACGCAATAAGCTTTGACAAAGGTTGTTATGTTGGCCAAGAGTTTGTGGCTCGGACACACCACCGCGGGGTCATCCGCAAACGTTTACTTCCTCTAAGATTTGTTGACAACAATGGAGAAGGTATAATCCCCCCCGCTTCTTTTCGTTCAATTTCAATGACTGGAAAAAGAAAATATTAGTGAGGAGAAAATGGTGGAACGAGCTGCTGGCAGGAAAGAAAAGAGAATAGAAGGAAAAATGAAAGGATTAAAAAAAAAAAAATGAGTTTTACAAACTTCAAATCTATATCGAAAAGTTTTTACCCTTGGAAGTGTTTACTTGTTGAGGAGTGCTAACAGACCCTCTTTCTCACCCTCTTTCTCACTCTATGCATTCATTGTATGACACGTGGAACCCATTATCTCGTTTTCTGTTTAAATAATAATTTATCATATTAGGCAATTCCATGCGTTAGATTCTGAATGAATGCAGAGGGTGAGAAAGAAAATGCTGTTAGCATTCCTTTTACTTATTTGGTTTGTTTTCTTAATCGTTTTAACTAAAATAATACATACAAATAGCTTAAAAAAAAGATAAAACAGTAATTATGTTCAAATTATTCATCCCTTGAATCGTTCCGATTTTCTACCCTCTTTATCTATCAGCCTTTGCTCTCATTTCTATCAAACAGTGTAACTGTGGCTGTTCTTTCTTTTGTCCACTCAGAAGTGGAGCAGAGAGTTTCTCCTGGATCAGCAGTTGTGGATCCCGAGTCGGGCAAGAAAGTCGGCACCGTCACAGCTGCCCTTGGGTGTCGGGGGCTGGGCGTCTTGCGTTTGGAAGAAGCCTTCAAACGGTCTGGTACATTGAGCATACAAGGACAGGAGGATGTAAAGGTTGAGACTTCAAGACCAGATTGGTGGCCAACTGAATGGTTTCAAGAATATCAGCAGCACACAGCAGTTCCTTAAAAAAAAAAAAAAAAAATCAATTTTGGTGAATAATTTTGCACTTGTTTCGTTCATTCTTTCTTTGGGTCGAAAAATAATTTTATGCTTAAAGAAGGAGACAAGTGGAAGCAAAAGAAAGTTAATAAAACAATTTAATTGTATGAGAAAGTTAACTCTTCATCTTCTTCTGCATTTGATTGTTTTTCTTTCCTTTTCCTAATTCCTGCCATAGAGAGCTTGGGCTGAATTTGTTTATTATTATTATTATTTTTCCTCTATGTGGATTTGTAAATATTGATCGATTTACACCATTTGGTTTGTTGTTTGTCCGTCGTTCTTAAACTTTTCTGTCGTTATTCGAGGATTTTGTCGTCCTTGAATTTTTTGGAAAGAAGCTGTCGTTAAATTTGTTGTAAAGCTTCCCTGGTTGCTCTTAAAAGGGGAAAAAAAAAATGTTCTTTTTTGTTGTTTTCTGTTTTTTAGATTTGTTGTGCTTTTGCTGAATTTGTCTTTGCCTTTTTAATTTATTTATTTATTTTTTTTGTTGATTGGGTTATTAGGTTTTTGTTCTTTGTTATTATTATTTTTTTATGTATCTCTTTTTTTATTGAAGGGTGTTTTTTTGTCGTTGTTTGGAGACTTCTCTTTTGTCGTATCTAATGAATGTCGTTTTTTAAGTGGTTAGCATTCTTATTGTTATTGTCGTTTTCGGAGGTAGTTTTTTTGTTTTTAATTGCTGATGTCGTTTCTTGATTCTAAAATTCTATTTGTTGTTTTTTGTTGTTTTCATATGATATTTCTATCAAGTTACAGAAAAGGCAATAGATAAATATTTCGGCTGTTTTCTTTTCATCGTCATCCTTGGGCTCCAGTGGTTTCAGGTTTTCAACCCTTTTTTTGTGCTGTTGTCGTTTTTTAGCTAATAGCGTCTTGTTGTCGTTTTACACTGTCGTTTTCCAACGAATGTTGTTTTCAAGTGGTTGTCGTTCTCTGACGAATGTCGTTTTCCCGGTGGTCATCACATTATATTGTTGTCGTTTTGAATTTGTTTTATAAAAAAAGAAAAATCGTCTTTTTTATATTAGCTGTCGTGTGATGGTTTCAACGCTGTTGTCCTTTTTCTAGCTACCCACGTTTTGTTGACGTTCTATATTTTTTGTCGTTTTCTGAAGAATGCCGTTTTCAGCGGTTCTGGTTTTCCTTCCCATAAATGTGGCTTTTCAAGCGGTCGTCATGCTTCATTATTGTTTTAAGGTGGCCTTTATTTAAAAAAAAAAAAAAAGAGCGAGATTTTCGTAAACCTCATCTTTTAAGACATAATACAATTTAACATATATAATATATATGCTATATATGTTACTATATATAAATAATAGTGTGGCATAAAAAATCCGTCGTTTTAATAGGCTGATTTTCAAGGTAAGAAATAGCAAACGTTCGGCAGGCAAAACAGTTAAACTTGGAAAAAAGAAAAATCTAGAAACCACAATTTATGAGCCTCACAAAGGATCATTAGTCCTCAACAATCGTCAAAATAAATAACAAAACTATGTAGTGTAATAAAAATTCTGCTCTTGATAACAACTCTACAATTCATATAAATATATATAGAATATCAGAGTTCAGTCTCAGCCACCTAATAATAAATAAAGTTAATACAAACAAATCACAGGGAAGTCAAATTGCTCCCCAAGAGCTTCCTCTTTGCCATCTCCAATTTACAGGAACTACAGCAAACTGGTATTAGTTTATACTGCTTTCTCCTTCTGGGTATTATGCATCAATCTCTAGAAAAGCCACAAGTTAGCATCACTAAGAAAGCAGATCCTTTCAATAGAGACTTGTGATCTAGAGAGACTTCATATATAATATTCTTAGCATACCACCATAACCAAACTTCTTTGCATATGGAAAGGAAAGCATTACTGTAAGAACGGCTTTTTTTCACTAGTGATTGTGAAGACTCTTTTAACGGTTTGATCTATGAATCAGATTTGTAAATCAAATTAATCTAATGGCTAAAAGAAACTTCACTACCGGTTGTGAAAAGGAGGCTTCCCTACCATAAACATTTCCTTGTAAAAAACAAGGATCAAGTCATCCTGCTTAGTTCCTGAATAACTTCATCCGCTGTTGGCCTCTCCTCGGGAGCCTCATATGTGCAAGTTAAGGCAAGTTGTCCCAACTTGGCTGCTTCGGACTCAGAGAAGTCTCCTATTATCTTCGCATCTACAAAATCTTCAAATCTTCCAGATTTCGCACCTGTTCGCATTGAGTTTGTGAGCATCAGCTGTCCAGATAGAATTTGCAGGACGATGACTCCAAATGCATAGATATCACTCTTCTGAGTGAAGCGGCCCGTGGTGATGTACTCCGGGGCTAGGTACCCCATGGCAGCACTTGTCTTGAGAGCCGAGAAGACAATGTCATCAGCGAGAAGCTTGGGAAGCCCCGAGTCGGAGATCAAAGGGTTGAACTGCTGGTCGATCAGAACCTTTTCGGCTGATATGTTTTGGTGGACTATAGCAGGTTTGTTTCCTTCACTACTGTGTAAGTATTGAATACCTGCTCAAGAAACAACAATTCAGTTAGTTCAAAAAGTTAACAGTGAATAAGAAGTTACTAACAAAAACTTTTGACTCAGTTTGGTATTTTTGTGCTTTCAAAGAATCAAGAAGCATAAGCATATTCAAAGCTAAGAAATTTAGCTTCTCAAAACAAATGAAAGTGCACGTTAATCTTACTAAACACACTGATTGCATTGATTTAAAAAGTAGAAATCCCAAAATGGCCCCTTTCTAGAAGAACTTGAAAACTTGATGAAGAAAATAAACTGACCTTTTGCAATGCCACTGATGATAGATACTCTCTTAGACCAATCAAGAACTTGGTCGCTTCCTTCTTCCAAATCAAGATACCGAGAGAGGTTTCCTTTGGGGGCGAAATCATAGATGAGAAAGCACTCACCTCTGCTCCTTGAGCAACAGAAGCCTCTCAGCTTAACAAGGTTCTCATGTCTCAGTGAAAATAGCAGGTTTAGCCCTCCAAAAAACTCCACTTCCTCGGACTTACAGCTGGTGACATTAATGCATCTGACAGCCACAATAGAACCATCTCTCAAAACCCCTTTATAAACAGCAGAGAATTTGCTTTTCCCTAGTAAATTCACCTCAGAAAAATGCTGTGTTGCTGACTCAATATCCTCCATGTTGAACTTCTTGTTGTAATGAAGATATTCCTGAGACAACCCAATTCCCTTTAGACCATCACCTAATGGATCCCACCCATTGCAGTACTCAAGGCTCACAAGGGGGGAGGCACTCTTGCTCCGAAATTCCTTAGCCTGGTCCGTGCTAAGGCGGCCGTCAGAATGATCACAATGATTTCCAATCTTCTGTTTTCCACGTCGGTATCTCATGATCATCAGAAACACTGTCCCTATCATTGTTATGGTGACTGAAATCACCACTGCAACAACTGCAGCCAGTGACAACCTTGTTGACTTCGCACAATGCACTTGGTTGCAATGTCCATGGACGTTTGCAGACTCAGGGTTTTGTGTTGGACCATCGGTGTCATTTGCACTTTTTCCAATAGGGGCAAATCCATCAACATTCACATTATAATTGTCAAGACTTGTGCAGACTCTCAATTTAGCAAACCCAACTCCACACAAGCCTGGATTGTTCTCAGCATGAAATCCCTCATTTAACGTTCTCAGACCTTCATGTTTCAATAATTAAGAAGTGTAACTAGTACAGTACTAACATGATTACAAATTATCAATAATAATAATAATAATAAAAAACTTGGACTTACCAGGAGGTACAAATCCAGAGAGAGAATTGTTCCTGAGGTCAAGGTCTTGCAATGATCGAATTGTAGCTAGTGTTGGGGGAATTCGGCCAGAGAGAGTGTTGAAGCTCAAATCAAGCCTTCTAAGCATCCCGAGATTTCCTAAGCTAGGAGGGATTTCACCTGTTAGTATGTTGTGCTGCAAGGCAACAACACTTAGCCTCTTCAAGGATCCCATCTCTTTAGGTATTTTTCCACTCAGCTGGTTGCAACATAACTGTAGAACTGCACAGAGAGAGAGAGAGAGAGAGAGATCAAACCCCACAAAACTGAAGATCTTAATTTTTTGTTTTCTTTTTTGGAGTGTAAGGACTTATGAAGACAACACTGAGAACCAACGTTTTACATCAGTTGTTTTGCTGAAAAAATTCAGGTAATTAAAGTAAAATGAAAATTGATTCCGGCTTATAGTCTTATTGAATGCTATCCAGAGGCAAGACGCTAGAAAAGAACAAATGATAAACTTGAGTTTTAGATTACATTTAACATTTTCACCAAAGAGAACAGCATATGGAAAACGGAAAAAACTTTTAAAAGCTTTTCTTTTCCTACTTTTGCCTGCTTTGTCAACTCAAATGTGATCCAAAATGAGATATATACATGCTAATTGAATAATAATAGTTCAACAACAACAACAACAACCACATAAAGAGTGTCAAAAATCTGCATGTTAAAAAGAAAGAAATTCACTTTACCTAGCTTGCACTAGCCAAAAAAAAAAAGTATCACCAAAAACAATTTCGATAATTTACCTTAAAATTTTTTAGATCATATCAAAACTGAAAAAAAATTATCTATACAAATATACAAAGTTAAAGATTTTATGACAAACAACAATTCAGAATTATGTGATAAAGCATTTTTTTAACCTACCAAAAACTTTTCCAAACTGAAACTTTTGTTGTACCATTGACTAATTATTCTAAATAATAATAATAACAACAACAACTAACCTTGAAGACCGGCCATATTACCGATCTCAGAAGGAATGTCTCCAGAAAGACTATTGACATTGAGATATAGATCAGTAAGCTCAGTAAGATTAGTAATTGCTCTCGGAATCTCTCCTGACAAGTTGTTGTAATGCAAGTACAGACCCGACAGGCACCGGAGCTCGGCCACCGCCGGCGACAGCGTGCCGGAGAGCCCTTTTCCCTGCAAAGAAATGTTGGCCACTTTGTGATGTTCATTACAAGCCACACCTTCAAAAGAGCCACTACATGGTTCACCATCTTTAGTCCAAGAACTCAGGAACTTGTTCTCTGGGTCTAAAGACAATTTCAGCTCCATTAGAGCCTCGAGCTCTGCATTCCCATTGACAAGACTTGGGTTTAAGAAGAAAGTAAGGAAAAGAGTGATAGAAAAGAGGAAATTGAGATGACCCATTTTTGGTTTTGAGCTCAAAAGTGTGATCTTTTGGTGAAAGTTTGGTTTTCTTGATTGTCTTCACTCCTTGCTTAGAGGGAGAAAGAGGGAAGAGAGAGAAAACAATTCATGTTTTTGAGGTCTGTTCTTTCATGTTTTTGTTAAAAGGTTTGGAAAGAGTGATTGAAACGAGAAAATTGAGATGACCCAGTTTTGGTTTGAGCTCAAAAGTGTGGTCTTTTGGTGAAAGTTTGGTGCTTTTGATTGGTTTCTCTTCTTGCTTCGAGAGAGAAGGGAAGAGAGAGAAAACAACCCATGTTTGTTGAGGTCTCTTTTTTCATGTTCTTGTTAAAAGGTTTGAAAGAGCAATGGAAATGAGACAATTGAGAAGACCCGTTTCTGCCACGAGCTCAAAAGTGTGGATTTTTGGAGAAAGTTCAGTTCTTTTCTTCCATTTTTTTGTTCACGGCGAGAAAGAGAGAATTGAGAAGGAAAACATGTTTGCTAATTCTTGATTCTTGCTTGAGAGTGTCTTTAGGAGTGGAAATTGGAGTAAATTTCCTGGAAAGAGAGAGAGAGAGGAGACGTGTGAATTGTGGAATGTCGTCTTTTTTAGCTTCCGGGTTTGGGTTTCTGAAAGAGAGTGGGAGTGTTCACACACTGGCTTTTTTGGTTTGGGGGATTAGATTTTGAAGCTTGTTATATATTATTGTTGTACGTTGTTGCTGGTGAAGATTTGGGATGATTTCAGTCGTTGATTTCAAAAGGAAAGTTTGACGATTTTGAGTCCACTTGGTCACATGGGTCCCACTAACCCCCCCGGTATGACTATGTGCTTGTTTCTTCATTTGTGGTACAGCATTGAAGACATTGGGGTCCACCCTCCTCGAAAATTTTTATGGGATTGGGACTGGATTTTTCTTTTTGCTTTTTGATTTTATTTTAAGGGCATTTTTACCGCGAAAATGTATGGTTTATTTACTTAATGGATTGAAAAAGATTGTGGTTTAAAATTTTATGGTTTGAATTATGAGTTTTAAATTATGTAATTTAAAAGTAATTTGAGATTAATGTTTAAAATGTAAAGATTTAAAATAATAATAAAATATTACATCTAGTTTAAAACGAGAACTGATGTTTGAAAAACTATAATTTATAAAAAAAAACAAAAATAAAAATACTTTTTCCTACAAAAAATAGTTTAAAGTGTATGAACTTAAGGAGAGTAAAGTTTAAATTTTGAGGTTTTTTGACCCTTTTAAAACTGCTTTTATGCTAATTTGAACGTAACGGTTTTAAACCTACGTATCAAACGATCTATTATTAATTTTCACTATAATTGAGAATTATGATTTTAATTATTGAATTATTTTTTTATCGATGTCATTTATAAATGTTGACATTAAAAATTTACACCATGTAAATAAAAGTGTTCTTGTTTATAAATCAGACCATGGAGTTTCCACGACTAAACATTGTACCTAGCAAAAGGAGAGTTCTTATCATAAAAAGTCTCTACAATATTATTCTATGCTTATTGTTCTTATTTTGTGCTCCCAAATACTAAATCATATTGAAATCACATTCATCTATAATTAGCAAAAAGAATTTCATTAAAAGTGTCATTTTTTTCAATTTTAGTAAAGAAAATTGAAATTATTTTGCTTGTCTCGAAAAAAGTTGATAATAAGTTTATCCCAAAATAAAAAACGTAGACCTTGATTTATCAAACTCAATTTACATAACAAAATGGAGGCAAATGTTAGCTATTCATTCATTGATGCAAACCACAATAGTCATGATAAGCAATTCTCTTTTTTTTTTTTTTTGGTATGGTAGGCTAATTAAGTTAACCAATGCTGAAAACTGAACTTTTACGAGTGTTTTGTCTCCGCATGCTCACGTACTTATTTAGAATTATGTTTGGATAAATCCATCATTGGTTTCCATTTCAATTGAAGAAGAAAAAGAAGATTTCACAAACATCAGACAAAAGTAAACCTAAGTCAAGAATAACACTTTCAATTTTGAAAATTCAAGTTTCTTTTAATTACTTTTCTCATATAAAAAACAATTTAGATCGTGGTTTTATGCTTGCGCGCCTGCCTTTGTTTTATTTTATATATATATATATATGTTGATCTCAACGTACCAATTAATAATGCAGTGTGGCTTAGCCACCTATATCCTTCCCGACATTCTTAATCTAATACCAATTTCGGGTTTCATTTTTTAATTTTGAGAACATGAAAAAGGTCTTTTAGAGGGGTTTTTTTTTTTTTTTTTTTTTTTGGTAGAGATGAAAAGTCTTTGGTTAACGGGTGGGAAACCTAACTTTGCCTCGCATATTCCACATGGGGTTGACCATTTTCATGTGCCATTGGGAAAAAATATTACATTTAATGAGAGACAGAAACCAGTTTAGGAGTAAAAAAACTAGTAATTTGAATTGATGTTCCTCCAACTTTCTACCTCACATATTGTCCAACGAGTAAGTCAAAATTTTCCTCCATACAAATTCATTTAAATTAATCATTTTATACTTTTTTCAAGTAGTGGGTAGGAAACAATATGCACTCATTTTTCCTTGGATTCCTTTTGTTGGTAACTATATCATAGCATATAAAATCCAAGCAGGAAAGAAGCCTATTTAAGATTATAAGATATAGTAATTAACTCTCCTAAGCTCGTTTTAATTATAATAACCACTACATTATTAATACTCCTCTTTATCGGGGAAGCAAATTCCAAATCTTTTTACCTTTTGTCTAAAGAAGACGTGAAGCTTTTGACAAATTTGATTTATGCGTTGGTTATGGTAGTAAATTATCATCATTATTCTTGCATGGTTGCATATGCATTATAATTTAACAATAATCTTGTATCCGCTTTTATCACTATAGTATACAGTTCGAATCCCGTCCCTTATATTAAAAAAAATAAGGAGATAAAATCATCATTATTCTTGTAGTAAACTGCAAAAGTAGCAACAACATTATTAATTCTTCTATATAAAATAGAAGCAATTAAATCTATAGATATGGGATGACAGGAAGAGAAGCATTTATTTTTTGTCACTTACCATGAAACAAGAAGTTCAACTTTATGCTTGTCTTTGATAACAAAAGCCAAGGAACAGATTAAAGGTCAATCAAAAGAGAGAAACAAGAAAGTAAATGGAACTGGCATGCATGAAAATGTATTGTCCTATTGAATCTCAATCATGGTGCACTATAAAAGTAAGTTGGTAAACTTTTTATTTGAACAGAAGGGCATCAAAAAGTTTGGTGTACCTTCATTTTCAAAGCACAATACTGCACTTTTATCACTACCAAAGTGGGTCATGTAAGTTGAGACCAATGACAAAGGAGGTATAAAAAACCAAAAACATAAATAATTTTTAGTTGTGTTGCTTTATCATGGGTAGAACAAATTTTATTAACTATTTAATTAAATTTCAACTGTCTGATTTATAAAAATACACGTTAAAAAATAACACAATGTACGACACAAATAGCTCTTATTTATCTTTAAACAAATAACTAAAAGAACTTGTCTAGGTACGCTCTAAAAAAAAGGATTTTTTTAGTTGAAACCCTCGTTAGTAACATAAGTTTTGAATGGATAAAATAGAGATACTTATAGGCTGTTTGGATGAGTGGTGAGAACCATAATTTTTATCACTTTTTTCAGTTATAAACAATGTAAAGCTCTTACATGTTACAGTAACAATAAAAAAAAATCGCTACAATATAAAACTCTCACATGCTATAGTAAAAATAGTTCTAACCAACGATTCCACCGCCGTTTCAAACACCCTATTATTGGTGGGCATCCTTTCGGATTCCCTCTAAAAATTCCAAAAAAAAAAGAGACAAAGGCGACGCAATTGTGACTAAGAAAATGATGTCACTTGGTTGAAATGTGATCGTGTTTCTTATGTTCAAGACCTTCCCGCCATTTACGACTTGATTAAGTACATAGGAAAAAAAAAATAGAAGACGAAGAAGAGAGAGAGAGAGAGAAAGAGAGAGAAAGGAAGGTAGTTTAGCACTATCTTTTTTTATTTTTTTAATCGGCTTTAGTACTATCTAAATTCTATACAAAGACAAGATTAATAAAATACACCTGTACATATATAAAAGAGCTAAACTATTTTTTAAGAACCCTAGTATATTTAACAAGTGTCAACTTCTCTTCTCTTTTTTTTTATTCCACTTTTTTTTTTGGGTCAATGGCTTCTCTACAATCAAATTATTGTAAATTTACAATATATTTTTTTTCTTATTTTGTTCGTCTATTAAACAAATTTTTTCCATTTCATCATTTCATTTTTGCAAATATAATGTCAGTATTAAATGCATAGTAGCAACTACAGAAAACCTCTATGATCGAACAAGTAATAAAATGATAATTGAAATGTTGACGTAAGATAAAATTTACAAAATTAATCCCACGTGCATTACACATGACATCCAACTTGTATAAAGAAAAAGCTTTTCTTTTTCTTTTCTTTTTGTTAATCAATTGGCTCCTTGTGAAAGATATACATTTTGAATACACAGTAGACTTCTTAGGGAACAAAAGTATACATAAAACACATGAAGAGAAAGAAGACTTTTCTTTTGTTTCTCTTTCTTTCTAGAATTCTTATGTGTGAGAACGACATATATCTAATTTATCAAAATTGTACCGTTTCTACTTAAATTTATCTCTCACCATTATTTTTCTTATCTTTTGGTCTTATTCACTTTAAATCTTGCAGGGCATTTCTTATAATTATTTTGTCCTGATTTTTACCAGATCTCTTTATTACTCTCCCTTTATAAAAGCCTAAATGATGGGCATCATATGCAATCTACATTCCTTAGGTCTCAAAATAAAGGGCTAAAAAGCACATGTTATGCTTGTTTTTTCATAAAAGTAAATGTGTGGCAAAAATGTAGAACAATATATATTTACTCGATGCTTCTAAACTTTAGTTTATAACATGTTGTAAGTTTATGACCGTTTTGTCATACCCTTAGGTTATAGATGTATTGGTCAAAGAACTTATATGTGTTACTAGTTAAAAACCCTAATTCTACTGAGAGCGAGCAAAGAACGCGTGAAGAAAAATAAGAAAAAATGAATACACAAAATTTAGTAGTTTAATTTTAAGGCATGTTGACCACACCCTAAAAGAATGTAATGTAAAATGTAATAGGATTCAAAATGAAAGCAAAGTAATAATAATAAGGACTTTTTATTTCTTTTCTAGTGTTTATTAATCTATTTGATGGTGTGAAGGAAAATAGTCTCATTACCTTTCTAGTGCTTACTTACTTATAAATAGAGATCTCATTCAATATAATTACTAAAGTATCTTTTTTATATCACTAATAACAAATAAAAAATAACATTTGAATTTAGACATTTAAGCACATATAACATTCATTCCCTTTATAAGAAATTAATAGTAAAAGATATGGGTGGATTAGTATCCTTTTTTCTTATTCCTTTTATTGCGTGAGGCCTATAAAACTAAGTAAACACATTGTTTAAAGGGAAAGAGAATTACTCCTTACCTTTTCTTTCCCTTTGAAATACATCTACTATAGTGCACTGTGTTTTCAGGCCGTTACTTAACTTTTTTAAACACTATTTCTTAATTTAAATCGTACTTACAAGTAAGAGGAATTTTGTGAATTTTTTTCTTTTAACATACTTAAAACTATTACAACATCTATCGTTATGAAAACTGAATAATAGTTTAAAACTTATCTTTACAGTTATTTTGAACATTTTGTAAAATATTACTTTTAAAATCCTTTTTCATAGAACATTTCTTATAAAATATTTCCTTAAACATTTACTTTCCTAAAACTTTTAAAACACTATTTCAAATAGGAGGAAACTTTTTCTTTAAGCAGCAGAAACAAACTACAGTGGTATCTATACCCGATCATCACATCTGTCTCTTCGCAATACCGAGCTCGTCAACCAGTCATATTGGTCTCCTGTAGAATTTTGCTCAATAAGCTCAAACATAATCTCACAAAACATTGCCTTTAAACTTTTCTGATAAAAATTTCATGAACATTTCTCATAAAACTTTTCTAAAAATGTTTTTCATAAACATATCTCACAAACGTATCATGAAAAGGAATGCAAGAAAGATCAGTATGCATGATTCTGTTAATGCTCATTTATGAACAATCCTTTTATAAACTTCTTATGTTCATTTATAACTTATGTAAACTTTCATCATCGTTTTTATCTTACTTTATCTTGCAGTCTTTAGTGTTTGTACTAACATCATCAGTCATGAGATCGTAATTTTAACATAATATGATACTTCCCTTATAGAAGACTTAAGACCATCAAACAACGAGATTATAACTTTACAATAACTTGTATACCTCATATCAAGGAGGTTGGTACGACACCTTATTAACATCTTTGATTTCCCTTCTTGTACCTTTAGTCACTACTACAAACATGGCCTTAAAATCGTCGTGGAAATTTTCATGACGGTTAAAAAACCATCGTGAAAACCTCTATCGTGGTACCAAATTGAGTTTTCACGACAGTTTTTTACGATCATGGAATATCCGTTTAGGCACCAAATTTTGTGACTATTTGTCTTTTTGGGTAGTAACTTAACTTTCTTAAACATCCTTTCATAAACATTAATCTTACTTAGTCAGAAAAATGCTAATTTTTTTTCCCTTTTCCTTTTAACATACTTTAAAACATATTTAAAAGCTATTGCGACTTCAGTTGCAACATAAGTTGAGACATTGCTTAATACTTATCTTTAAAACTATTTTAAATTGTTTCTTAAAACTTAATAAGAAACATTAACTCAAATTATATTTTAAAACTTAACTTTATAATTATATAACACATCTCGTAAAATATACCTTAAACTTTGAAAACCATTTCTTAAAACTCTGATTTTCGTAAAATTTTAAAAACACTATATCAAATAGTGGAAAAACATTTTTTTTAAGTAGCGGAAGCATACTGTACTGGTATCCATTCCTAAATCTTTGCATTTATCCTCCGCAACACCGAGCACTTCAAGCAAGTTCTACTGGTCACCTATAGGACTACCTACAACATGAAGGAACTTTTAATAAGCTTTTGCTCAGTAAGTTCACACATAAACTCACAAATCATTTTAACATGCTTTAGAAACTTTTCTCTTAAAAAACTTTTTCCTAAAACGTTTTTTGTAGATGTTTTCCATAAAAAACTTTTCAAACGTTTTTCATAAAATATTCTTTAAACATTTTTTTTAAAATGTCATTCATAAACCTTTCCTTTTAATTATGAAAAAGTTTTTCATAAACATTTAATGTAAACATTCCTCAAAATGTTTTTCATAAACATAACACATAAACATTTCATTGCAAGGAATACAAGCAAAATCAAAATATATGATTCCATTTATACTCATTTATGGTCGTTCATTTATGTGCTTTTATTATCATTCTTAACTTTCTTGAACTATGGGCCCAAGTGTATGTACCATTCTCATTAATCATGAGATCATAAGCACGATGCTTCCCTTGTGGAAGACTTAAGACCATCGAACACCGAGGATATAACTTTAACTTTACTTTGAGTACCTCACAATAAGAAAGCTGGTACGACACTTATTTATCATCTTTACTTTATCTTCTTATTAACTGGGGGAGCATAACAAATGCTTACACATTTTAATGCTATAACTTAGCATTTAAACATTTAGCATGGCAAATACAAACATTTTACATAACATGACTAAAACTTTAAATCATATTACATAACACATGCAATCATACTTTAAATATATTGAAAATCATAACTTAAACTTTTAAAAACATTATGCATATCAAATGCAAATATACTTTAAACACAATAGTTGCAATTTATTGCAAATCTTGTTTTGAACTTTAAAACCTTTGCATAATAAATGCAAATATACTTTAAAAACAACTTGCATAACAATTGCAAACATTTACATAAGCATTTGAAAATCATTTACTTCATACTGTAGGTAAGGTTTGAATTTACCTGGATAACGCTTTAACATTCCCGTTTCCTTTCTTTTTCTTTCATTAATCGACTTCTGTGTCCTGATCATACAACACCAAACTTATTAGCTAACTTTTTATACTACCAATCTACTCGATTGATAACATAACATAATCATTAATCATTCATTCCTTTTTACGTAACTTGCATACCATTAGTTTACTTTCTTTCACTTAACTTTGCAACCCACCAAGGTTACCTTTCCCTTTGCTTAATTGTATAACCCACCAGGTTACCAATTTTTTTGCTTAACTTTGTAACCCACCAAGTTATATTTTTCTTTACCTGACTTTGTAACCTACCGGGTTACCTTTCTTTTAATTTAACTTTAACGTCCCTTAGTTAAATTTCTCATCTCACAAGATAGTTTCGTTATCTAACGAGTTACAAAACATTTTTCATCTGAGAACGTTTTGCTAATTTGGAGTGTTCAACTCCACTTTAGCCGTTTTCTTATAAATGACGATTTTACCCTTAACAGGTTTTTCGTCAATTTTGTAACTTTATAAAACTCATTGCTTAACTTACTATTTTGTTACTTACATATTACAAAAAAATTCCTACTCAAGAGCATTTTTCCAATATCGAGCATTTCGGGTCTATTTTGGCCTTTTCATAAAATGACCATTTTGCCCTTAGCGGGTCTTAGAACACTTCTGGAACCCGTTAAAACATAACTTTTATTGCTTTATATCTCATAATATTATAAAAAAACAATAGTTTTCCTTTCAATTAAATCTATTTTGTCAAAACTTTACAGTTTTAACCTGAAACTTGAAAATATTTGCTTTTTTACCCTTAACGTTTTTTTTCCTTTCATTCTTTGCTTGAGTAAACTCCTAATCCTTAAAAACATAATCCCTGTGATTACTCACTGCCCACAGAAATGCAAAAACCTAATTTTCCTTGATGAAAATCCAGTTTCACACAAGTTTATGGTTTTGGTCAGAAACACAAAAATCTTACATTTTTGCCCCCAAACCAAAAATGACTACTTTATACCAAAATGATTAGTTTTTCACAAGGAATAAAACTTTCAAAAGCTCCTTGGTCAAATTCTAAACATTTCATAACGTTTCCATTTCATGAAATTTTATGCTCAAAATTTCGTAAAATTCATAACTCATCAACCGTGTAGGATTTTGACAAACTGTCCATGTTGTCCTAACAGTTTCGATGAGTTCTACAACTTTCATGTTTTAAATTTCCTTAAATTCCAACGATAAGGTAGACTTTTTGACTAATTTTTAAATCTACAGAACTTTTACTAAGCTTTGCAATTTAGTCTTTTTGGAATTTTACAAAAATTTATTCACAAAAGTTGTTTCCCTCACTGTGTTAGAAAATTTCAGACCTTACTTGGAACATAAATTGGCCTCTAAGGCCCTCTAAATCATCATTTCTTGAAAACTAGCTAAACTTTACAATTTAACAAAGTTTCGTAACTTTTTCATTCTTTTGCACAAAACGTTAGTTTTTTTCTCTTTCCATGGTCATCATCATCAATCTAAAATATAAACCAATCATGCTATAATGTCCATCTTACATACCATAAACCAAAACATACATCAAACACTTAGTATGCATATTTTTAGCATAAACTTTCAAATATAAAGTTTTGAAATTTACCTAAACTTTATCAAGCTTTTTGATCCGCCTTTACCAAGCTCAAAACTTTGTCATGCCTTCTCCATAAAAACCATGACCAAAACCCATCAAAACCCTTCTAAAGGTTAAAGAAAATCACCAAAACCCATAAGAGAAAGTTTGAGATTTTACCTCTAAAAGTACCAAACCTTAAATCAAACCCTTTGAACTTGCTTTAAACATGATTTGGAGGCTTGAATTTCATCATAATTTAAGAGAGAAATGCTTAGGGAGGGGACGGTTTTCTTAGGAGGAATATGGATAATTTTTTATTCCTAAATCAAGTTCTTGTAAATTTGATGACTCACCATCATGAGTCATCACTTACCTTTACTTATGGTAAGAGGTTGGCTTAGCTTGGAAATATGTAATTGGGCCACCCAAGGGGGTGTGGTGGCAAGTTTTCATTCACTTTGGTGTCATGGTGGATCCCACAAAAACTTTTTATACAGTCCAAGTTTATATTGATAGTATTTTTCCTATACCGTCGGTATTTTTTTTCCATAAAATTCATGAGGTTCCACAACCTCTCATACTTATTCATATCCACCACATAGTGAAATCCTATACTACTTAACTTTATACAGTCTAAATTTATACTGACAGTATTTTTCTTATACTGTCGATATATTCTCCATACTATTACAAGCTTATACAGCTTTCCTTACTCATTCATGTCCTTCAAACAATATTATTCTTATGCTGCTTTAAGTTTAAATAGTCCAATTTCTATAATGCTTAAACTTAAACAGTCTAATTCCTACACTACTTTACTTTTATAGTGTAATTTTTTATACTGTATAACTTTATCAGTGTATTTTCTTACACTGTATTATTCTAATACTGTATAATTTTTCATATTATTATACAGTATTTTTCTTAAACTGTATTCTTGTTTTAACATTTATTGCAATACATTTCGCAACAATTAAGCTTTCTAGCTTATTTTCATATCCTTCATTCTTTATTTAAGACTATGGCATGATTTTTACCCTTAAAAATTCTGTTTTTGCTTTTATGGACTTTATCATAAAAAATTGGATTAAGCAATAATCCTTGTGACACATATTTTAGCTTAACATAATCCTTAAGTTATTACATTTCTATTGTATTAGAAATACTCGGGTGTCACAAAATTAAGGTGCCAATGTGGAACTTTTGGCCTCTATCACGACGGTTTTCTTAAAAACCATTGAGAAACTATGATCTTACATAACGGTTTTTGAAAACCATCATGGAAACAAGGTCTTACACGACAATTTTTTAAAAAATCATTGTGTAAAGTATACTACGACGGTTTTTTTTAAAAATTGTTGTGGTATGTGTGCCAAAAAATAATAAATAATAATAATAACAAAATAGAAAAATAAAATTTCTAGAATCATGTCTTGGTTTGAAAGTCTAAAGACCAAACTCCAAATAAATCATACAGAATCTTACATACAACAAAGAGGGAAAACAAAAACAAACACAAAAAGTGCCTAAATCCACTTCTTTTGCTCCATTCAAATTGACCATCGCCTTAAAAAAATTCTTCTAAAATATATTCCTGACAATGTAGATCTAAATATCAAAACCAAAAATGGGTGAGGGAGAGAGCAAAATACTAGAGAAAAAAAAAAAAGAAAAGGAAGAAGAAAAATGAGAAAATAACCAAAAAGAAAAAAAGAAAATACCCACCGGATTGTGCTTGCAAGGCCATCCATGTCCAACAATCTCTAGCAAAAAAGAATAAAGAAAAAACAAGATACATCTAGATTCAAACACCTGAGACAAAAGTGAAGGAGAAGGAAAATAAAAAAATAAAAAAAAAACTAGAAAACAAAAATACAAAAATAACCTGCAAATCGCACCTTGTGAATCGGCCGTCTTCCTATCTTCATCCACTACTGGCGATCTCCAACTAAAAAGGAATGCACACCGCTATTTTTTTTTTAAAAAAGAGAGACATTTTAAAAAATATGAAAGTGGGAAAGTGGGTGCATGTTGAGTGTGAAACATGGGAGCTAAAAACATTTTTTAAGGAAAAAAAATAGAGGTTGAAAAGAGAGAAATTTTAGAATATAAAATTGGGAAAGTAGGAAAGTGGATGGTGACTATTGAAACGTGGGGAAAGTAAAGTAATAATTAATGGGAAAAAGTGCATAGGAAAATGTAAGGTGGGTCATTAATATAGGAAAGAGTGAATCAAATGAGTGCTAGCTTGAAGGTTTTTTTTTTTTTTTCAATATAAACACATTACATGACAGTTTTTTTAAAAAACCGTAGTGGAAAGCTTATGTACCACATTGGTTTTTTTAAAAAAAAAAACCGTCCTAGTAGACCATCGCTCTTATCGTGTTTTTCCTCCCTTATTATGAAGGTTTTTTTAAAAAATGTCATTAAATAAATGTAGTATAATCTCAAATTTCTAATAGTGAGTAGCATATCAAATGCTAAATGTATCATGTGCCATAACTTAGCATTTAAAACATTAAACATCACAATTGCAAACATATTGCAATCATAACTTTAACTATTAAAATTTATGCATCAACAACACAAACATATTTTAAGCATAACAATTTGTAAATACATTGCAAGTCTTTAACTTGATTTTTAAAACTTCATGCATAAAAATGCGAACATATTTCAAACATATATAGCATTTGAAAATTATTTTCTTCGTGCCATAGGTGACGTTTTAGACTTACCTGAGTAGAGCTCTAATGTTTCTATTTCATTTCTTTTTCCTTTTGTTAGTAGGCTTTTGTGCCCTATTTCAAATGGCAACCAACTATTAGTTAACATTTCTTGTTATCAATGTACTCGAGTGATAATGAAACTTAGACATTAAACGTACTTTGCTTTTTCTTAGCTTCATTTCCTATCAATTACCTCTTAATTGCTTAACTTGTTCGTTCCTTATACTTAACTTCGTAATTTATCGATTTACCTTTCCTTTACTTAACTTGAACATTCCTTAACCATATTTCCCATTTACTTTTCCTTTACTTGACTTGAACATTCCTTAACCATATTTCCCATCTTGCTTCACAGTTTTGCTACTTAGCATGATATGAGATATTTTTCATCTAAGGGCATTTTGCTAGTTCAGAGTGTTTGACTCCGTTTTAGCCATTTTCTTAAAAATGACGATTATACCCTTAAACGGTTTTTCGTGAGTCTCGTAACTTTATTAAACTTCTCGTTTTACTTCCCTATTTTGTTACTTATGGTATGGGGTATAGAAAAATTCCCATTTAAGAGCATTTTCCTAATTCAAGTGTTTCAGGATCTACTTTGGCCATTTTTATGAAAAAATGACCGTTTTGCCCTTAACATGTCTTAGAAAGCTGTCATAGCCTGTTTTAAACCAGAACTTACATTTCTTTACTTCTTATAAAATTACTGAAAACAAAACAATGGTTTTGTTTCAATAAAATCTGTTTTATCAAAACTTGACAGTTTTGGCCTGTAAATTAAAAATCTTTGCTATTGGCACGTTTTTCTTTATTTTCTTGATAAAAACTCTTAATCCTTTTAAACATGAAACCTGTGATTACTCACTACCCACAGCAGTATAGGAAACTAGCATTTTCTCAGTGAAAATCCTATTCTATACAACTTCACGATTTGGCCTGAACATAAAAATTTGACATTTTTGCCCTCGGGAACAAAAATAATTGTTTTATACTAAAATATTTAGTTTTTCACAAGGATTAGAACTTCTTTAAACCCTTTGACCTAATCAAAACCATTTCATAATATTTTCGTATTTTACAAAATTTTGTGCTTAAAATTTCGTAAAATTTATAACTTAATATCAGTGAAGAATTTTCACAAATCATCCTTTAATCCCAATAGTTTTGATGAGTTTTACAACTTTTGTGTTTTATATTTCTTGAAATTCCAACTACATAGTGGAATATTTTTCTATTTTTTAGTTCTAGCAAACATTTACAAATTTTTACAGTTTAGTCGTCTCAAAATTTTGCAAAACTTTGTTCATCAAAATTGTTACTCTTACTGTTTTGGCAGATTCAAGGCTTGACTTAGAAAACAAATTGGCCTTTAAGGCCCTTAAAAACATCATTTCTTGAAAACTAGTCAAACTTCGTATTTTTTTGACAAAGTTTAACAATTTCTTACTTTTTAACACAAAAACCTACTTTCTTTCTTTCTCATCACCATCATCATCATGAAACATAACAAGTCATGCCATAGAGTCCATTCAACATATCAAAGTCCATAAACATTACAACAAACACTTATTGTGGAGAAACAAAATCAAAACTAGGGTTTAGGATTTTACCAAGAAATATCTCAGGCTTTGCACCTCCACAAGAGTACTTGATCTTGGCAAAACATTCTTGACATAACCATAGCAAAAGCCCCCATCAAACCCTATTCAAAACTTCAAGAGAAAACACTAAAAATTCCGAGAGAAAAGCTTAAGTTTTACCTCAAAAATTGCTCAATTTTGTTCTTGGACTCTTGAACTTGCTTCAAAACTTGATTAAGAGTTGAGGCTTTAAAAAAAACATATGAGAGAATCATGGGGGCTGCCAGTTTTACTTAGAGCTGAAATGACTATTTTTGGTACTAAACTTTCCAAATGGCCACCTCTTTTTTTAAATTTCTTCCCAAGGGCTAAAATGAAAATATTTTTGCCCAAAAATAAGGCCCAAAATTGGGTCTCAAAAGGGGTAGACGTGGTTTTTTTCCCACCTTACAAGTGGCATCTAGGTGGGTCCTACAATCATATTTTATTTGTCTCAATTTATACTGATAGTATTTTTCCTATGTTGTTGATATATTTCTCATACTACTAGCGTTCTTCCCTATACTACATTTCATAGTCCATAAGCTTCCACATCATCCTCATAGTATAATTCTTATACTGATTAGCTTTACACAGTCTAATTTCTATACTGCATTACTTTATGTATTATAATTTTCATACTGCATAACTTTATATAGTATAACTTTTATGCTGCTTAACTTTATCAATATAATTCTTATATTGTATAACTTTATTAGTATAATGTAACGCCCCTATGTGGGGGTTAACAGTTTTTAATGAGATAAAATAAAAATAAATAATAAAAGTAAAACCTTAAAAATAAAATTTGCCCGGGACTTAAATGAAAACTCTCAACTCAAAAATAAAAATATAAACGACAAATAAACCACAGTTTTAATGTAGCACCTTAAATTTAATAATATAAACTGTTGTCATCATCATTTTAACCCTCAACACATTGTAATACAGTCACAGAAAGTAACAATTGATGCTTACATTATCATGAAGAACATTCTCAACAATTGAAGCAGTCCCAATGTAATATAGTTACATCACTTCCTCAACTATATTTCTCGTAGCCACCTCACACTTAGTGAGTCCTGAAAAGATATAAACATAAGGGAATGAGCAACACTATGCTCAGTAGAGAAAGCCATTACTCACCTTTAGGTTTTTATCATTACCACATTAAAACCTGCATGGTTAATAAGTTACATCATATTCCAGATTATGAGGTTTATTATGATCACATCTTATGGATACCGTAGTTAATCATTACCAAGTGTCATAATTACACATTTATACAAATATTACCAATTATCATTGTTCCTAGGTATCCATGTTAAATTGAGTATCACTCAACTCATCGAAACCCAAATGGGCGCACTTGATCACCCTATAAACATTCCAAGGGTGTTCCGGTGAGGGGACATCAAGCCCCGAGTCCTCACCAAGTCGATTCCTGTACAGTGTGTTCTGGGACTTTCAACCCAAGGAAGCGTCATCGCCTTCCCCCTATTTTACCTTTTAGGGTATTCATGCCCAAGGACGTAACCGTCGCCCTCTTCATGTCTCACCATTTCTCTATATTAAATCATTATAAATATAGTCAGTTTTCCTAACCATGCTTCTCAATTTATAACATGTGTCAATTCATTATGTTCCTCGCCGTACAATACAAGACGAGTCCATGTCATAGTTTCATATGTGATACTCATATAATATCAGTTCAACATAGATATAGATATATTGCGGCAAAACAATCAATTTTAATTCTATAAAAACCTCACAAAAGATGAGTAATAGAATCCCTACCTTTCAAGCTTATCAACAGTCTCTTAATCCTGGAATCAATTAACGTTAGCTCCATACTCCCTTGATCCTAAGGCGTGCATAAGGACAATTAAAACTAAAGCACAACATACAACTACATTCATAAAATTTATTTTAATTTAATCTTAGAATTTCAAGAAATAACCACTGCCCATAGAGGTATTATAAAGTTTAACAATATAAATTTTCTGTCTAGGGCATATACACTTAGACTTCATACATATGCTCCAAAATAGCAACAAACATATACTTAGGTTTAAGAACGCAAATTTGAATAATCCTTTAGTATAAAAGAAAATTTATAAATGAAAGACTAAATTTGTTCATAAGATTCTAACCTCGGATTATGGTTAGTTGGAAGCTTGAAATGGCTTCAAAACAGGTTCCTTTAGTTCGGTATGACTGAAATTCTTGCTCAAATGGAGGTGATGGTGGCTGATTTTTATGGCTGCCTTGAAGAAGTTCTCTAAGTATTTTGCTTCAGCAAAGAAATGAGAAGAAGAGTGTGGGAACCGTGGAAGAGAAAGGAAGAAAAGATGAAGTCTTTGAAAAGAAGTGATAGAAACAATTATAGAGGAGACATGTTGAAGCATGTCACGGAGGAAATAAAGAAAATGAGGGTCAAGAGTAGTTGGAAAAGATATCCTTATGTCTCATCTAAAGACTTTAACACACATAATGCCAATATGACATTTTTGAGATTTATTAGAAGTTCTAAGGCTTTTTAGTAATCATACTAAATAAATATAGGAGAATTTTAGAAAATTTAAAAATAGATAAAAATAAATATTATAAAATAAATTTAAATGAAGCAATTTTTTTTTATACATTAAAAATTAATTTAATTACCTCAATACCCGTTAGGAGAATAACGGGTGTCACAGCTCTACCCCCCTTAAAGAAATTTCGTCCTCGAAATTTCAATTCTAGCAATACTAGTAAAAATTATGATTCCACTATGATTCCAATTCTGAGTCTAAACCGTTAATGTTGTTTGTCCTCCAAATTTAAGTTATCGTATTTCCACTTATTTACTTGCATAATAAATCTTACTCCTAAATCCCTCAATAAGAGTATTTCTGACAAGTTTCAACTTATAACACCGTATAATAGTCTAAGAATCTGATCAGGCATACATATTGACCATATCATGATTCCAGTCCTTCATTGTCCATGGACCGTGATTTACAATCACATTTAAGGAGATTGCCAGAGAAATTTTATATACTTCATCTTTAGGTTCCTTTTCCTTTTTGAGTAAGGAAAAGTCAAATATATTTGATTTCATACCTCAACTAATAAACTAAAACATAATCATAAAACATATATCACAAACACTTTTATTCAAAACTATACATTAAACTTACTCATAGAGATATTAAACGGAATCTCAGAGTTGCAAACATACCCGACATATTTTTCATTAAACAGCTATCCTCATGACACAAACATTCAACCCAAATACTATACTCATATTTCATATGGAATATTCCCATAACTGACTCTGGTACTTCCACATAATATTAACAGAATATTACACATTACAAACATAATACGGATACGTTTCGAGAGTACAAGGCACTTCGTATACCAGCTATCCATATCATGCATGCTTAGAGGATACAAAAACATCGATAAACAAAAGATCGGACCTTAAGAAAGATGCGTTTCGAGAGCATCAAGTACTCCGTATCCAGCCATCCCGGCATTAGGCTCAATGAATCTAAAAGATTGAACAACAACGTACCACAAGAAACACAGAATACACGGCAAACGGTTATTCGTAACACACGAAATACGGACACACATGCCTACATGCCAAAGATAAAACAAAAAGATTACAGATGGAGATTCAAATCAATTGGCCGCTCCCGGCTTTCCCTTTCCCATTCAAGCTTGGATGTTGCAGTGTCGGATTCTGGATGTATGATTTGCATTTTATCTATCAATTCCTCAGCTGTTGAAGCAGTGACAAAGATTTGTCTCTCCGATTCTGTAGTGATGTTTTCTTCCACAGCGTAATCTAGAAATTTCAAAAGACCGTCATAAAAACCCTTTACGTTCAGCAGTCCCAAAGGTTTGGAATAAAAGCCCAACAATTGCCCACAAGCAACTATAAATATTTCCTCAAGAGTACCTAGACCACCAGGTAATGCTATAAAAGCATCGGAATTACAGATTATGTCTTTAAAATTTTTAGGGATACTCCTGACTCCTTCTCCCTTACCTATGGCTTCCTTACAAAGGTTTCCTTCAACTGGAATATGAGGCCAAATTCTTACATCAGTAGCGTCGCTAGACCTAGCTGCTAGTGCCATATTTACCATCATTTTTATACTACCACCCCCATAGATTATGTTAATCTTCTTGCGTGCTAGGACTTGCCCTAAGTGATTTGCAGCTTCTAAATAAGCTTTATCTTTTCCAAGGCTGGAACCACAAAAGACACAGACATTCTTTATTTTCTTCGTGGACTGGGAGGTAGACATATTTGGTTTATAGAAGTGGTTGCTTAATGTCTGCTCCACTTAGACTTCGGGATCTACATGAGTTTTTAAAGATGAGAAATATACAAAAAGGGCTAAAGAGATAGACGAGTAGGTAATGAAAAGGTAATCCAAAGATTTAAACAAAATCTTGTGCGGATAAGAAAGTAAGATAAGGTGATTGATAGTTTATAGAAAATCTGATTCACTTTTTGAAAAAGATTAGACACTAATTGTATAACTTTTGACAATTGAGAACAATTCGACAAAAGACCCTCTTGACACAACTGTAGACTTTTTGACAAATATACACCAAGTCTAGAAATTTAATATAAACGACAAATACTGTAGAACTTTTGAAATTTGAGACACAAATCTTGAAATATCTGGATAAGCTTTTCAAAATTCAAACATATTACTGTACCGTATGTAACGTGTTTGATAAGATAATATATTTTATTATATATATATTTAAGAAAATCATAAATTAAATAAGATATTAACACTTACTGTATCAATCTAATAATCACAATTATTTCAAACACAAAAGCAAATATTCTGAGTAAAAGAAAAACACAAACTGTTGAACATCAGCTAAAACTGCTTCAAATAAGTAAAGACTAAATAACCTTTATAGAGCGATGACTTATTTCCCATCTAGTTTTCTTATGGCTTGGCAAACAGGATCTAGAAATACCATATTCCTGAGGCGTTGTCTTTCTGTATAAAATTTAGGCCAGAGTTTAAAAATAGCTCCTTGAACATATCCACTAGGGTGACCGTGGAGAGGAGGATGGATGCTATCCAAGTTCTCCTTTGAAAGTCCATTCCTACAAAACCTTATTTTATCCTCTCTATTCGTAGACATATAACCAGGTGAAGTACATTTACTGTTACAATTTTGTCTTCCACATTTGTTACAAGCGACCACGATGGCACGAGCTCTTCTTTTCATTGCACTACGACTGGTACCTGTTCCTGGTAAACCGACATCTTGACTAAAGTCACTCGGACGGATTTTCCCCTCTATTAACATTCTCACATCACAAGGGATACCAAAACGCATAAGAATCCACAACCGAGTAATTCTAGCCTTGTATTTCTTTCTGAGAATCTTTTGGGAGAGTGATGGGAAATACTTTCTCAGGTGTTGGTACTTTGGGTCCATGATGAGATGAAAGAAGAGTAAATAGAAAGGAAAAATTAAGATAGTAAATTGCAGAATCCTAGAATTCCTTCTTCTTTTAGAGGAAAAGAAGAATTTTTAATGAAAAAGAAGAGGATTTGCGATTTAGAGAGAAAATAACAAATTAAGAGAGAAAAAGTGAACTCGGAGAAATAAACTCTTATGCACAGTAAACGTATATATAAACAATGATTAAACCACTGTATATGACACGTATAAAGACCACGTGGGAGAGACAGTGTGAATCAAACTGATTTAGGATTTGAACTAGGCCCAAATGTTCTTAGTTGAAAATGGTCAGGTTGTTTCGGCCTTAACACATTTAGAACGAGTTAAATAACAAACATAAAATTGAAAACCAATTCGTATGAATCTTAAACCCAATTCAAGCCACTATAGATAAGTTAACTATGAACAACAAATCTAATTTAACGACAACAAGGATCTTCCTGAATGATATTTAAAATCATTTCATAACAACATAATCTTCCAGCAACTCGAATAATTTTGTTTTAATCAAAACCTTATTGAACAATGCATACACCCATATGTTATTCCTAATACTCAACATCTATCAATGGATTCATCATCATTGCTACCAAGGGTTTAGAATGTGACTAACCTTGAAATCAATACGATTTACGTCTTTCAACGTAGACCATATCAACGAACAAAGACACTAGATGTTACTACTTAAGAACATCTACAATCCCCACAATTCTACTTATACAATATATAATTTCCTCATATAACAAAACCTTAGGTAACCAAAAGATTCACTGATACACTTAAATACAATGTACGTAACGAAATATTCCAATTTTGAGATTCATGCATTCTAGACTTTACACAGTCTCAACAGACCAAAAGTCTAACATTTATCTCTTTCAAGATTCAATACCATGATTCTCAACTTATATCATATTCCTCAAATAAATAGAACTTTTAAGAAAAGACATTGACACTTATGTGCTCCATCGAATCCACACATAATCATTACTTAGGTTTGAATCAATTACGAAAAATTTGGCATATCTATGCCAAACTTTAAAATCAATAAATCAAGCCTTATATTTCTTATTGTTTTTCACGAGACAAAAGGCTCTTAAATCCTCGTATCTATATGAATTTCTCATCGTTTATACGAATTAAATATGCTTATAGATCCAAATATTATACGAATCTCTCATAAGCAATCTACTTATAAACTCATTCCATATAATTATCATTCCCTCATAACTATTAATACTTTCCTTCTATATAATTATTGTACTCATATAACTATTAATATTTTCATTCTATGGCCTTTCCATGTTACATCCTTCTAGACTGTATAAATCAATGTGAAGGTTCATTTTGATGATGACAATGAAAATTCAGCTTCAAAACCATCTCAAAAATATTTTTTTTTTTAAAGTGGTGCTACACTCCCTAGGTTAACCGAACCTAGGCTCTGATACCAAAAATTCTGTAACGCCCCTATGTGGGGGTTAACAGTTTTTAATGAGATAAAATAAAAATAAATAATAAAAGTAAAACCTTAAAAATAAAATTTGCCCGGGACTTAAATGAAAACTCTCAACTCAAAAATAAAAATATAAACGACAAATAAACCACAGTTTTAATGTAGCACCTTAAATTTAATAATATAAACTGTTGTCATCATCATTTTAACCCTCAACACATTGTAATACAGTCACAGAAAGTAACAATTGATGCTTACATTATCATGAAGAACATTCTCAACAATTGAAGCAGTCCCAATGTAATATAGTTACATCACTTCCTCAACTATATTTCTCGTAGCCACCTCACACTTAGTGAGTCCTGAAAAGATATAAACATAAGGGAATGAGCAACACTATGCTCAGTAGAGAAAGCCATTACTCACCTTTAGGTTTTTATCATTACCACATTAAAACCTGCATGGTTAATAAGTTACATCATATTCCAGATTATGAGGTTTATTATGATCACATCTTATGGATACCGTAGTTAATCATTACCAAGTGTCATAATTACACATTTATACAAATATTACCAATTATCATTGTTCCTAGGTATCCATGTTAAATTGAGTATCACTCAACTCATCGAAACCCAAATGGGCGCACTTGATCACCCTATAAACATTCCAAGGGTGTTCCGGTGAGGGGACATCAAGCCCCGAGTCCTCACCAAGTCGATTCCTGTACAGTGTGTTCTGGGACTTTCAACCCAAGGAAGCGTCATCGCCTTCCCCCTATTTTACCTTTTAGGGTATTCATGCCCAAGGACGTAACCGTCGCCCTCTTCATGTCTCACCATTTCTCTATATTAAATCATTATAAATATAGTCAGTTTTCCTAACCATGCTTCTCAATTTATAACATGTGTCAATTCATTATGTTCCTCGCCGTACAATACAAGACGAGTCCATGTCATAGTTTCATATGTGATACTCATATAATATCAGTTCAACATAGATATAGATATATTGCGGCAAAACAATCAATTTTAATTCTATAAAAACCTCACAAAAGATGAGTAATAGAATCCCTACCTTTCAAGCTTATCAACAGTCTCTTAATCCTGGAATCAATTAACGTTAGCTCCATACTCCCTTGATCCTAAGGCGTGCATAAGGACAATTAAAACTAAAGCACAACATACAACTACATTCATAAAATTTATTTTAATTTAATCTTAGAATTTCAAGAAATAACCACTGCCCATAGAGGTATTATAAAGTTTAACAATATAAATTTTCTGTCTAGGGCATATACACTTAGACTTCATACATATGCTCCAAAATAGCAACAAACATATACTTAGGTTTAAGAACGCAAATTTGAATAATCCTTTAGTATAAAAGAAAATTTATAAATGAAAGACTAAATTTGTTCATAAGATTCTAACCTCGGATTATGGTTAGTTGGAAGCTTGAAATGGCTTCAAAACAGGTTCCTTTACTTCGGTATGACTGAAATTCTTGCTCAAATGGAGGTGATGGTGGCTGATTTTTATGGCTGCCTTGAAGAAGTTCTCTAAGTATTTTGCTTCAGCAAAGAAATGAGAAGAAGAGTGTGGGAACCGTGGAAGAGAAAGGAAGAAAAGATGAAGTCTTTGAAAAGAAGTGATAGAAACAATTATAGAGGAGACATGTTGAAGCATGTCACGGAGGAAATAAAGAAAATGAGGGTCAAGAGTAGTTGGAAAAGATATCCTTATGTCTCATCTAAAGACTTTAACACACATAATGCCAATATGACATTTTTGAGATTTATTAGAAGTTCTAAGGCTTTTTAGTAATCATACTAAATAAATATAGGAGAATTTTAGAAAATTTAAAAATAGATAAAAATAAATATTATAAAATAAATTTAAATGAAGCAATTTTTTTTTATACATTAAAAATTAATTTAATTACCTCAATACCCGTTAGGAGAATAACGGGTGTCACATATAATCTTTACACTGTATTATTCTCATCCTGCATGATTTTTGTATAGTGTATTCCTTATACTATATTTCTGTCTTAAAATTTGTTACAACACATTCTGCTACAATTATGTTTTTTAGCTTATTTTCATTTGATTCTTTCCTTGTTTAAGACTATGACGTGATTTTAATCTTAAAAATCTTATTTTCACCTTTATGGAATTTTTCATAAAAATCAAATTTAAACAATAATCCTCATAACACTAAAATTACTTCTTAAATTCTCAACAAATTTTTTAGTATAAAATTTGGCTCACAAAATTTGTACATAATTTACTTAACATAATTCTTAAATATTGTATACTTAATATACTAAAAATACTTGGGTGTTGCAGCTACTTTCAACAGCTGCTTAAAGTTCACTACCAAGAAAATCACACGCTTGTTTTCTCTCTAAACTCTCTAATTATCCATAACCAACGGCTAACCAGATTTTATAAGTGTGAAATCCCCGATTCAACAACAATATGCATGTAATAATGACGCGAGTGGATCGTACAAAGAGGGCACTAGTCAATTTAATGGAAACAACATTGTTTTAGTCTGACATTGACTTCATAAACTGTCTCATACGTAGTATACATCAAGCATAAAAAGTAAAGCGGACTCGCTTATATATGATCCTCTGAAACATATAATAATCACATTGCTATGAATAATTAATAAGGATCTTAATAGCACTATATATGCTACAACAAACAAAACACTATAAATATAGCAAAACGTGAAATTACACCAAGTAAAAGCTCTTGTAAAAGGCTGTTTAGCATTAATTGGTTCTAATTAATTTTTCAGTTAAGAATAATGTAAAATTCCCATGTGCTACAATAAAAGCAAAAAATTTGCTACGATATAAAGCTTTTATATGCTATATTGTTTCCAGTTCTAACCAATAGTTTTAATCATCATGTCAAATATCATGTAAGATTATGCATAAAAATTGCTTCCCAAAACAAAACCAACCATTGGCTCAAAAAAGCTAATGACATCATGCTTCGATACTTAAACTAGGAGTGCTTCTAAAAAATAAGTTGAAAGTTGAAGTTAGAGTTTAAAAAATTATAGTATGTAAGAGCTTTACACTGTTGTAAACTTTTGATTTTTACTCTAACACGTAAGAACTTTACACTGTATAAATTAAACTTTATTTTTCTAACATGCTTCCTAAACGAAGCCTAAACAAGTTTAAAAAAAAAATATAAAAGCACCAGTGTCTATGCTCCATTTTTTGTTTCATTTTTCTTTATGATTGTTTGAGAGAATGGTTCAAATATTGGTTTGAACTATTTTTTGTTCAGAATATTATAAGTATTGAGAAATTTATACTATAACTGTTATAGCTTTTTATTGTGAATAATTTCAAGTTTAAAACAGTATGTAAGACAAAAAATTTATTTATTTATTTATTTTTTAAAATAAACCATCATGCGGTGTCCCAGAAAAGTAGAAACACCATAAACAACTGAGACGTTGGGAACAAACAAAATAGTGTCATATCCAAATATGCAAGGCTCATTTGGCCATAAATGGGAAGCTAGTTTTGCAAATAGAGTTGTTACTTTTTAAGTCCCATAAATGGTTTTGGTGGCTTTTATTGGAGAGGCAACTTAAGGAACCAAGTTACCTCAATCAACAGGAAAACAATCATTTGGACGAACGGGTTGCCACCATTTGCAGGCTTGAAGCCTTCTTTTCTCCTTGGGGTAGTAGGATCACTGAGTATCATGGCCTTCACATGCTAGCTGGCCCAAGAACAAGGAGCCTATTTAAAAACATGACTTTATTATATTATTTCAATAAAAAAGTTTCTTTTTGAAACCAACTTTATTACATTATTTTTTTTTATAAAATTAAAATTTGTATACTATTTTAGATTCAAACTCTTAGTTTAAATTATGTTCCTAAATCACCGAAGGTTATGGTCTAGTAAACATGATGCTTTTCTTAAGCATCTTTACTCTGTTCACTCAAGTTCTAATCTCATAGCTTTCCTTAAAGCCCTCCCTTCAGCTTTGACCGTTGATGCATTCAGATGATGAGTGCAAACGATAATAGCCATGCATCAACAATTTAAAGAATCTCCCATAAAGTGTTGACTGCTCCTTTGATGACCCCGAGATTGGTATTATATATAACCAAAGGGATGGGGATGAAATTGAGGCCGCTTGATCCCTCTTTTGATGAACAAAATATAAATATATATATATATATATTTTGTACCTAAAAAAACTTCAAGATATCCTTATTACATATATGATAAAGTAAGTTGTGACAGTTTTAGATTTTTTTTTTATTAAACGACTATTCTAGTTCTTATCCTGGCTTAGAATAAATCACACCTAGTACAATTAAAACATCTATTTATCCATTAAAACGTATTAAAGTATTATGGGCACGTGTGGTGTTATTTTTGAGATTTTTTTTTCTCATTTTTAAAAACATAAAATATAAAATGGTTTTGAAAATATATTTGGTTAAAATTTTGGTCTAAAATAAAACAAAAACAATTTTAAAAAGCCCCAAAATTAAAAACAAAAAAGTTAGTTCCACTTTTTTTCCGCCCTTTTCTCTTCACTCCCTGATCTCTCTCTCCTCCTAATAACTGTCAAATCTCCAAGCCATCACCAAGTCTCACTGAAGACCCAACCCTCACCAGAGCTCAATCTCATTGGAATAGCCCCCACCGCAGCCCACCAGCCTCAACCTTTCCCCAACACCGATGACTTTCCAGCCAGCACAAATACGGAGGGTGGCGCATGTTTGCGACGGAAAGGAAGCTCACGAAGAGCTCTAAGCTCCGAGCTTCTGTGTTCACGACGGGATGGAAACTTGTAACTGCAGGTGGCATTGCAAGCGGATGGGGAGATCTGACCCATGCCTTGCCGGCGAGCCGCCCCCCGACCCACCCCTCCTCAGCCCCCAACGACCCAGCCATGCACGACCTACCTAGCCACCCCAGTAACCCTCCCCACACCACCACCATCCCTTCTATCGTTGCATCCCTCCTAATCTACCCCTTATTGCAGCTAAGGTTGAAGGAGATAACTCCAAATTTTTTTGTTAAATAATGTTTTGGTTTTTGTTCTAATTAGCATTATTAATTAATTTTATATTAACAATCAATGTTTTTAAACTTAAATTTGATCAGATATATATTAATAGTTTTTCTATTAAAAAAATTTTTATTTTCAAAAACACATTGTACAACTAAGTACAATTTTACAAATAGTCTAACACATTTCTCAAAATATTATTGTATTTAGATTTTTCTAAAAAACAAAAACAGAATAAAAACACTACCAAACGAGTTACAACATCATATTATAAAGTGTTCTTTAAATTAAGAAGAGAATAATTTACATGGCAATTAGATTCTATTGAATTCCTCTCAATTGTGAGAACAATCAATGCACTTTTTTACGATGCTTAGACTTTGTGAAGCTCTAATTTTTTTACATTGTTTTGTTTTTAACCAAGTGGTTTTATCGTGTTCTTAATTCATGTATTCACTTGATCCAAATATTTATATAACATTTAACAAACTCAGTTTCAACTCATCAGTTCTAACTCAAACAGTGTAAAACTCTCACATGTTATATTGTAAAACAAACGTATACTATGGTGCAAAATTCTCATATTCTATAGTATTTTCAATTCTAATTCTCGCTTTTAAGTCACTCCCCAAACACATAATTATTTCAAAAAGCATACTTTATAATATTAGACGAAATTTTCCTCCAAAACAAATATCCTCTTCCAAATGGTTTTCCTCTAATTCACTTGGGAGACTTATCTAAAAGGACAGGTTGGTTTTGCTATAAAGAATTGCTCAAGCGGAAATTTCTCTCCACAAACTAGACTGTTACAGGCCCATATATTTGTGAACTCTCTGGTGGAAAAGAACGATTAGGGCTCTTATTGGTAGAAAAAAAAGGGGGAGGAAAAGAAATAATTATAAGTTGATCTTGAGTATTGACGACAAACCATAGGCCTGAATAATTTGCTATATTGACAAAAAGACATGAGTGCCAATAAGGCTCTTGCTAGTGCATATATTAAAAAAAAGAAAATAGGTCTAGACGGTTTAGGGGGCCCATGGTGATCTTGTAATTTCACTGATTTGCAAGTTTGCGACCCAATTCCCAAACACATAATGCAGGCAGAATTGTTGGACACATGTCATGGGACATATTTGTTCCTGCATGAATAACTATATGATTCCAAAAAATAATGATAATAATAAAGAACTTAATATTAAGTTTAAGAAAAACAAAATTGTCAATTTAGAATCATTACAAATAGTTTTAGGTCCTTGAAATAAGAAAAGGCTTTAGCATATGTTTAAAAATGCTTCAATTGAAAAAACACGGACATGGATTGGGACAAGACGGGAACGGTTTTGTTGTGCTATGTTGAAAAGAGTGGATGAGGGGTTCTCACCAAATGTGTAGCAATGCAAGAAGGGGTTTTTTTTCTTGCTATACGACGCGGTTCGGTGTTTTTGAGTGTTGAGACGGATGAAATCAACGTTGTCATAGGTGTGCAGTCGCCGTGTTTTCATGCTCTTGAAGCTAATGTCATTGAGGACATACGAGATGCTATCCCTCAAGGTAGTAGTGGCAAGGCTTGTTACATCGTCTGTGAGGGAAATGGCATAGCCCACTGTTTAGCTAAATATGCTATTATTGGTTTTGACAATTTTGTTTGGTATGATGTTATGCCTACTTTTATTAGTCCAGTTGGAAGGAAAGACATTTTGCAATTGGAATAAAATGCTGGTTTCATTTAAAAAAAGAAAGAAAGAAAGAAAAAACACTTTCCTTTTAAGGAAGCTTCAATAAATATTTTCTTTTTTATAAAAAAAATTATTTACTGGTTTTAACAATAATTTTCTTACATGTTGTATATACTACACTTTACATCTAAGGGTCTTAAAATGAAAAAAAAAAATAGTGATTAAGGTTATCAACGTTTATTCTTTAACCAATTTTAGGCTTTGATATTTAATTTAAATAAATTTTTTGCACGATATGAATCTTAGAATCAATATATGAACGCATTACTTTTTTTTTTTTTGAATGAACATTTTACGAATTGAAAATAAGGATTGATGAGTCATAATGTTTATTTGACAAAGAATATGGGGTTATATTTACAAATTTTTTAATTAATATTTTAACTTCATTTTTAGAAGAAAAAAAGATTAATGAGACAAATGATCAATTATATTTATTAAATTAAAATATGACTATCATAATGTTTATTTGACAAAGAGTATAGGGTTATGTTTACAAATGTTTTTAATTAATATTTGAACTTCATTTTTAGAAGAAAAAAAAGGTTAATGGGATTAATGATCAGTTATATTTATTAAATTAAAATATGACTGTAATTTGTTAATATTCTATATATGTCACAAATAATATTATTAAAATAATTACTATATAATTACATAGTACAAATATGATATCATTAACAATTATTTCAGTAAAAAAATATAATTAATATATAATTAAAGATATTTTTATGATATTTTAAATATTGTGTTGAATTTTAATTTTATAAAAATAATTGAGCCATCTATTTTAATTTTTTTTTTTAAAAAAAAGGAGAGAAAAGAACTCTTGTTTTTAGGTCCTTTGAGAACTAGAAATTACAAGACGACCAATCCTCGCTAAAACGACGCCGTAAAGGTGGCTTCCGAATATTAATGTCGTGTTGTCGTCGCGCGTTCAAAAATCAAACAAAAGAAAAAGCTCTCTCTCTCTATTACCTGACACAGCTCCACCATTTCCATTTTTCATTTTCAGAAATCCAGTTTTCTTGAGAGAGAAAGAGCGTTTTCTAGAGCGAGAAACCCGACCAGAGACCCAGGAGAACCCGGCGAAGAAGAAGACGACGAAGAAGAAGAACAAGGAAGATGGGGAGGGATCTGAGCGACGACCAGGTTTCTTCCATGAAGGAAGCCTTCACGCTCTTCGACACCGACGGCGATGGAAAGATCGCGCCGTCGGAGCTCGGGATCCTGATGCGGTCCCTCGGTGGTAACCCTACCCAGGCGCAGCTCAAATCCATCATCGCCGAGGAGAACCTCTCGGCGCCTTTCGATTTCCCGCGGTTCCTTGAGCTGATGGCCAAGCACATGAAGCCGGAGCCGTTCGATCGCCAGCTCCGCGACGCCTTCAAGGTCCTCGACAAGGACTCAACCGGATTCGTCTCCGTCGCCGAGCTCCGCCACATCCTCACCAGCATCGGCGAGAAGCTCGAGCCCGCCGAGTTCGACGAGTGGATCCGCGAGGTCGACGTCAGCTCCGACGGGAAGATCCGCTACGAGGATTTCATTGCCAGAATGGTCGCCAAGTGAGGAACGGATAATTTATGGTGGATTCGGTGTGGATTTGATGTAATGTTTTCCGAATCTCTACCTTTTTTCTTTCTTCTTCTGCGTTTTAGTGCTTGAAATTAGGGCGTGTCTGGATTTTCTGTTCTGGCTAGTTGAATTCTTTAAGTAATGCTAATTTTGGGGTTCTTTCTTTGTTCATATTTTATAGCTTATTATGTATGGATTGTTTTATCAGTTTGTGGTGTTTCTGAGTTCTTGATTTGCTGATTATTTCTTTTTATCCTATTTAAATTAATATGAAACTTTTTGGGTTGGATTTGTATGTGGATTATGTGATTAAAAATGTTTCCTTTGGGTTGAGAATTGCTGTTTTTGTGAATTTGATTACGCTTTAGAGTGAAAACATGGAAGAAATTTTCTCTCTTTACTCTTAATATTATTTTTTTTGACATCTTCAACATTTTGACAAATGCAATTGGAGAAATGAACCATCAACAATTATATTCATATTTTTCCCATTTTAGTTTAGGATTTTTTTGGATATTCTGATATGTTATGAACGATTTGTCCGTCTCTTAATTTTTATTGACATTGATATCCATATCTTTATACATTTAAAACCCTTGATATTTCTGTCTATATCAACATTTTCATCCTTGGTTTGACCCCGTTCTAGAGAAAAGGCCTCTCTTTTTTACATTGCCTCTTGTGAATGGTGAATTGCAATTAGTTAGGGGCTTTGGTCCAGCTGGTTATACTTATTTGATTGATTAGAAGTTAAAGAGGCTAATTTTGCAACCGAGACATGAAGATAGTAAATAAGATTTTGTGAACACAAAACTTAAGTTGATCTTTCTTTAGAGCATTTTCTTGTCAAGAAAGTAAGAAGCAACATAACATTCAATGAAAACAAAACATGAATTCTAGTCAAGTGTGGATCTTTAGAGCATTTCCTTTTTCATTCCAATTTATTATCTTATATTAGCTAGCAATTTGGGATGTTGTTACCAGATAGTTGATACTTATATTCTCAATATTGTGTTCCTGAGACCTAACGGTTGCGAAAATTCTTTCTATATTTGGGTTAGTTGAGAGTTGAACAAAGTAACATATCTAATGTAGAACTATAATTGAAATTTCTCTGCTATAGTCTTTTTGGTAGTCACATGAAATTTTTTATTTTGAAAACTGCGATGTTAGTCAAATGGGAGCTTAGAGAAGTTGTCTCACATTGGTTGCTCTAAAGAGAGGCATATTGCTGTTTGATTTTTTAGATAAGGTTCCAAGATTAGGATGTCTTTGTCAAGTTTGACTCTTCTTAGGCATATTGATGCGAGTGTGATACTGTGATCTGGTTTACTTCTCTTTCTCTACTGTTTTCAGGAAGAACTTTGAGGGAAGGGGATAGATGTAATTGTTTATTCAAAAAGCTAGTCATGCCAATTCGTTAAGCAACCATCACTTCTAAAAAAATTGTGTTCACTGTCTTTAGCCTTCTCTTTCTGGCATTTCTTTCTTGTGGGAAGTGAATAAGATACTCACTGGTGGATATCTATCTATCAGTCATCGGATCTGCAAAAAAAAGTAATTTTGATTATATCTAACGGTTTCAAAATGTGCACCACCTGTGGGTTTCCTATTGGAAAAGTTCCCTTATTTTGCCTCATTTAAGTTTCCCTTCTGTTCCCCTTTCCAATTTTCCTTCGATTGGTTGAGTAAGTCCAGGACTCCACTGCTAATAAGTTTCTTTACTCTCAACGGTTTATTTATTTATTTTTTTTAAATTTCTCTGTATATGATGTTAGGAAATTGTTTTGGGGGTAAATCCCATCTGCCATCTTGAATTCTCTCCCTCAACTTTTAAACTTATCGTCCACACAAAGTCTTTAAATAGTATCACTCTGTTTCTTTAATCCAATTACGTTCACTGTTATTAATCAAGTTTTATTTGCTGGTAATTTAATCTTTTACTATCCTACTAAATAATCCACAGAGAATTTGAGTTTTTTTTTTAATAAAATGTTTATTAAATATTGTCATTCTTCTTACATTTCTATGTTAATTGAAAGGTTATAATCGATTAAACGGTAAAGCACAAGATTATCAGTTATTCTTATTTTTAAATTAATTTTATGTTAGTCTCCGTGGAAATATGACCAAAAGCAATGATGTTTTACACACGTTATGACCTCTCGTTTAACTGGCGCTAGTAACCTCTTTGCAATAAATATTTCCAACTACCGAAATTTGCGAAAAAGACGTTAGAAATGATGGGAACTAAGCGTGCCTGTTATACTGTGAAGCCATTCAAGCTTCAACCAAGAGCCTATAACGGAGCGGTTAAAGCTGGTATATGTTATTGGTTAGCTTTGTTCAAATAAGCTTGCGTGGAACAACAGCCCATTCATCAAAGTTTGCTTTACATGATTGTTTATTCGTATCCCTAATTTCTTACCGAAATATGTCATAAGGAGAATAAGGAGCTTTTCATAGTCCAGCATACTTAACCATAGCATATCTATTTTTTTAAAATAAAATCCTTATCTAATTTTTTTTTGAAAAATAAAAATCTCTTATCTCCATTTGATGAAAATACTTTGTGTAAACATCCCCGCTTTAAAATGACTAGCATATTTAAATAAATCTCTATAACAAAAAAGAGATCAAGTGGGCCTCTCCCATTCCCATCTCCTTTGGTATTTTAAAATGTCCTGGGTTATGCCACTTCTTTTTTATTTGGCGACCTAAGGCCTATTACCTATACTCACCAACCTAATATTTTAGGGTACGTTTGGTAAATGAATTCGAATTAATGACTTGATTTGAGTTAGTGTTGTTTGAATTAAGATTTGAGTTAGTGATTTGAATTGTTATCCGAATTGACGTTTGGATGTACATTTAAGTTTGAATTTGAGTATGAAATAAAATTGAAATTTGTGTTTGAAGAGTAGTCAAAATAGTTTTTGATTTATCAACAAATCTAATAAAATTTTAATGTTAATAATCCTAAAAAGATGCAATATGGATCTTAGTTTATTCCTCTCTTCACTATGAATACAATGAAAAAAGAATTATCTTAATTGGATAACAAATAAAGAAGTTATGATTTTTTTCCTCAAATATAGGAGAAAGAATTTTAGTTTTTACTGTAGCAGAGATATCTGAGTAGAATTTTAGTTTTTACTATAACAGAGATATCCGAGTATCAAATGTTTAGGGGGAAGTTAGAACTCTGAAACTTGAATTCTTGATACTCAAAGGATTCGGATTTTGGGGGAAACAAACACGTATCCAAAGAATTCTTAATACTCAAATTCAAATTTAAGTCCAAAGAATATAAAGAGTTCTTGAAACAAACGAACCCTTAATAATTAAGAAGAGATGCCTAACAAAGGCATCCTAATCACTGGACCAAGGCCTTTGTTTGTCATATCTAAATGAATCTCACCCATGGATTAATGGGGCACTAATAAACCTTCCATTTTTTTAACAAACTCAATTGGGCCGTTTGGTATTGTTTTCAAAATAGGTGAAGATGTTTTTGTTTTAGAAAATGGGAATTTTTTAAAAATTATGCTGAGAGTGTTTTTAAAATTTTACCTCAAAAAACATGCAAAAATATTTTCAAAAATTCTGAGAACAAAACCAAATGGGTCCCCTACTGCACCTAATTTTCCCACACAATTAAGAGAAAAATAAATAACTAAAAAGGAAAATAGACTTTTATTAAACTAAAATAAAAACAAATAAAAAGCAACTAAAAGACCCAAAAACTAACAAAATATTAAGTTAAAAATATCTAATTTACCAGTATTAGACTAGCTCATCATTTTCTAAATAAGTTGAAGCGTGAAGATTAACACCTCGAAAAATCGGGTCGTTACACAACTAAACAGAAAATATGCTTTCTTTCTTCTATTCCATTCCTGTTGGTGATTACTATTATGTCAACATTTCAGTTTTGCAATGTCCAAAACCAAACCTAACATATACATATGGTATAAATAGAATGTTAGAATCACTCTTTAGATTCTTTTTTTGTCACATGTCCACTTCCTAATAAATTTTAAGCATAATAATAAATGATCATGTTAAATTTTATTACAAGATTTCCACTCTTTAACATTATACAAGAATGTATAGATTTATATTTCTTTTTTCTTCAATCAAATAGTATACTTTTATATTATGATGCTCTTGAACTAAGCAACACCACGTTTGCGCGCGGTGGTCGGATTCCCTTCCCTACCTCTAGGGTCTTGTTAATAAATGCCTCGAAGTCAAAGAGGATACTGATGTGGTGATTGCCAAGAGCACTTCGACGCTCAAGTCAAGTATTTGTTTGGATTGAGCTAGGTGGAGAGAGGCAGGGTGTAGGCAAGAGAGTCTACTTACCTTCGAGGTGGAGATAATGCTCCTATTTATAATGTGTTTGATATGGACCAGTGTTTGTTGGAAAAAATTTACAAGTAATAAAGTGTACTTATGTACGAATATCGTTTTCACGGGGATTGTGTTTAATTTTATTAATTACTAAAATTGTCTTAATCTTAAGATTATTTGAATAATCTATTAAAAATAAAACTAAAACCAAAACAAATTCAACAAAATTTAAATAAACTAAATGAATCTAATGAAATAGAAAAAAAATGAATAAAAATGCTTTAGGGACTCAATTTCACTTAATCATATCACTAAGCATCCATCAATCACTTTAATCATATTGTCTAGTTGAATAAGAGCCAAAATCTCATAAACTCTCCAAAAGGCCCTCTCGACAGTCATTAGGAAATATCCTATATTAATTAGTAAACTAAAATCCTTTGTTTACTAATCAATAAGAATTCAATAGGCTCTAAGATTTCATTAATGGCTATATAATTATAGTGGGTACATTATTATCCCACTAAGATTACATTACTCTATAATTTGCGTAGCACATAAATCTCTTTCCGGTAGCAATTCACTACTTCCTAATCGACTAATTGGCAATCATTCAATTAGAAGTATTTATAGCATATAGAATAATTATCCAACATATATAAGACAATCACAATTAATTTGAACAAATGAAAATGTAAAACAACATAAGTTAAGTTATATTGAAATCCCTAGAACACAAAACTAATGCATAAATGAAAATAAAAATACTGCTAAAAATAAAAAAACAAACAACACCAATACACAAGCACTTTTAAAATATACAAAGATTTAGAAAATAAAAATGAGAGATAAATCACCCAAATATAGTTATCAAAAGCTTCAAAATTCCCTCTTCCCCAATCTTCATCTTCATCCTCCTTGAAGCTCCAAAATTCCTCTCTAATGGTGCTTTGCGAGAAAAATAAAATTTAAAACTAAAAGTAAAATAAAGCATAAAGCTAAAAATAAAAATAAACTATAAGTTTATTTTCTTTTTTCCTCAGTTTTTTTTGGGAATCAGCTTTTCACCAAAACAAAGGAGCTTCAGGCACTGTGCTCAAAAAATAAAAGGGCAGTTTGGTATTATTTTTAAAATAGGTGAAAATATTTTTGTTTTGAAAAATAAAAATTTTTTAAAAATTGTGCTGAGAATGTTTTAAAAATTTTTGCCTAAAAAAATGTGCGAAAACATTTTCAAAAATTCCGGGAACGAAATCAAACGGGGCCAATATTTTTAAGTTCTGTTTTTTTAAATATGGGAACTTGATGTTTAAAGTTTAAGCCCTAGCATTTAGAGCCAAAAAAAAGCATTTTGTAGCAATAAATACACTTCTAGAGCATTCATCAATCATCACTAACCCCATCGGCTAGAGCTCAATTGTGCCCTTGCACCGTCGCACCCTATGTGGCAATGCTATGTGCCTCATTGCCACACACCTGCTGTGTATCTCGTCGTGAGTGCCACCCTTGTGCAACCCCGCCATGAGTAACTGCTCCACGGAGCGACGTTGCGAGCAAAACCTGTCATCACTAGTAGCAGAGCCACACAACAATGAGTGTGTGCCCCTAAAATTTTCCATTTTAGATAAAAATTATATCTAATTCTAAATTATTCGTTGTGCTCCTATTTTACAAGAGAAATTATAATTGTGACTTCACTCAATATTTAAAAAAATAGTCATGTTTTCAATTAATTCAAACTAGCTCTTTTTTTTTTAGTATCATAATAAAAGGCAAAAAAGATTTTGGCTCTGCTAGAGGTTGCCACACACCACTTCCACTCAATCTGACCCTAGACTAACCATCTTGCATAAACAATAGGCAAAGTACACTTTTGGTCACAATTAACTAAGAGAGAGGGTGCTTCTATATATATATATATATATATATATATACATATATTAAGAAAAGGGATGCTAACGTAAAACATTTTGGTAAGAGGAATTTCTTGTAATTTAAGCAAAACGTATGGGTTCGTATAAATAAATAAATAAAGGCTCTCTTCCAATACTTTTTTAACCCCAATAATTGGCAACTAAATACAAAATATCAACGCTGTCGTTTTGATGAAATTCCAACTGCTTGTATAAAATCCCCACTTGGCCAATCTAGGGTTTTCACGAACTCTCGTCGTCTTCACTTTCACCTCGCCATCCGCACCACATAGTCTATCGACCTTCATAGCCATCCACCATGGGTCGTATGCACAGCCGTGGGTCTGTATCTCTCTCTCTCTCTCTCTGTGTATATATACATATATATATATATATTTCTCTCTGTCTTCGTCTTCTGTCTAATGCTTTTTTTTTTGTCGGTTCCATTTTTGTGACTTTCTCAGTAAAGGTATTTCCGCCTCAGCATTGCCCTACAAGAGGACTCCACCGAGCTGGCTCAAGATCTCTTCTCAAGATGTAAGCTTTTTATCCTTCTTGTTTGGCTTCCTAGAAAATGGCACGGAAGATAATCGGTACTGAAATTTTCCCACATTCAAATGCAATCGAACTGGAAAAAGCTATGATTTTTATTTTCTTCCGTTTGCAATTCCGTTATTTCTTAGCCTTTCTTCAGGTCGAAGAAAACATATGCAAGTTCGCGAAGAAAGGTCTGACACCGTCCCAAATCGGCGTCATTCTTCGTGATTCTCACGGCATTGCTCAGGTCAAGAGCGTCACAGGAAGCAAAATTCTGCGTATTCTCAAAGCACATGGTAATTTTGTGTCGCTCTTTCATCCTGGGTTCTAAGTTTAGATAATTGTGTTCTAGGGTTTGGTGATTTGTGTTTGATTGAATTTGGGTTAGTAATAGGAACAGTAATGGCAATAATGAGGATAATGTGGTTGTTTAGGGCTTGCGCCTGAGATCCCAGAGGATTTGTACCACTTGATTAAGAAGGCGGTTTCGATTCGCAAGCATTTGGAGCGGAATAGGAAGGACAAGGACTCCAAGTTCAGGCTCATTCTTGTTGAGAGCAGAATTCACCGTCTTGCCCGCTACTACAAGAAGACTAAGAAGCTTCCTCCCGTTTGGAAATAGTGAGTGTTGTTTACAACTTCTTTATGTTTCATTTTTTAGGAGAATTTTGCGATACGCTTCATGTTTTAGACCATCAAGATATTCATTAACTTTGCATTTCTTTAATCATAATCATATGATGTGATATGATGTTCAAAAAGACATTGCACTGATATAGAATTTCGGTTTGTGGACATTTCCTTGTGTGATATGCATATGCATATCTCCAAAGTTCTTAACTTGCTATGATAGTCAACGACGACCCTTTATTTTGATTTTGTTAGGGGGTGTTTTGGTTACAATATTGTTGTAGACTTTTCACATGTTGAATGCTGTAAATTTACATGACGGGGATAGACTACAAACTTGGATATAGAAGCTTCCCTAATTCTGATGTTTGCTCTCTTAACTTGTATGTGCAGCGAGTCGACTACTGCAAGCACTCTAGTGGCGTAGAGGTTCATCACTTAGACGAGGATGGGTTCTATTAGTGGTTGGAGCAAAGACTACCGAGTCTACTTTATTGAGTTCTAGAGTAGCGTGGATCATTTTGAGTGAAAAGTTTTTGTGTCAATTTTTCGGAGATATGGAGAAAACGATGTTTCAGTTTGACCAATGTTTTCTTTTTTTGAGGAATCAATCGAAGTCTCATTTTTCTTTAATTATATATGCTATAGCAAGCTGTTGTTGGTTTTTGAGTTATAGTTCACGTTTATTCTTGTGATTCATTATTTCTATTTTATGTAGCAATGTTGAGGTTTCGAATCTTACATGCATTTTCCCTCGAAAAATTGATTACACGGCCAAGTGATTGTCGTAGGATTGTGCCTTAGCCTATTTGCTCATCATAGTGAGACTGAAAAATTTGAAGAGTGCTCCTTTTTCTTTCTTATTTCTATCCAAAAAAATGTCCTTAAAGATCTTTCTTGAAATTAAGCAGGCTTTGTACAATTTATTCTGTTTGCTTCTTGGAAGGTAGACCAGATTAACACCCATTTCATATTCGGAAGACTGCAGTGCTCTAATCTCTTGAGCCAGGTCCACTTTCTTTATCATTTTTTTTTAAGTAGTTTACTTTCTATAACTATAGCAAGGTTAAAAAATACTTCATTTCTTCAAGAATCAGCACGAGCCCCCTAAGAATATTGTGCAAAAAAGTGAATAAATTACATTGAATCTTTGAGAATGAACAGAGTACAATAAACTGAACGAACAACTATGAATCCTAATGTGTCAAGGAGGATGCAACAGCAAAAACTTGGTTTGAAACAACTGTGTTTACAACTACACAAACGACAATCTTCAGATGTTCCAATTTACACAGCTTGTCTAAATTTCAAAATACAGTTCAAAGTAGTGTACATTGTTCCCATATAAAGTGGCAGGAAAGGAAGAGAAACGATCTCCCATGTAAGTTGCAAGAGGATTTGGGTGGGTAGAGATACAATATGTTGTTCCTTTAAAAAAACCCGAGGTAAGAGAACAATCGTTTTTTGGTTACTCAAGTGCCACATTTTCGCGTTGTTTAGGAGCTGGCCGTCAAAATTCTGGGATTCCGAGGTTTCAGGAGCCAGAGGTGGCTGACTTTGGGCAGATGAATTTTCGGAGCTTCCCTGGTCCTCCTTCGATGTGTCGTCTGGATCTTCTTCTTTGTCCTTTTTGCTAGGATTCCCACCACCATCGCCTTCTCTACGAATACTCCTGACCAAGTCTGGTCGAGCCTCTACACCAACACGTCTCAAGTGTAGCTGCAACATTGCAAACATCAAAGTGCAAATCTTCCACTCAATACACCTCACAGATAAATCAAAATGAAACTCACACTCCTGCGTAAGCAAAGCACAAAATGATTACCTGAAGATGTAGGTTGACTTCATCGGGGCGTGAAAGAAATGGAAAATCTCCTCCGCTCTTCAAGTACGCTCGCCTTGCTCCAGGGTATCTTTCACTGAGTTGGTCTTTCAGTTGTTGAGGAATCGCACAAAAGTCATTTGTCTTCAAGGAGGGAACAGAAAGAAACAAACAAGAGGCTTTCGTTAAAAACTCAAACATGCTAGTAACCTTACAAGATGTGCGTGCTTCATGACAATAAAACTAGTGTTGCAAAACGATAGCGTAATATTGAGTTGACTTTGAGGATTGAAAGGTTCTTGTTAAGTAAATAATGAGTGCCAGCAGTACAGCAGTAATCACTTTCAGCATTGAGCATGTGAGATTGTTAAGACAGTTATGACTAATAAAGTGATTTCAGTAAATATGTTTGATTTCAAGTGTAGCAATCACGACCGAAGTGATACCATATCAAAATAAACCCCTCTCTCCCAGAGGTATCACTTTTGGAGGTCATTTTATAGGTGCATGTAAACATTAAAACAAGATCCAGATGACATACATCCATTATTGTGATAAGCGAGTCTGACAACAAAAGAGATCCAACAGAACCAGCATCAACTGTTAATGTCAACCTGGATGCCAAGTCTTCTTTTGAAAGAGTTTCAACCTGAAATGATCCAATGTTAGAGCTAGGGATTCCCAAAAAAAAAAAAAAAAAAGAGCCCAAATGCAAATCAGATCCTGGTGATTTGAAATTAGAAGGCTCTTGGTGCAGATTTTTTATGATTAATTATAGTTACCATAACCAACAGATAGCAAAGGTCAGAGGTAGACTTTACCTGAGACACAACAAAGTCCACAGAATCAGCAATAAAAGGCTCGAGAGGACCATCGCGAATTCCTGTAAGGACATATCTTTTAAGCAAAAATGAAGGGGTCCAACTCACCCTGCAGTAGGGGCAATACCATATAATCAGCAAAGCAAATCAGATTTAGAAAACTCTTCAGATAAAACTACAATGTGAAGTAAAAACATACATGGGAGCCCACGGCATTGCAGCAGAGAAACTGCGAGTGTCCAAAAATGAATTAGATAGTACCAACGAGCGAACCCGTCTTGGACGATGTTGGGCAAAAAGTTGAGCTAAGAAGCCTCCAAGGGATGTACCATAAAGATGTATCTGAGAGCAAGAGATCAATCAGTCTACTCAATTCACTAAAAAAATCATCATCAGTCACATGAACAGCGAGTATAAGACCAGCGCGAGTTTATGCAGAGTTTTCAAGAAACATAAGTTATTTATGTGAATTCACGCGGTGGTTGAAGTTTTTTCTTTCCTTGGAATCCATCATCAAGTGTCGGCTATAGTGGTAAAAGGGGAAGAGGGATAGGATTAACATAAACTTTGTATCTCAATGCAAGGATATCTTGCAATTTAACTGCACCCATGTATAACACCTTACAAATATGAAGAACTTACATGGTGAACATCTATAGCATCCAAAAATTTTTCAAATGCTTGAATCCACTCATGATGATTCCATACCCGTGGAATATCAACAGAGATAATTCGGTAACCCTGCAAATTTGAAAATAAAATATAGGTGATATTGCTAGAACGTAAATTTAGTCGTGGAGTAAACATTGTTTTTCTCTCTTAGAAGAGAAAAACGGGAAATGAAAAAAATTCTTGGTGACATCCTGGAAACTACTGGCTTAGCAGATAGCCAGATACACAAGTTTACAAAAATTTCCAAATGAATTCGAAAGAAAAAGCCCGGTGATTAATGGCTTAAAGAGGATCGTGCAAAATCGAGACAAAACTTAAGGTAAATACCTTATGAAGAAAATAGATAAAAAGGAGCTGGTAATTTAAGATCAACTTGTACTAAAGTAAGAGATATGACAAAGTTTCCATATGTCTCACCTTCATGGATAATGACATGATCTGTTTGTAGTAGACATCGGCAGTTCCTGCGGTTCCAGGAAGGCAAATAAGTGGGGGAACCACTTTAGGACCGAAATCATAATATCGCCACTGCTTTGTTCCAATCTGAAAGAAGCAAAGGAATGTATGGAGGCAAGGCTCATCAAGATTCAATCTCATTCACAATCAGGAACAAATCAAAAGTAACATCATTTGGATAAAGTTCAGAACATTGTTAAAGGAGAAAAACATACAATCACTGCTAAAAAAAAAAAATCATATACTGGTTGGCAGGATATCTTTGTCGCTAAAATAATGGCATTTTTTGTAACAAGCAAAACCATGGGTGATTTTTAAAAATGGAAAAAAAAAAAGCATGCTGAAATAGAAGACACCCACATTACAATTCACAAAATTGAGGCCAAAAATTCCAAACCCAACCACCATTCTATGGAAATAAACCAACCCCATTATGACTTATAACTGACACTAAAAAGTATCAAACTTAGCTCAACAATCAAGAAAATAAAGTTTAAACTAACAACAAAACGTAAGAACATGATAAAATCAAGACACCAAAAAGGATCATCACAAACAAAACAAATCTAATAAATAACAAAATGAACATGATGAGACGAACCAATCACTGAAATCACAAAACTATTGAAAAAGGAGATAAATAAAACAAAACAAAAAGAAGAGAGACAGAGAGAGAGAGAGAGATAAACGTACAGGAATCTTATGAAGAGGGACCTGAGACTTGAAGTAGATGTAATCACCGGGCGTCGAGAAGACGGCTTTCATTGCTTATTTTGATTGAAAGAGAGTAGGGTTTTAGGCAAAAATCATAACATGATATCTCAGACCCATGATTGGAATTCCTTTAATCTCGATCTATCGAATCGAAACACCCGACAAAACTGTGTTTTTAATTGATGGGTCGTCGCTGGTATTTTGGGGGAGAAACTGGAAAACAAAAAGGAATCCTTCGAAATTTGATTCGAGGAATTGACGGGAAGATGAGCCGGAGTAGACTCCCACGTGGCTGGGCCCCCTCTCTCTCTCTCTCTCTCTCTCTCTCTCTCTTACGCCGTCAAGCTATTCAACCGCTCGTCAGCGTTAAGGTTTAACGGCGCACTAATGTTAATTTTTGTTTTTTTCCCCTGAATAAAGAAAAAAAAAAAAAGAATAGAAGAAGGAATTAATTCATGGGATAATAAGAGAAATAGGCTTAATAGTTGAAAAAAAAAATAGCAGACTAAAGAATAGTTAGTAAATAGCTTAATTTTTAGAAGGGTGGACCTATTGACATCTTTTATTTTATTTTTCATACACTTTTATTTAATAAGATTTCTTATAGTTGTATTACTTATTAATCAAATTACTTTTAAGGACAAAAGTATTTTTAAAAAAAATACTCATTGCGTACCTTATTTTAAAGAATTACTTTCTTCCAAAAAATTATTATGCCCCACTTAAAATAAAAGAACAAAGATAGATTCTAACACGAAAGAGTATGTAGATTATTTCTTTCAAATTTTATGTTTTATTCAATTTTTATTGTTTCATATATGTAATTATAATTATATAAATCATTGCAAATTGTATGATTCGTAAATAATTACAAATCATGTGTTTTAGTATAGGAACCACAATTTGGTTTAACATAAAAAATACAATATAAAAAAACTACTTTTCAATTCTTCTTATTTTTAAGTGCAGGATATACAATTTGTTCGATTATATATAAACTCTTACAATTCATTGCTGATTATAGTTTTCTATCATAGAATCTAGAGTTTGGTTTAATAAAAAGGAAAAAAATAAAATTAAGGAAAAACTATCAGTTAATATATAAATTGAAAAAGAACGTTTTCCAAAAAAAAATAAAATTATAAGATTGTTTGACAGGTGGGTGAAAAAGGTAAAAATAATATTATTATTATTATTTAAGTGTAGAGACTTTTTTGGTATTTTAAGAGGGGTATAACAAGTGGAATGAGAGGTAGATTAAGAAAAAGTGTTTGAAAAGTAGAATTAGGGTGTCAATAAATACACCATTTTAGGAAATTATAGGAAACGCCACTTTTTCAAAATTAATTATAGTAAATGTTAAGTTTTGAAAACATTTATAATAAATGTTAAATTTGTGATGTAACTAATTTATCTAAAATTTTGTTTATAGTGTAAATTATTCTTATTCACATAATAAATAATTTTATGATCCAAATAATGTATTTACTTCTTTGTTTACAATGTAAATATTTCTTAGTTACATAATTGTGACACCCGTTATTTTCCTAACGGGTATTATGGTAATTAAATTAATTATTAGTGTGCCAATTAAAATTTGTTTCATCTAAAATCAAATTCATTCTATTCATTTCTACCTATTTTTAAATTTTTTAAAATTTTTCTATATCTATTTAGTATATTCACAGAAACGCTCTTGGAACTTCTAATTATTTATGAAAATGCCCTTTTGCCATTTTGTCTCTAAAAGTCTCCGGATGAGACATTAAGCATCTAACACTCGCCTACCTTGTCTCCCCCCTCAATTATTCTTCTTTTTATTCAACTCCCTTTTCTCTTCCTTTTTTTTTTCACGTCTCACTCCCTTGCCTTTCTTTTCTTTCTTATTTCCTCTTTCTTTCTCTTAAACCGACACTTTTCTCTCTTCCTTCCTCTGCATTTCTTTTCTTTTCTTTCCTTTTCCAGATGAACAAGCAGAGGAAGACCAAAGAAAAACTTAAGTTATTCTATCATAAAATCCACAAACAACTTCTCATGAGCTCAAGAATCAAGAAAGATTTAAACATTTTCAAGATAAAATCACAGTTTTGAGCTAAATTTTAAGGTTAGATTTCTAAAACTTTAACTTTGATTTTAAGTTGTATTTTGGTATGAAAATTTGTGAGATATGTGTTTTTGATATTTGTGAATGATTATACATCATTTTTAAGCTTAGAAATATGTTACAAACCTGAATTTTGATTAAGAATGGGTAAAAAACAATCAAGAACCTGTATGTGTATTTTTTCAGATTTTATGTCGTTTTTCCTATAAAAGGGAAACGATATGTTGTTTTTCCAAGATAGGGATTTAATAAAAATAGAGGTGAATTTTAGCTTTAGGTGGGATTTGAACCCCCACCTTATATTTCAGAAATAATAAATAGTTTTCTAAAAAAATTTTGTAATTTCAAACAATTTTATTTTAATGAATATCAAACTTTTTAATTATTTTATTTCTAAATATTTTATAATTGCATTATTTATTTTAAAATTTCATTTAACATATTTTATACCTGTTAGATATGTATGCCCTAAGGAGTAAAAATGTAATACGTTTTTGGAGATATTTTTATTAATAAAGAATTTATTCATTTATATATACCAAATCTTGTCCTCTTTACGTTCATATTTGTTGAATGTATAATAAGCAAACAGTAATCTGAGATTGTTAGTCTAAACCATAAGAATTGGGCATATGATGGACTGATTATACGGAAGACATGATTTTTAAGGTGACGGTCTAAAACATATGATCCGCAATCGAGGGAATAAAGTTGGGCGCTTTATTTATGTAAAGATTGTTATGTTGTCTATATCCCTTATGAGAGATGGTTTGTCTTGACCATCAGAGTTGGACTTCGTGAATAGAAACATTGACACGTTGTCATAGGTGACGATGTGTTGGATCGGGACATAAAGTGAATTGATTTGGATTAATAATTCTGTCTCGGCAAATCGATTCACTTTAGACAATCATTTGTATTGTATCTTAATCCTGAGATGAATAGTGGGCCCGTTGTCTCGACTTGTATCTTTTGATGTGCCAAAGGGTGACACCCACATCTCAATAGTGGTATGCATGCCGGTACGTTGGAGGCATGACTCTTGATAGCGTAGACTTGTTATTCATAGATATGGAATCCATAGCTCCTCTTTAGGAGTAATGATATCCTCTTATATGTGTTGTCCTGTAATTGGAAAACTGGAGCGCTCAACCATTTGGATATATAGGTATAACCGAATGGTATACTATCTTTAGATGGTAAGTTTTCTAATGGTGAGACAATGAAACGTAAGATAAAAATAATCGGGAAGGTAAGACAGAACTTGTCCTTAAGCCGATTATGGATGATCATATGGGGATACGATACACTATGATCTATCATGGAGACTTAGCTACATGAGCTTCGTAATTCTATAAAGTTCGAGAGTGCAGCTCCAAGCTTTTAGTGGAGTAGCGTTGGAGTTGATAATTGTGAAATGTATATCTGGGATATTGAGTTTCGTAATTATCATGAGTTTAAACTTTATAGGTCCATTTTGGTCCCCTTTGCTAGCTCACAAAATCTTGTAACAACATGGCGTGCTTTTTCAATAATTGGTGACTTATGTCGGATTTATCAGATTGGTTTAAAATTTGTAAGAATCGAATAATTCATGTCTGTTTCTTGGTTGAATTAATTTTGTAAGAAATTAGTTCAAGATAAACTTGTTGAATTATTGCGATCAGATAATTCTTGTCTGTTTATCGGTTGTTTTAATTTTGGACAAATTAGAACAAGATAAACTTGTAGAATTATTGTGAATTGATTTATTTTCTTAGAGATTATCTTGATAAAGTTTGTTTTGATCAGATAACTTTTCTATTGGGTTATTTGAATCAAAACTGAGACTTTATCCTATACAATCTCGGGTGAAAAATAAGAGATTCGCGGAGATTTTTTCTAGGGAGTTCGGCCTGCTGGATGACGTGTTCAGCCTGCCGATGGGGCCTGTTCGGCCTGCCGATCGGCGAAAGATAAGATTACGCATTTTCACGTGAATCTTATCAGATATTGATTTGAACTTGATTCTGTTTCGAGTTTTTGAGACCTAATCTGATAAGGACTGACCCTAGGACCAATAGCTATAAAGAGGGAGTGAGTCTCATGATTTACTCAGATCAATAGAGATCAATTGAGAGATTAAGAGTGATACTCTTCTAGTGAGCATCTGAAAACTCCCTGAGAGCTTTTGTTCACAAATCACGAACACCAGCTTTGGGTTCTCTCTATTGTTGGAATGAGAGTCACCGGTGGAAGAGCTGTACGTGTGAGCCCACACTCACTCCGGTTGTGGATAGAGAATAGCAAAGAAGACCAGTTGGTTGAGGCTCTTCTGGAACGTTACTTCTCTACACAGGTTACGGAGGTTCTTCAGCACACAGAGGTTAGTAAGATCTGTCTAATTTATACATATAACTTGTCAAACTTGTGTTTTAGAAAATACTCTGATGAAAATTTTTTTAAAAAATTTCGCTGCGCACTTTGTTTCCAACAGTACCAAAATAAAATTCATATATTTTAATTTTATTGTTATTTTATATTTTACTAAAATTAAGTTAGAAAAGTGATATTCACAATTTTAGTACATTAATGATTATGACATACTAATAAAAATAAATGATAAATTGACATAATTAAAAATTATGATTTAAGTTAAAGTATGGTTATTTTACACGTTTTAGGATAACGACGTACTTGGAGCTTATGTGGCGAAAATTGTAAGTTAGAAATTATCAGTGGATATTTATAAAGAGGTAGGAATTCTATTACTCATCTTTTGTGAGGTTTTGGTAAATTAAAATTTAGTTGTTTTATGTTGCAAGATATGTATATGATATTTTAAATATATATGGTTATATCTATAACCTGATGATGTAGAACTCGTCATGTATTGTACAGTGAGGAACATAATAATTTGACACATGATGTTATAAATTGAAAAGCATGGTTACGAAAACTAACTTTATAAACAAAGATTGATTATAGAGAAATGGTGAGACGTGAAGAGGGTGGATGTTACGTCTTTGGGCACGAATACCCTAAAAGGTAAAATAAGGGGAGGTGATGACGTTCACTTGGGTCAAAAGTCCCAAAATGCACTGTACATGAATCGACTTGGTGAAGACTCGGTGCTTGATGTCCCCTCACTGGAACAGCCTTGGAATGTTTAGAGGGTGGTCAAGCGCACCTACTTGGGTTTCGATAAGTTGAGTGATACTCTATTGAATGTGAATACCTAGGAATAATGATGAATTGTAACAATTGTATATATGTATATGTATGAAACTTGGTAATGATTAACTATGGTATCCACAGAATATAATCATAATAAATCTCATAATTTGGATAATGATGAAAACTAATTAACCATGCAGGTTTGATGTGGTAAAGAATAAAACCTTAAGGTGAGTAATGGTTTTCCCTACTGAACATGTTGTCGTTCATTCCCCTATATTTTCATCTTTTCAGGACTCACAATGTGTGTGAGGTGGTGACAAGAAATATAGTTGATGAAGCTATGTAGTTGTATTATGTTGGAATTGTTTCATTTATCAAAGAATGTCATTCACGATATTGCAAGCATTGTTTGTTACTTTCTGTGACTGTATTAAGATGTGTTGAGGGTTGAAACGATAATGACGACAGTTTTATTTTATTAAAATTTAAGGTGCTCCATTAAACAATGGTTTATTTATTTGTTTATTTTTTATTTTATTTTGAGAGTTTTTATTTAAGTCTCGGGTAAATTACTTTGATGTTTTATTTTTATTTTTTGATCTTTATTTTATTTATTAAAAACTGTTAACCTCCACTTAGGGGCATTACAATAATAAATAAGTTATTTATATTATAAATCTAAAATTTACTACAAATATTTTTACAACATAATATTTACTTAAAAAAGTTTAAAAAATCTGACATTACCCTCATCCTTTCCATTTAATTTTAGCTCTGCCTCATTCTTTCCATTTAATTTTAGCTGTGTATTAATTAAATGAGATAATAACTAAAATACGTAAATTGGAAAATCCTAAAAGCTAAGTGACCTTTACCCTCTCTTTTTTCTCTATCTATTACCCTAGTATAGCTGTCGACCACAACATCTCCCAAAAAACTCTCCTACTGCCCAACCTCTCCTCCATCGGAGCAACACCATGGGAGCACCTGTAGCCGCCTAAGTCATCGCCATCAGAGCTCGGTGCCAACCACCATCCGAGATCATGAGCCACCAGTCGTATCTTGAACCACCAATCTCTGGGTAGATTGGAAGCTTCAGCCAACGGGGACAATAACAACTTCGTCTAGAGTAGTCCTCGTCGTTGGAGGAAGCAAGCATCGGAGTCGCGAAGGGAAAAGCTTCATTGCTGGAGTCGTGCGAGGTTGCCAGAGTCGTTGTTAGAGTTATGTGGGGAGAGATCATTGGAGTTGCTCGAGCAACAGCTTTGTCGCTGCTGTCTTCGCTAGAGTTGGGTGAGAGAAGAGGATAAGAGTATTTTTGAAATTCTACAAAAATTTGGTCTATTTATTTAAATTATCAAAATTTTAGGCTAAAAATTTTTATTGGTATATCATTGTAGTTTATTTGTTGCAATTTCCCTTAATGTAATTTATTTTAAAGTTCTTTTACATCCTCTTTTTTTAATTTATTTTTATTTTGCATGAAAAATACGACCTCTTTTTATTTGATTTTTTGGGATAAAATGTGTATCCTCTCTTTTATTGACTGTAAATTATAAATAATTATGTATATCTGTCCGTTTCCAATCAGTGTATTTAACTTTTTTGATGGAAGGAAAGCATATTTATGCTTACTATTGCACCAATTTATGTGATTTTATAGAAGTTACTATCGCACCATTTTATGTGATTTTACAAAATGACCACTTCTCTCGCTTTTCTCCTAAACCTTTCTATTTTTCTATTTACACATATTTTAGTCTATAGATCATCTTGAAAATTGAAATTTGTTTTTTTTTTAAGATTTTAATAATCCATAATTTTAAAATTAACAAATATACTTTTAAAATTGAATGGAAATTCTTGCAGATTAATTATGTAATTACTTGATATTTCTATAATATGTTAGCATTAAGAAAATATTGCCTTCTCTTAGAGAAAAAAAAAATCTCTTTACTGTCATTAAAGATCCTTAGTAATTAAAACATTTAGTACATTTTTAATTGTTTTTACAAAATTTTAATGAATTAGGACCAATTTGTCCGAATACAAGAACTAAAACTGCTAAGCCCTCCAAAAAAATTGCGTTTATGATAAGTAGAAATGGTTAGTAAAAATTGTAGACATTTCCTTTAAAAAAATTTTTAAACATTTAATTACATCCTATTTCATTAAAAACATTAATTGCGTTCCAAAAAGGACAATTAACTTTCAGAATTATTCAAAAAAATATACCCTAATTTTGTATTAATGTAAGTGTGTACCATCTAATTAGATTTAATAGACAAATGTCTATTTTTTGTTTAAAAAAATCAACATTCAATTCTAATTACAAAACTTATCAAAAATACCTTTGAAGTGGAAAATATAAAAATTCTTTAAAAAAATAAAGAAAACAAACATCCTAAGCAAGAAAATTTTTGGGATATGGGACTAATGACCGATTTAATAGGCCTTTTATAGTAAATGATCATATTTTTTTTAAAATTAGACAAACCATCGATTAATCTTATTTATTATTAAAAAAAAAGACAGAACTAATAACATAGCTCTTCTCTTCCACCATGGCAGCCACCAAAAATTATTGCTCCTCTCTGCACGCCTAAAACCCATTAGAGAGCAGAGGACATCGCAACTAAGGTGGGAAGATTTGGCAAGGCTCTGTGAACAAGTAGAAACGGGAAATAGGAGGAAGAAGATGGAGTAATCGCCCATTTACTTAAAATTACTTAAAATTTGAAAACTTCGGCCAAAAATTTTGGTTATTTTTTGATTTTTCATTTATGTTTAAACCAAATAATGCGCGACTTCTTCTTCACAAGCAACAACACAGAAAAAATGGTAGCTTTCCACTAAATCCAAACCAGAAGATCAAACCTTTTAAATGCTTTCACTAACACAAACATCAGATTCTGCCACCTCAAATCAAGGCTGGGTTTTGAACCTTTCGATTTTTCAACCCCAAATTCTCCTTCAACACCGAGAGTCCAGCCCAAGAACGTTGCAATTTTCTGGGATTTGGACAACAAACCGCCGAACCCATTTCGACCCTACGAAGCTGCTCTCAAGCTCAAGAAAACCGCTTCCTCTTTTGGGCTCGTCCGAGACATGATAGCCTACGGAAATCGCCGTTCTTTGAAACCCATTAGAGAGCAAAGAAGAGAAAGAAGAGTTTCGACTCCCAAATCACTAGAGCCTTATCATTGTGGGGTTTGTAGGAGGAATTTTATAATTATGAGAAGCTTGTTAATCACTTTAGGCAGATTCTTGAGAGAGAGAATTTGAAGAGGTTGGGTCAGATAGAGTCTGCTAGAGGAGGAGAGTGGAGTTGGGGGCAAAGTATTCAATGAAGATTGAAAAGTATAAGAAGGCTGAGAGGGAGGTTTTGAGACGAAAAGTTGGGGGGTATGGCTTAGGGGATGAGTTGGAGAGAGCTGGTTTTTGGGTTGGGACTGTGGAGGATAGGCCTCAAGCTGCTGACATTGCCACGAGGAATCACATGGTGGAGGTGATGGACCAGAGGAGGGCCGAGTGTTTGATGATTATGGGTTCGCGGAAATTCTTCAAGCGGCGAAGATGAGGTGTGTGAAGACGGTTGTTGTCGGGGATCATGTCGGTGTTGGTGGTGGTGGTGGTGGGGATTTGAAGAGGGTTGCAGATAGCGGGTTTTGTTGGAGGGAGATTATGATGGTGAAGGCAGAGGAGGAGGCTGTTTCGGTTGCGGGGAAGTGGAAGGACCGTGATGTTTTGGAGTGGAGATATGACCCTGAGGTGGAGAAGGAGAGTTTGTGTGGTTTGGATCGTGATGAGTGTCTCGAAAGCTGTGTTGAAGGAAAAGATGAAGACGAAGGAGGGCGTGAGCAGGATGATAAGAGCAGTTGTTGGTGGGAATTGGAGTCGGAGAGTGATGATGTTTCATTCTACTGGCGTTCAAGTGAATGCTTTGAATGACAACCTTGTGTAATTGTATATTTTTGGAGACTCGGGTTTTAATTAAAGTTCACTTGATCCCTTGCACTGCTTAGTGTAGTGGCAAATTTTGTATGAAAGTGAGTGATGACTGATGAGCTTGGATTGTGACTTATTGTTTAGCAATATACGCCATTATGATTTTTGAATATCATGAAAGCACATTTCTTAAGCTTTTGTATTTCTTAAGCTTTTGTAAGTAATTTAAAAATCCTTTTAACGAGTTATATTTTTAAGTTTCGTAAGTGTCATAAAATAGTAATTCAAAAGTCTGTTATTTTCGTGTGCATAGTTTTTGTTTCCATCAACCATGAACATGTTAGATCATTGGAAACCTTACGTAAGCACTCTTAAATGACAAATATTATAACTTATAAGTCGTAAGAGTATGATCATAGAATGATTTCAACGAGTAAATCCTCAAATTCAACCTCTGCCTAAATTTGTTTCTATTATATGAGGACATTATACGTTCCTAAATTTGTTTTTATTACAAGTGTCGATATCTAAAGAAGATTGCCTCTAGATTTCACATTACAATAATCCACAAGACACTCATTATGGTCGAGAAAGTAAACCATTCACATTGAAGATAACAGAAGATATACGAGGCCAATTTTTTCCCTAACATGTACCTTACCAACAAAAACTCTTACCTTTCACAAGTTAAAGTTTTAGTTGTTACGTAACAATCTCTTAATCGTCAAGACAAACAGGGTATCAAAATTACGGACTTATACCACTTAGAATTAACAAAGGTGAAGAAAATAGATAGAAGACTTGAGCAGAAAGACAACTTGTGAGATTTGTCACTACGGCCTCCGAAATGAAATTTCCTAAAGCATTCTTGATTTTTGCAACTTGTGATGCCTACGAAATGAATACAGTCCTACTAGTTTCTCCTCTAAGCAGCAAAACCTAACTATATTACAACAAGCATTGCATAAAATTGGCCTTTTATTACAAGCTTCGTGTCCAGACATCCTAAAGGATATTAGGTTCAAAACAATCAATGGAATTAGTAACCAAGAAAACAAATCCAAGAAGTTATGTCAAGGAAACGACGAAAAGATACTATAAATACGGAACCGTACCAAGCTCGTTCAATTGCAGAAACAGCCAAGTACCTAAGGAGGCACTAGAGAAGAGTATCAATGAACTACCAAACCAAGGTGTAACAAAGAAGCTTATCACCAATGATTCTGAATGAATAGCTTTAGTAACTTTCCAATCCTACGTCAACATTATATCGTCAAAAATGTGACTAAAAGATTTAAATTTAGTAAACATGCAGTAATCAAGTTCCACGAATAATGGCAGAGGCTGTAAAACATTAGGGCACAAGTTATCAACAAAGGATGTAAAAGTATAATATATTTGCGTCAGAACCAGGAAATATGTATTCTTTCCCATTTGCCATTAAAAAGCAAAACCGTGAACTAGATCAACACAGAGATAAGAATGCAATTTAAACATATAGTAACATTAACACAAGGTCCTTTGAGTTATATCAACACAAGTTCCTTTGAGTTATAAGTTCAATTATGCAGAACATAAAATGGATCAACACAAAAACAAACATATGATACCACAAGATATAGCAGCTTGGAGGAAATTGCATTTGCAGCAAAATTCTATGTTTATTCAAGTGACTTCCAGATAAAAATTAATCCACCAGTCAGCATTATCGTTGTGGTCTATCAGTCATGAACTGTACATTGCCTAAGCTAGAAACAACAACCTCAAAATGCAACATGTGGAAAAACAATCAAAGATCCCTCCAGTTTTCCCCTTGATAGAGATTATCAAGTATATTCTCCTGCAACCCAGTGCCCTCAAAAGGCAACATGAAACCATACTAGGACACCATTAAGCTCTTCATGACAACATCAAGAGTATGATAAACCGATTGAGCAAAGCGGGCAAAATGGAATGAGATAACAAGCAATCAACACAAACCAACACATCTTTGAATTCACCAGGAACCCTTCTTTTTATTTTGGTAGTGATTGAGGTACCAACGAACAAACTTCTTCAATCCGGTCTCCAAATCGGTTGTGGGCTTATACCCAAGTTCTCTGTAGGCCAAACTTATATTGGCATGAGTAAACTTCACATCCCCATTTCTTGGCAGAGGCAAGACCTTTGTCTTTGCTTTCACCTTCAAAAGCTTCTCCAATATCCTCACAAGCTGTGTCACCGGCACCGGCGAAGTGTTCCCCAAATTGAAGATCCTCAACTGAGCATTTCCCCTCTTCTTCCCACCACTTCCGGTGCTCTTCTTCGCTGTGTCCAAAGCCGCCAAACACCCCTTCACTATATCATCAATGTAGGTGAAATCCCTCGCCACAGTACCATGATTAGGCGCTTCAAAGATCGTGATCGGCTTCCTCTTCAAAATGTTCTTAGTGAAAAAGAAATACGCCATGTCTGGCCTTCCCCAAGGTCCATAAACCGTGAAAAACCTCAATCCAGTAATCGAAAGCCCGTAGATATGGTTATAAGTGTGAGCAATCTCCTCGCCAGCCTTCTTCGTCGCAGCATAGAGACTCGCCGGCTGATCAGTCCGATCCCTCTCCGAGAACGGAACCTTCGAATTCAGCCCGTAAACCGAGCTCGACGACGCCCAGATGATCGCCGGTTGCGGATTCGCCGACTTACAGACCTCCAAAAGATTCACAAACCCAGCTATATTGCTATGAACATAAGAGCTAGGGTTTTGCATTGCGTACCGTACACCAGCCTGAGCCGCCAAGTGCATCACGTGTGTGAACGCCACGATCTCGAAGAGCTTCTTCAACAGCTCGGCGTCGTTGACGTCTCCTTCGACGACGAAGATCCCCGATCTCTCCAGAAGCTTCTGGCGATCGCGCTTCAGGTTTTGATCGTAGTAGTCATTGAAGTTATCAAGCCCTAGGACTCCATCCCCGCGACGCTTCAACGCGATCGCGACGTGAGTTCCGACGAAGCCGGCGGCACCGGTTACGAGGACTGTGGCTGATTTCGAGGAATGCCGTCTCGTGGAGCGGGTGACGTGGCGCTCCCAGTCCTTGCCGCCATAGGAGACGCCGAGAGATTGGCGGGAAGAGGAAGGACGAGGAGAAGCGAACAGGTAGTAGACTACGATGAAGGCGACGAAGAAGGAGGACCAGAGAGTTAGCCTGGAAATGGAGGAGAACTGGAACCACCGGAAACGGTGAGCGAACGGCGGCTTGAACTTCCCCGGCGTCGACGGAGCTCCGGCGCCGCCGCAGTCAAGGTGAGAAGAGATCGTCTTCAGTTGTGACATTGATCAGTCACTTCCGCTAAGAAGAAGAAGAAGAAGAAGTAGAAAAATCCCCAAAATTCCCAAATTTTTTCTAGGGTTTGGGATTTGATTTTGGGGATTTTGGAGCGTTTGGTTGGAAGGAAAATGAGAATGAGGGGTTTTTAATTTTTGTTTCCTTTTTGGGAGAGAGAGAATGGAGGGAACTTGGGGGAATTTTATAAAAGATTCTCTCTGAGACTCGCAGACCTTAGAACCGGTGCTGGGAAAAAAATGGAAATGAAGGGAAAGGAATGCTTCACCAAACAAATGTTTCATGAGGGCATTTTCGGTATTTAAATTTTATTTATTTATTTTTATGGTTTTTCTTCACAAATAGTAAATTAGATACAAAATCCAAAAAATTGAAACTTCCATTCTTTCTTTCATTTCAATTTTTGAGAACTTTTGTTAGTAATATATGTTTTGAAACTTTTAGATTTGATTAATTTTTTTATAAAAAATTTAACAGTTAAAAAATAGAAATCATCCTTGATTTTTTTTCTACAAAAGAAATTGTCTTCTTTCTTTTATACTTTTTTCTTCTTCTTCTTCTTCTTCTTTTGTAAATGAGGAAGAAGAAATGTACTTTCCTGGGTGAGTAACATTCGACTTTATTTTGTGGATTTCTTTAAAATGACATTTTGTTCTTTTTCACACTTTTTTTTTATTGATTTAATGTTGCATGAATGGGATGAAATTTTAAACTTGATAAAAGCATGTTGCCATACTTGACTAATCTTACTTTTAAGGCAATACTCGACTAAAAGTTTTAAGAAATAAACAACGTGAAAATTATTTTTTGCACTTATTTAATATAAAAAATTTATTGAATTTTACTTGAACATAACTGAGAATTTTAGTAATAATTAAACGATTCGTTGGAAATAAAATAAATATTAGTTTCATAACTTCATCTGTGAATTACATCATATATATGCTTTAATTTTTTTGAAAAGGAAAAATACATTTCAAATCCATAAAAAGGCAATATAAACATCAATCCATACACACTGACATATAATCGATTTTATTAGTAAATTATAATAAAACACTCTAGGGAAACAATTTTTTGACAATGCCTCTATAACCAATAGAAAACATTTATCAACCGGCATCCAAAACTTACAACACCAAGTTCACATATGAAACCAAAGAAATAAATCATGCGGAGGAAAGACACAATTAAATACTAAACAAATATGACAAACATAAAACTACGGGGGATAAAAATCATCGTTATTATAAATGAAAGATAAAATAGTGCATAAGTCTTAACCTTATAAATTAACAAGGTGATTAAAAATTATGATTAAAATTAATGATTAAAACTAATTTTAATTAAAATACTATGATATATAAAAATTTTACACTTCAATAATCTTTTATTTTTTACTATAATTATTAAAAATTTTATATATTTTTTTAATAAAAATAAATTAATTCTAACCCAGAGCTAAACTTACTGCCGAGAGAATGATACTCCTCGACACCATTACGAGAAGGAGAAAAAATAATAATAAAGCGGTCGACAAACACTTGCTGCAAACAATGACGGAATCTGACACGTGCACTACTAGATGACTTCCCCCAAACGTAGACCATAACCTCTAAAGCTTGTCCATATTTGATATCAATCATTACATTTTTAAGTATTTAAGTAAAATATTTAAATAAAAATTTAAATTTTTATAAAAAAAAATATTATAACAAAATAATTTAAATTGTGATTCAAGCCACGAAACAAACAAACCCGTCAAGTTTGGGTATTGTTTTAAGAGCCTTTAAAAATATTTTTGTTTGTTTTTTGTGATAAAAAATTTTAAAATATTTAATATAATTTTTTAAATAAAATTATTTTTACTTATTTTAAAAACATTATTAAAAGGTTGTAAATTTTAAAATTTTTCTACTTTTTATTTTTATTTTTTTCTACATTATTTTTTAAGCAGTTGAGTTATATTGGAATATTCACCGGGAAATGGCTCGGTTTCATCGAAATTTGTCCCCACCGAGCCTATAGTGGGGAATAAGTTAGGTGGACAACAAATAAAAAAAATATTTGCTCCTTTTTAAAAAAAACCTATAAAAAAGGCAAAAAATGAAATTGCAATAGAGGAATTAGTAGACATGAAACTACAAACATATTCTATTGTCTGCAAAAAAATTTTCAATTTACAACTGAGGTGTACAATAGCATGTAAATGTGATAATGACAAATTAGCGTTCAAAGACGTGTTTTATTTTTCAGTAAATTTTTAGGTAAATAAATCATTTAAAGATTGATAGGTAATAAAATCAGATTTCAATGTACGGTGGTTGGACGTCTAATCAACGATCATTCTATATAAGCAGAGTTCAAATCTTTCATTCTTAATTTGCAATAAAAAAGCACCACGTAAATTGTAGTCTTTTTTTTTTCTTTGACAAGAAATAATAAAGCAAAAGAGGGCAAACATTGAAATAAAACCCGAGCTTTTTGTGTCATTAATTTATTACAGCTCATGCCAGTAGTAAAATATTCTAATAAGTTTTTTTTTTATTATTTTTATTTTTATGGAGACAAAATTTTCTAAGTTCAAAAGGCCTATCATCATTCAAATTTCAAACATGTTTTTTTTTTTTTAAATCAAATAATTTTAAATGGACAAATTATTTAAGTTATAGGGCCACCAAATCATACAAATTACCTTCATCTTCCACCCCCCAGGGCAAAAATTGCCTTCTTTTATTCATTAAATTTTTTTCAAAAAAGATTATTTAGAAAATGAAAAAGAGGCTTAAAAGCTGCATAGGAAACTTGTCACTTGGAGCATTACAGGGAATAGTTGCCAAATAAAAAATGTTGAACGTTCTCTTTTGATTCATCGTTGACTTGTAGGGTGTTTGGAAATATGGTGGGAACCATTTTTATTGTAGTATGTGAGAGTTTTACACTTTAGCATATTTTTTTATTATTACTTTAGTATGTGAAAGCTTTACACTGTTTATAACGAAGATTATGGTGAAAATTAAGTGGTTCCCACCACTACCAAACACCCCCTTTATTAACAAATAACTTTTCTCACCAATTGATTCTTCATAAGCATTTATTTGGAAAATTTTAATGTAGCTGATTGCCAACTATACAGTTACTTTTGACTTTTCCCTTAAAAAAAAAAAAAGAAAAACTATGCAATCATTTTCGTTTTAAAAAAAAGGAAATATATATTATGACACATGTTATATATATAAATAGGCTTGTTTGTTTGATAGATAGTTTTCAATCCTTTTCAAAAAAAAAATCATTTTAATAATTACATTGTCAATAAAAGCATATTTTAATAATAATTAATAATATAACTGACTAAAAATTTATTTTATTAAATATTATATTTTTAATAAATAATCTTATTCATTACAATCGTCAGATTCATAATACTTAAACTTCAATATATTTAACGTGTGTGTATAGAGAATGTACTAATTACATTTGAATCTTTACTAATTATAGCATGTGGTAGCAGATTGGATGGTTTTACCTAACGAAGGGAGTGTGATATAAAAACTGTGACTTATATGTAGAAGTTGTTATCTACATACATGTGCTTGGACAGCTAAGGCTTCATAATATATGCTCAGGATCAAAAAGAGTAAATATATTATTTCCACTCCTTTACTTTTAGAGTGCTTTTAGAAAACCCGGTTAAAAAAAAATAGTCCAAATTAATTTCTTTTTAATATTTTCTCACACAAAATTGAAATAGTTATTAGCCTATTTGAGAATGTCATTGAAAGCACAAAAAAAACTATATTTTATGATTCTAATAAAAATTGCTACTATATAATATTTTTCTCCCATAAAAATTGAATCAAATATGGTTCCTAAGATTTGAACCATATTTTCAAATGTCCTGTTGGTTGTATAATTAGGGGATATAGCATGATTTTACAAAGGCTTGTTATTTTGCTAAAACTTGTTCTGTGGTATCAATTAAATAGCAAAACAAACTAAGACGAAAATATCCCAAGAGGAAATTATATGGAAATGAGTGAGAGAGAAAGAGACGCTTCTAGTTTAAGTTCATGCATGTGCAGGAGGGTGAGTGGTAATAATAGAAACTTCAAAAGAAGGGAAAGCTTTCTAGAAAGAAAACTCAAATTGGTGTGTGTCTTGTTTTCAAATTCAAGTTAGGCTGTATCTGTATTTAAATTGTTAATTAAATTAATCACAAAGAAATAAATTCACCTAATTTTCTTCACTAGACATGACTTACGATGAATATTGAAGCTAAATAAGCTTATTACAAGGATTTATTATAATCCTTCAACTTTTAATCTTAACCTTCCCATAACATGACAATCATTAGTATTTTTTTTTCATTCCAATTACAAAAACTTTATTTTTAAAATTATTTTATTGAAAGAGTTTACTTTTCGACTGTTGCTTGGCCTTTGCTAATATAAGGTCTAATATTTAAGTATCGCGTGGAAAAACATATAAATACGAAAATAAATTTTCGAGTCATATAATTCCTCTCAGCCACCAGGCAGAGAAATTGATTGTCGTTTTGTTTGTTACTTGGAAATTTAAAGTCCATAATTCAAATTCTTTGCATATTTCTCTGCGGTTTACTAATAATATTTTACGCATTTGCCTTGTAAAAATAAACAAATGGAAAAGTTCAAAACTTCAAATCCCAAGTGGATCAGAATTTTCAATACAGACATGCTTGTAAGCAACTCCAATCCAATAATAACAAAAGTAGACAACTGAGTTTTTATCTTGCTCTAATATTATACATCTTTTTATTTATCCTACGTCATTAGTTTAGTCTTGTTTTTCACCCCCGACTATTTTTTCTTTTCTTTTTTTTTTTTTTGGTCCTGCAGCTATCATTATGGTTTTAGAAACAAACCAAATTGATGTTCTAATATTTGTGATCTATTCAATTTCAGATTTTTTTCTTTTTCTTTTTCTAAATATTTTGAACAATTCATGTATAGGGTGTACATCCAACTACTACTTTAATTTTGTATACCAAATTCTACCTTTGATTTAGTGTTGTTGGGCAGTGAACTAATGACCATTAAGTTGCTCAAAGAAACCCAATTTATAGCATTTAAAAGAGTAGATCAAATGGAGTTTCATCTCATTAACGTTGTATGAACTTAGCTTCTTCTTCTTTTTTTTTTTTTTTTTTTTGCTAGATGTTAAGTTTATACTGTGTGCAGGATTCAAAACCCTTTTTAAACATTTTTGGCTTGCATTTTGTTCCCTTTGAATAAACGTGAAAGATAACTATTTTCATTTTTGGGATTAGCTCAAACAATAATTCGTGTCAATTTTGAGTCGTTTGACAGAGATTTTGTCGCTTTACCGCATTGTCTGGTACTATCGTTTTTTAACTTTTGTTTTTCATAGTTTGTTTTGTCGTTTTTAGCATGTATCGTCATTTTTATTAGTTTTTGTCCTTTTTGTTGTTGTTTCCGCCCATTTTTCAGACATATTGTCGTTTTCAAGCCGTTTTCCTTATTCTTCTTCACTTGCTCTTGTCTTTTATCTTAATTTTTGATGTAGGAAGAATTAGGATTAATTAACATTATTAGCATTTAATTTATTATTTTTTCTATTAGCGTTTATGGTTTAGTTTATTTGTAGTAACTTTTAGTATTTCGTCCTCTAGCTTTTATAGTTTAAAAGGCTATATAAGCCTAAACTTGGAAATGTAATGTAGAGTATTGTATATTTTCATTTTACAAATCAGAGTTATTTTGAGGGGCTTTCTTTTCAATTTGGTTTTTCTCCTTTTAAGGGGTCTTCTTAGGTTGGTTTTCTGATCTTACGTTCGGGTTAGTCTTGTAAACATTAACTTTCTAATTCTGTTGCGTTCACACTCTTGGTCACCCGTGCAGACTATTGTCGAGAGAGAGAGCAAGGGAGGGAGGGAAAGGGGGAGAGAGAGAGAGTCCGGATTATCCCGGTAAAACATTAACTTTCCAATTCTGTTGCGTAAATTTTCACACCCTTGGTCACAAATGCAGTATTAAAGTCGGAGTTATAACACTATTGACAAGAGAAAGAGAGAGATTGTGTTCGATTTAACTTTTTGTTAACTCAATCCATGACATTCAACTGCTATCAATATTTAAAGATAATCTCTCTTTATCTATTCTTGTCTTGTCTCTCTAAGCTGCATTCAAAGTCTTCCTCACAAAACTTCAAAAACAAAAAGCAGATTTTTGAAAATTTGTTCAGTTCTTTAGTTGTGCTTTTGTTTGTAACACTTGTTGTCGTTTTAAAAGTCAATGTCGTTAGTGGTAAGATATTCTGTCATTTATAATCTATTGTCGTTTGAAAGATAAACGTGCTTTGTACGATTTATTGTCATTTTTGCAGTAAGCGTCGTTCTCATGAGAGCCCAATATTCCTCCTGTATAAGCTCAATTGTCATACTTTAACTTACTGTAGCAATATTAAAGTTCTTCACCGCCTTTTATGTTTTTTTCTTAAATTATTTTTTTATTTTTATTTCTTTGTTTATTTATTTATTTATTTATTTTTATGAGAGTTTCTATTTGTTGTCATTTTTATGGTATGTTCTTGTCTTTTAAGTTAGTATTCTCACAGTTCATAATATAGTCAGGTGGAATATTAGTTTCCCAATAATTGTCGTTTTTATAGATTCTTGTTTATAAGAGATGTTGTTCTTTAACTTTTGTTTTGTTCTTTTGTTTGTTGTCCCTCTGATCTCCTCTGGTTAGCTTAACCACCTTTGGAACATTTTTCATTATTGGCCGTGCTATCACCACCCTATTCCTCATTTCTGCATCTATCTTTATCTCAGAGCCCGCTTTCCAAGTTCCAAAATTTACAATTTAAGAAAAGGAAAGAAAACCAACAATTTTGATAAGAACCAATTATATATATATATATATATATATATATATTGTTGAATAATCTAGGTTATCCATGTGCACCGACACCACCAGCAAGTTCTTCATGTGACTCCTCTAACTCATTCCAAACCATACCATGTGCACTATCCCATGTATTAGATACGTGCAACAACTTATTGCTGTCTTTGTTTGGTTTATAAATAGATCACACTGAATCAGTCTTACTCAAGAAATGCAAGGAACCATTTCTTCATGTATAAATACTTATAAACATATATATGTGCATATATGTATAAAGACTTTTGGACCATGCTTTTAGATGTCGTTGAGCTTTCGACTCTCATATGCAACTGGGTTATCCGATTATGCTAGCACGCTGCCTATGGTGAGTCTGAGTTGGTCCATACGAAGCAAGAAGATTGACTTCATTTGCCATATTGTTGAAGGCCCATGTGTTGGAAAACCAGCATGTTCAAGAAGTAATAATATCTAGATCAACAACGCCTCCAAAATGGGTTGGTAGTACCACTTGATAAAGGGTGGATGGATTGTACAATCGACTGTAATTCGATAAACTAATGAGAAGACAGGAGAGTTGAAAACACTTTTATTTATTTTTCCCAAATAAAATCCAACTATTTTCAATAGCGAGTGCCATTTAAGCGAGAAGAAAGACGGAGGAGCGAAAGTTATAATGGATGACATGACAACAACAACAATAACACAACGGCGCGTTCATGTTGGTGGAGCCACCTTAGGACCGCTTCCTGTCCCAAAGGGCTACATTACACTTTAGCCCCAAAGACCATTTTTTTCACATTTTTTTTCTTACTCTGCCTTTTCAATTTTTTTTAAATTACAATAAGTACTTTCAGTTATACCCTAAATCTGAATTTTAATATATAATTTATATTTCAAAATTAAAATAACATAAAACTAATAGTTAAAGTGATATGAATCAAAGGAAGAAAAAATATATGATAAAATACATGAGTGATAATAAAAAATGATATATCATCTAATTTACTCAAAATTTTATGATAGAATATGAAAAAAAAAATCTCATCATTATGATAGTATAGTTTTTAATCAAAATCAAATATTGGTTTTAACAGTGATCAAATCAAAATAAATAAAACATGAACATTTTTGGATTTCTAATTTGATGGTTAAATTAATGGTTATATTTTTTCACATCTATAGTCAAAAAAATGTTGCTCAAGATGTTGGTAGAAGGAAAATTATACACATATTTTCATGATTTATAAAGTGATTTAAGGGTCTTTTTCTCTTCAGCCTTTATATGTGCTAATTAACTACCTAGCTGTGCAATATACAAGGGCAGATTTGACATTTTGGTCTTGCAGCAAACTAATTGGTCGGCTGGTATATATATTTTCAGAGTGAAGATGAAAAAAAATAATAATAAATTGAAGAGCAAAGGCATATACTCTATTTAAACAACAACAACAACAACAAATCTCTACCAACTTGAATTGGTACACGACAAGTTCTTTCTACATTCTACATTCAATTCTTTTATTTTCTTTTCCCTCTTCTTTTTTTTTTGGGTTAAAATATATCTGCCATTGGTTGAAGTTAAAAACTAAAAAACTTGAAATAATATGATATGACCTGCCTAGTGATATATCATTATTTTTTTCCCCTTTCTATATAGCATATAGGGATCATGTTGAAAAAAGTAGGTGTGTGTGTATATATGTATGTAAAGGATTATTTTTACATGTACCTCTCGATTTATGTCACTTATTTCATTTTACCTTTAACTTTTAAAACGCATCATTAATCATTTTAAATTTTGTTCCATTAACAAGTATCCCATTTTTATCAAACTTTGTTAGTTTTGAGACAGTTTTTTGCAAAATATATATTTATATATATATATATATATTTCCTATCAAACTATGCCACTTCTGTTATTTTATCTCATGAGTTTCAAAATGTGTTATTATGTCCCCTTTTTTTGTTAGCAAATAACTTTTTTCTATTCAATTTTATTCAGCTAAGAAACTGATTTATTTTTCTTCTAACTTTATAAGACCTCCACGTCAAAATAATCCATATATACGAGAAAATGTAAAAGTAATCCATATAGAAATTAACCCGACGATAAAATCCCTATCATTCATTAAATTTCTATCCATCGAACAAGATTATCATCAATATTACAACTTAGTGGAATTATATTACTGTTCATCTAGATTCATTATTACTCAATTTGTCCTTCTGCTTTTAGATACTACAAAGGTATCTATTGAATTTGAAAATTTTGTTGCAAAAAACATAGTGATGAAATAAAAATATTGTTTACAAAATATATGTTTCTTCTTGACAAAATTTTTTTAAAATATTTTTATATTAAAAAGTCATAAAACTTAAGATATTTTTTTAAAAAAATTGATTTTTTAAAAGATTTTTTTTAATGTTTTTAATATATAAGATGTTTTTCATAACCATTTAACGTAGTCGTATTATTTTACCCAATTTTTTTTATTCATAAGTGTTGAGATTTTTTTCCCTCGACATCACGTATTGTCCGGTTCGGGCAGCCCCAGGGAGACCCAGGAACGAACCGGCACAGTTTTGCCTCCCGCGGGAGCGCGTCCCCCAGGGGTTGAACCTGTGACCTCTTGTATAAGAGGCCTTAACCTCTTGTATAAGAGGCCTTAAGGTAACCCCTAGGTACCCATCCTGCTGAGTTTAATGTTGAGGCTTGGCCTTAGCCTTCCGGGGTGGTCGGACCATGCCCCGGGCTCCCGAGCTGGACGGATCCGAGCTGGGGCACACTTTACGAATTACGGATCCGAGCTGGGGCACACTTTACGAATTACGGATCCGAGCTGATCAGCGGGATGGGTACATGGGGGCTGATCAGCGCGCCGGGCTGCCTCCTCGGCAATTCGTAAAGTGTGCCCCAGCTCGGATCCGTCCAGCTCGGGAGCCCGAGGCATGGTCCGACCACCCCGGAAGGCTGAGGCCAACCTCAACAATAAGAATGAAATTAGAATAAGTTTTTAAAATTCAAAGGATATTTTTGAAGTTTTTAAAAATAGATGGACAAATTCAAAAGTAGTTAAAATTAAGAGATATAATTATGTAATTAAACCTCAGAAAATATCCTCTGTAAGGTACTACAAAGTGAAATTAAAAATTTAAGATTTTTGTTGAGTATAGACATAATTATATATTTCAACTATTGAATGCGGACAAAATTATAATTTTTTTTAAAAATAACGACATGATTTAAACTTTGTATACAAAATTTAAAGATAATGTTGAAATCTCGATAAAGTGACCATGGCACGTGAACCTCCCTCCACCCCTGCAACTCAAGTTGGCCCGCATGTTGTAATTTATATAGAATGACATCTTTTAGCTGAGAGATCTGTCTATGCTCCTAAAAGAAAAGATATTTTTATTTTTGAATTATGGGTATATAACTTAAAGTAGGGCATCTAATTTATAATATGGGCCATATCGTTCTTGATTTCATCTCTTGCCTTCCTTTAAAATGTTAATGTAAAGCACAGAATAGTGGTTTGGCTGTCCGTTGATTATTTTCTTTTGTTTCATTGTTCATTTCTTCACTTGAAATAAATAAGTCAAAGTCATTGAAACGTGGGGAAAAAAATATGGAGAATCACAGGTGAGATCTAAAATAGAATTGAGAAACGATTATTATCCAACACAAATGAATTATTTCTTGAACTTGATTAATGAATTTAATGAAAAACCAACATCAAGTTTAAATTTAAAAAAATTTTATTTATTTCTCGAAGATAAACAAGTAAGACTTCTATTTGAAAGATTTTTAACGGATCCTAACAATAAAACAATTAGAAAACAAGCTATTGGGATAAAAGAAATCAGAAAAAAATTCACTCATAGTTATAAATTATTAGAATAGACCTACATTATTAAACATACGTGATAGTTTAGTTCTCGTTATTCTAACATGATCTCATGTGTTATGAGAACGAAATAAAAAAAAAAATTGAACAACTAATGGTTGTGGTTTAGAATTTTATGATTTGAACTATAAGTTATAAACTGTATGGTTTGAACAATAGTTTTAAACTGATGTTTAGAATATAAAAGTTTAAAATGTGAATAAAATATCACATCAAGTTTAAAACGAGAACTGGTGTTTGAAAAACTATTGTTTATGAAAAAAAAACAAAAATGAAAATGGTTATGGTTTTTTCTGTAGAAAATGGTTCAAACAATGTGAACTTAAGAGGGGTAAAATTTAAATTTTAAGGGTTTAGACCGTTTTAAACCCACATTCATGATTTGAACTAGTATTAATTATTATTCCATTAAACGCTAATTTTAACTGTCTTTATAGCTTGAACTGTCATAAATAGTTTTGAGCCTACATACCAAATCGCCTATAAACTGCATATAAGCAACAACGTGACTGTCCCTCACTAGCATTTGACCTTTGTTAATTTCTCTTTCTAGTTTCCACCATACGAATCACTATCTAAAAAAAGTCGGGATATTTTGAACAATTTATACATTATTAAAGGAAAAACTTTTTTTTTCCCGACTGAGCTACTGCTCGGTTCTCTCACAAATGTGGGCCCCACCGGGTGGGTCCCACAGCATCATGTGGGTCCCACCCGACGGGTCTCACTGTGGGACCCACCCGTGGGGCCCATATTTGTGAGAGAATCGGGCAATAGCCCGGTCGGGACATATAGAAGTCCCCTTATTAAAGTGAAGTTTTGCAAATCTCAATGATACAAGAAGTGGGTTTCTCTTTCCTCTAAAAACAAGGGAGTTCCTCAAACTTGACAGAGAGATCCAATGGAGAAACTGACGACTTTGCTCATCTCTTGCCTACTTGTCTTCATAGTTTCACGTTCAGGGCTTCATCTAACATTCTTCAAGTCACAACTCAAAAGCTCATTAGATGATCAACCCAATGTTTGGTCCAAATCCAAGATTGACCATTTTAGTGAGATCCCTCGCCACCCATTAGACCCACTTACACTTGAAGAAATCAAAAGGGTCCGAGACATTCTCCTCTCATACCAACCTTTCTCATCCACTTTCCCTTCTATTCATTCACTGACTTTGGAAGAACCATACAAATCTCAAGTCTTGGGCTGGAAAAATAGTGATCCCATTCCTCCAAGGAAGGCGTTTGTTATTGCTCTTCTCAATGGTCAATCCCACCTGCTTACTGTGGATTTGGGCTTGGGCCGAGTCACCAGACATGAGATCAGCCAAAATTCCGGATACCCAATGTTGAACCAAAATGATTTTTCCAACGCTTTGGAGGTAGCACTTTCATATCCTGAGTTGAAAGAGTCCCTTGGGGCAAGAGGTGTTGCCTTGTCGGATGTGGTTTGTATCTCGCCCTCGGTGGGCTGGTATGGGCCCAGCGAGGAAGGGAGGAGGATCATCAAGGTGGAATGCTACTCAAGTGCAAACACGTCTAATTTCTACATGAGGCCCATCGAGGGCCTTGTTTTGACGGTGGACCTCGATAAGAGAGAGGTGGTGAAATTTTCCGACACCGGTCGAGACATCCCACTCCCGAGGGCAACCAACACCGATTATCGCTACTCGGCCCAAGAGAAGCCTCCTGAGATGCGGCCACTAAACCCTATTTCGATGGAGCAGCCCAATGGGCCGAGCTTCAGCGTTGAAGCCGGGCACATTGTGAAATGGGCCAATTGGGAGTTCCACCTTAAAGCTGATGCCCGAGCAGGCATGGTGATTTCACGGGCCATGGTTCGTGATTCGGAGACCGGGGAGCTACGAAATGTGATGTACAAAGGGTTTGCTTCGGAGTTCTTTGTGCCGTACATGGATGTAGATGAGGCTTGGTACTTTAAGACATACCTGGATGTGGGTGAGTTTGGGCTTGGGGCTTCAGCCACAGCACTTGTGCCCTTAAATGATTGTCCAGAGTACTCCTACTATATGGATGGGGTTTTTGTGGCCTGGGATGGTAAGCCCTATGTTGAGCCCAACTTGATTTGTATCTTCGAAAGATACGCTGGTGATGTTAGCTGGCGACACGCAGAAACTCTTATCCCTGGTATTAAGGTACATTTTTATGCACTAATCACTATATCCACTTTCTACTAAATTAAGCACAAGTTTACATATTCACTAGCTACGAGATTTCTCAAGTTTTACTCAGTAATTTTCAATATTGGTCGAAAAACCAATAAAATCAATAATGGTACTATTTACTATTATAAATCTACTTTTTAATCAAATTAAAACTTTGATTTGATTAAATATGCACATTTGTAAATGTTGAGTTAACAATCCAACAGACTAAAGAAGCTAGAAGGAAGGTAACGCTTGTGGCTCGGATGGCCGCGGCAGTGGGAAACTACGACTACATTTTTGATTGGGAATTTCAAACAGATGGTTTGATTAAAGTCACGGTTAGTATTGCTTTGCATTTATCCATAATTAATTTGATTAATGCTTCTCAAAACTTAATTAGCTTGATATTAATATGTTAATAGTGAAATAGTAGTTTTGTTATATATAAGGGCGAAGCCACTCAAAGACAAGGGTGGGAGGCCGCCCCTAACTTTTTTTTAAAATAAATTTTATAAAACTTGTGTTTTTTCCTCTATAATACCTTATCTCTCTATTTGCTCTATCTCATTAGTTTAATCACGTCCTCAAAATTTTTTTTCCGGCTCAGCCCTTGACAATACCTGATATTCCTTATAACAGGTTATGCTCTCGGGTATGCTTATGGTAAAAGGGACTCATCATGAGAGTGTATACACAATGCCAAACCAAGAAGAAATTAGTAGTACTCCTCTAGTGTCTGAAAACGTTATTGGTGTGCTTCATGATCACTTTGTTACATTCCACCTTGACATGGACATAGATGGACCAAATAACTCCTTTGCTAAGGTTAATTTGGTAAAAAAAGAGGCTTTGCCAGGTGAGTCACCAAGGAAGAGCTACCTGAAAGCTAAGAGACACATAGCCAAGACCGAAAATGACGCAAAGATTAAGCTTAGTATCTACAATCCTTCGGAATTCCATGTCATCAATCCGTCTCAACGGTCAAGGTTGGGAAACCCTACAGGTTATAAAATTGTTCCTGGTGGCACTGCTGCTAGTTTGCTTGATGCATTTGACCCTCCACAAATAAGAAGTGCTTTCACAAACAACCAGGTGCTGTTTTTTTGCCTTAATGATCATTATTATTTATAACATTTTACTTCTCTAATATCACTTAATTGCCTTTTCTAATTGAAATTAATTTGGCGAGAACTTTTACACTTGAAATTGTTAGATGATATTAGATGTTATAATTAATTTAATAAGGGTAAGATAGTCTTTTATTATTTTTTATCATTCTATATAAATATTAGTTTGTGATGTATTTTATTATGCAATCTAATAAGAAGCCCTAGTTCTTGATTTCTCAAGCAGAAATTTAATATAAGAAGTGTTTTAATTTAATAAGGGTAGGGTAGTCTTATATTATTTTTTATCATTCTATATAAATATTAGTTTCTGATGTATTTTATTATGCAATCTAATAAGAAGCCCTAGTTCTTGATTTCTCAAGCAGAAATTTAATATAAGAAGTGTTTTCGTCATAATTATAATCATAATCATAGTTTTATCATCATCATTATTATTGAATGTTCTCTCATATTAGTTTTGCAGCGTTTTTTTTTTACGCTTAAAATTTGTTATGCGTTCTTTGAAAGGGACAAAAATGATGGGTTCATATACACACACACACACACACACATATATATATATATATATGTATATTGTTTTACACATAAATTTGTTTTATGAATGTTGTACCGTGTGATAGATATGGGTGACTCCCTATAACCGGAGTGAGCAATGGGCTGGTGGGCTTTTGACGTATCAAAGCCAGGGAGATGACACGCTTGCTGTCTGGTCTGAGAGGTAAAAATATTATTATAATTTAATCAGATCTCGTTTCGAAACATGGTTCGAATTAAAATATTTTGATTAAAACTAATTTTGTTATAATATTATTTACAGAATTTAAATTGCAACCATTTAGTTGGAACAACTATTCTTAATCGGACTATTAGTCTTTAGCTTGTCATATTTCCATATGCAAACTTTCATTAATCTTGATATATTTTTTTCTGCTCCCCCGTGATGCTGATTAGGAACCGTCCGATTGAGAATAAGGACATTGTATTATGGTACACCATGGGAATCCATCACATACCCTGTCAAGAGGATTTTCCCATAATGCCCACGGTGACAGCAAGCTTTGAACTCAAGCCAGTCAATTTCTTTGAACTCAATCCTATTTTAAGGATTGCACCTGCCACTGAACATGACTTGCCTGTTTGCAAACCATCAAGTGACAATAAGAACAAAAGGTAGTGCACTTGTAGGTTTTAATATGAGTAATTTTAGATTTCTTTTTTTAAAAGAGCAATTAATGTTAGGGAGCCAATTCACTTGTATTAAGAGCCTGTTTGTAATAGTTTTTTATAAGCTGAGCTTATAAGTATTTGTAGATTTGTTTGGATAGTTCTTTGCAATCGGATTATGACTTTTATAAGTACTTATAGGAGAATGCAAGCCAAAGGTACGTGTGATGTGAAAAGATTTTTTATTTATATTTTTTATTTTTTTATTTAAGAATAATAAATTAAGAATTCTATTTATATCTTTGAATTACATACTTTTTATACTAAAAAGAGCCTTTTATTTAATTAACCAAACATGTTTAAAAGCTCCTTTGAAATCATAAGCATTTGTTTATGGGCCATCCAAACATTAATTATAAAGCTCTAATTTATATTTCTTTTCTTTTACTGCTTAAAAATAAAAACACAATGATCCCATATAAAAAATGTAAATAAAAATTGTGATTATTGTGATTGTGATTGTGATCATGACTGTTGACAATTTTTTGAACTTTGGTTGACAAACTGCAATCTGTAATGGCTTAAAAATCAATACTGATGTCATCGGCAGGTATAGTTTTGTTATTGCTTGGAAAACAAAAATTGCCGTGGGTTGGAAAACCATTATGACATCAGCGTTTGTTATTTTTTTTATTTGTTTTAACATTTTTTCAGTGTCATTTTTTTTTCAACTAAATAATTCTAAATTCAAAGAAAAAAAAAGAGTCAAACAAATAGGTTTTCTAACTAATGCACAATTGTGATGATAAAGAGACAGTTAACATATTCTTTGTTAATAAATTTATTTTAACGTATTAATATTACCATAAGCAGGGGCCACGATTTCTGCAGAAGTAGAAATTGTTAGTGATCAGTGCAATATAAGCACTATGTAGATTATGTATTTAAGTGCTTTAAGCACTTAACACACTAACATTAAATGGCCCATAAAAATATATAGTTCTTTGGCCTGTTATGGTTTTGATCGGACACTGTGCGACGGACACAGCAAATAAAAGCTAAAGGTTTAGGTCCCTAGTCCTCCTATTCTCATATTTTTGTTTTGCATCATCATTTTAGAGTTTGATGAAGGGCTATAAGCTTCTAAACCAGAAGGAACATAGCTAACACGGTTTGGATTGCACATCGACAACAGTGGCCGGAGGTATGTCAACGATCACCTTTCCTCCTATCCTCATATTTCTGCTTGGCACCATCATTTTGGATTTGAGGAAGGGCTAGAAGCTCTTAAACCTGAAAGAACACAGCCAGCATGATTCGGATTGCACACCTACGATAATGGCCGTAAATATGTCAATGATCACGCTTCCGTTTTATAATCTGCTTTTAGTTTATCCATATCTAAATTATATTAAGTCTAACAGAAATTCCAGAGTCTACGTCTTTAAACTCCAATAGAACCTCAAGAAAAATCATTTATTGGATTCTTTTTCTTTCCATGTAGACTTGATCTTTTTTTTTTTTCCCTTGAGTTATCATAACAAAGTCGAATTAATTATATTCGCTTAGGCCACTTTGAAACCACATAAAAAATTGTGTTTAAGAAAGGAAAGAAAAAGAATAAGACAAAAAAAAAAAAAGTGAAGCAAACATAAAATTAGGAGCATAGGCAACAAAAGAAAAGAAAAGAAAAAAAACACACACACACACTAGCAAAAAACATTTTTACCCTATTAGTTTTGACTTTGTGTCTCAAATTTCTATTAGAAGTGATGTAAAAAATTAATGAATAATGATACTAGATCCATAATAAAAAAACAATATTATTTATAAAATACTTAATTTATCCCAAAGTCTTCTAACGTTCTTGAATAAATCCACCACTTGTAGAGTATAATACTAATAAGTAATAAGAGGGATATATAATTTGGTGGGTAGTATTGGCCTTTTCCTCACACTTATAAATTGACCACCAGTTCTTTGCACAACTGATGTGGGATTTTCTCAACAATCGTCCTATCAGATTAGGCAAAAACTTGTTGGCTAACTAAGTCTGATATCAGTATTGGGTGGTATTGAGCCTTCTCAACCCCAAAACCTAGCTCAAAAGGTGAGACATTCCTTCATACTTATAAACTGACCATCGTTCTCTGTCAGAACCGAAGTGGGATTTCCTTAACATAATTATAAAGGAAAGCACGCATACAAAACGACAAAGAATACACTTTCTATATAGTTGATAATTCACATGAAAACCAGCTAACCAAGCTGGTGGCAGATGAATTCAGGCCCCCAACATCACGCTGCCTTGTATATGTGGAAAGATATAATATAGATATATGGCTCATATGAAGAAATTTAAGCAGAAAAAATTATAAACCTTTAAAAATTAAAGGACTAGTTCATGATCAAAACATTCTGAACACAGGTTTGGCATGAAGAAAAAAGGAGTTATGAGAAAATCATACCTTGTAGGTTGCTATGTTGTGAGGGACATTTATGATAGAAGCAAATTCTTTCATTCGTGTATATAGGACACTTTTATGGTGCATATATGTGGTAGCACGTTTTTAAAATTCACGATTAATGATATTTATAGGTGTTTTTTTTATACGAACTTTAAAAAAGGGAAACTACAAAGCATAGGCATAAAATATTTAAATATTATTATTATTATTTTTCATCCATGTGCTCTAATTTGTCTTTTTCTCATCCTTTTTTTTAAGTTTAATAATTCTTCCTTCATCGGTAATAATTATTTGATCTTTTTAAAGACAAAAGATTAATTAAATACCAATTTGGTTATATATAAACCTGTCAAAGGCTTGAATGCCCATATATAAACATATGCATGTTCGAGATCTTCCACACAACTTTCTGTCAACAAAAAAAAAGTAAAATGAGAAATCTTCCACATACACCCTCAAATAGGGAAATAAAGTTTGAAATGTTTTTCTTCCAACATCGTAACCGATAAGAATCAAAGAAAAGATATTAACTGTTTTTGGGTGAATAAAAAGGATTGTTAGTACTTGGTTAACTTAGCCCTCCCTACCATTTACGTGTGACTTAAGTTACCTTGACTGAAGATTACAATACAATATTAATTGTTATCTAAAGGCAACTATCTTAAGCCATATTGTTGGCTTGACGAAATGTTAGTGTTTAGGATGATCTACATATGTCAATTGATATATGTTTCGTTTTTTTGGATTATTTTCGTAATTCTTTCGGCCTATGTACTTTAATTCACTTTGCTCTTTAAGTTTTCAAAATCGGTCAAAATACCTCCGATTTATAAGAAACGTGTCAAAAAACTCATTCTGTTTAAGTTCATCTACAAACTTAACGAAATTGCAGACGTGACACCTCATTAAACATTAAAAAATATATTAAAATTATAATTAAATATATAAAAATAATTATCCAACAGCCTTTCTCTTATTCCGGTCCATCTTTTTTTCTTCTTCTTCTTTTCTCTCTCAATATCTCTTTCCCTCTTTCAAATCTGGAAAACACCCTTTCTCTTTTTCCGGTCCACCCCAAATCGCAGCAGTTTTGGGAAGTTAGAGACCTGCACCTTTTTTTTTTTTTTTTTTTTTTTTTTTTAAAGTGACAAAAGCCCATCGATCAGCATATAAGTCTTACTTTTTTCAGCTCTAGGCCCAATGTGTAAGGTATAGTTTTTTTTTTGTTTTTGCTCTACAAAATTACTAGTGGGGGAATAAAATCAATTCGTGTGTGTGTGTATATATATATATATATATACATATTTGCTTGGTGATTTGCTTTGTTGTTTTGTTACCATTTCCTTTTGTTCTGCAAGTAAAGAGTGATAAAGGAGGAAGAAGAAAGCAAAGGATCAAAACAAAACAATTTTTTTTTCTCAAACTTAAAATAAATGCTAAAAAATAAAGAAATTAAAGTGCTCAAAATTTCATAATTGTGGTTCACTCGCAAAAACAAAAATTTCTTTCTTTTCTTTTTTTCCTTCATGTTTTTCCATTTTTTCTGCCCAAAAGTCTCATTCACAAGCTTGATTGCTTATTCAAATTTCATAACAAAAGTCAAATGCTTTGAGGCAAGGAGGACCCAATTCCATCGTATGTACAAAAAAAAATCGTATACTCATTATTACGAGAAAAAAAATATTTAATTAAAGTTAAATGTTTTTTTATTATAAATTAATATTTAATTATTTTTACACATTTAATTATAATTTTAATACATTTTTTAATGTTTAATGAGATGCCACGTCAACAATTTCATTAAATTGTAGACGGAATTAAATTTTGACACTTTTTTTATAAATTATGGGGCATTTTGATTAGTTTTAAAAAATCAGATGGTAAAATAAATTAGGGTACATAAGGGGAAATTTTTGAAAATAATCCTTTTGTTCAGTAAACCACTAATAAATCTATTAACTCACCAATTATATTTATTTATCTATTCTATAGAAACATCAACCAGATTCAAAGGTAACGTACAAAATAATATTGCAATATGATCTTATGCCTAGGGTTGAAAGTTTATTATCTTACACTGTGACATGAAAAAAAAAAAAAATATCTGGACAACTCATGTTCCAATATTATTCATATAACACACCTAATTAAGCATATAGCTCCAAATTTGATAATCTAGGCACAGGAAGAGCAACAAGAGGATTCACTTTCTCCAACACAACCCCAAGTTTCTCAGCAGAATCAAGCTTTGCCCCACAAGGCAATTCCCACTCAAACAAATGCAAAAACACAGCCAGAACATGCATTAACATCTTCTCACCCAAAGGAAGCCCTGCACATATTCTCCTTCCTGCCCCAAAAGGAATGTACTTCAAATTGTTGCCATTATAATCCAATTTGAACTCGTAATCATCATGATTATCTTGATCTTGTAAGAATCTTTGCGGATTAAATTCTGTGGGGTTGTCCCAAAACTGTGGGTCCCTATGCATGGCCCAAACATTGAGAAAGTCCTTGGTGCCCTTGGGAATGGCATATCCCCCCACAATGCAAGACTTGGAAGGGGAACGCGGGAGTAGTAATGGGGCTGCAGGGTGTAATCTGATTGTTTCTTTCACAACAGCTTGGAGATATGGGAGTTTGGTAATGTGGGACTGTTCAACGCATTTGTTGTGGCCAGCCACGTGTGACAACTCTGCTTGGCATTTTCTTATTATGTCTAGATGAAGCATTAGTTCTGTCATAGCCCACTCTACCATCGATGATGTTGTATCGGTCCCACCTATCACTATATCCTGTAAATAGAAAGAATATAATTCCACCAATTTACAATTTGCATGTACCTATCACTATATCTGTAAATGGAAAGAATATAATTTCAACAAGTTGCAAGATGTTGGTAAGCTTACCAGGGGTAGCATGATAAGAGTATTGATGAGGTAATAACTACACACCAACTCTTTTTCTTTTTTTCTTTTTTTTTTTTGGGATTTAAATACACACCAACTCTCACTACAAGAAATTTATGTGTCTCAAGAGTACTTGCTAAATGCCATAGCTCAAGTGATTTTAGATGCGTGAATGTGTGATGTCTGTCAAGTTTTAAATTCTGATAATTTCATTTTCTTAAATAAAGTGGGAGCCATAAACCCCATATACTATGCATATAAAAAAGGTACTTGACAAATTTCAATTGGTAAGTAACCCTTAGAAATAGAAATTCAATTCGCAAGTATGGTATATTGTGTATGACATTTTCTTCTTTCAACCAAGACGTAGGTGGAAGTGTTTATCAAAATACTCTCTCTTCATACCATATTAAAATATGTTTTTTTTCCTTCTAATGTGTTTATCTTCCAAAATATTATGTTAAAAGAATGTTCATAAACACATTTTATTTTTAACTACCCTAGAAAAATATTTTTCCTTGCAACTCTACCAATTGGTATTTCTTTTTTAAAATTATCTATTTTTATAATTTACCCCTTGTGATATTGTTTAAAACAAACTTGTTCTCTATTTAAATATTTTTTTTCTTTTGTAGTCCTCAAAAATGTTATTATAACAAAATTAATACTCATCACTTTTTTTTTTAATCTCCCACTAACATAGTTTTTCGCATGTGCGTGTACTTAATCAGTATTTTCAGTCGACCCTCTTAACTATTATTTTTTATATGCATCTTTTAATTAATTTTCTATTTAGTTAACCTACTATAATATTTTTCTTTAAAAATGTTGTACATGTCTATACATATATAACTATTTAACCAAAATACGCATTTTGATTGAAGTACGAATTTTGGTTCATTAATTTTTTAAATCTTATATTTTTAAAAATGCTTTATTGTTATTATTTATCATTTTTGCTTATTAAAATGTTTCCCCTAATTCCCCCCTTGAATAATTTTTCTCAAACGTATTATTATTTACACATCTTTTCCTTTAATCCTAATTTCCAAATATATATTGTTTTCGTACACCCACTAAATAACGTATCTAACCTTTTCCACTAAATTCTTTTTCTCCTAAATAGTGTTATATTTAATTACTTTTTAACCAAAAATTTATATGACTACATGTCTAACAAATACAACATACCAAATACGCACTTGCAGAACTTCCAACTAGTGTAATGATTTTGGTAATCAACTTGCAACATGAAAAGTTATTGTTAAAAAGTTTGATGTATATAAATTTTTGTCTCACTTTTTATTTATGAGTAAAAATACGCCTAACACATTAAGCCATATAAGTATACCTTCACCAAATTACGTTAAACTTGAAAGCAAGAAAAATCAAAGAAAAATACTACAAAAAAATTTAATTAGGTTGTATAACATATCTATTATCATTAATTACCATAAGCATTGCCTTGATTTCCGAAGGAGAAATCGATCTTCCATCGTGATCTTGTTCCTTGTAGTCCAATAGAACCTCCAGAAAATCCTTTGCTCCGTCCTTTTCCTTTGCATCTTCTAATTTGCATAATGATTTTCTTTTCTGAGCTATGACAAAGTCAAAAATCCTCTCTAGCCACTTTGAGACCTTTTTCATATTCCTTTCGATTCCTTGTATGTCCAAACAATGGTTTAGGTTTAAAACAATTTAGTAATTCAAATTTTGTGAGAGAAAGTACTGTAGTAACGTTTGTAAGTTTTGTTTTGAACCACATAGTTATAAGTTCCAAAAAAAAGCCCTTTGTGGCTAGCTCAATTAGTGCATGTGTTGTGATGCTCCTTTACAGACGTCACAATAATCGTTACTTTTACTGTTATTATCATAATTTAGAGATAAACAATTCAAATAAAACACTTACACTTAAACAGACATCCCAAGAAAACATGCATAATTTTTTTTGAAACAACTTATCAGATTTGCTTCTCTCGCCTTGATTAGCCTAACGAAACACCTATAGTGTTTGGCTAATCTATCACCTATAGAAACGGTTAGTTTACAATAGAATCATTTACTAAATTATAGATACACAAAACTTCAAACAATGTTTAAGTCTCTCACAAAAAATTTATATATCCAAATATTTTAACCATATCAAAATAAAGAAACATGTCCTAGTCCTCAAGAAACCACAATTAAAAAAAAATTAAACAATCTCAAAAGTCTATAGGAAAATAAATCAAGTCTTGAATCAACGTCAGTGCGGAAAATTTTTTACAGATATGTTCATGTATATGTTAAGTTATGAATTGAAAAGTTTTGTGATAATTTGATAATTATTTTACGCGTTCTTGAATTTTCTTTAAGGGTAGGTTTTATGGCTGACTATTCAGTGAATTCTGGATTTCTTGTTTGTGTGATCTTTTTATATGATTAAATGAATTTATTTGACAATGAAACTTTTTGTGGTACTGTATTTATATGTTAGGAGGTTGTCATAAAAATTTTAGGGTCTAAGAACATTTATTTTAATTGTTTGAGTATGATGGTCGTGTATTGCTCACTGCTTTGTGAATTTAAGGTTTATTTTGTCTTTGATATCTAATGCATGCTCTGAGTTGTTTTGAATTTATTTAAAGGTAATTTTTGAATATGTTGTGGTTTTAGGTGTCTAGTACATGTAGGATTTTTGTGGAATATTTTGTTATATAGATATTTTATTATATGAATGTTTATGAGAGCTGCTCACTGTGTTGTTATTGCTGGCAGATTTTATGTTGGGTATTGTGTGATTTATTTTAATTGTCTAGCTAATGGAATTTTGATGGCTAAAAAAAATTAGGGTAATTTATATTTATGTTAATTATGTCCCTGCAAAGTCTCATGCCTTAATTGTGTATGAGTAATAAGTAATTGAGTTATGGCTTCATTAATTTGATATCGATGATCTATTTAAATAAATATAAAAGGTTTTAAAATATTGATAATTAGTCTAAAAAAATGCACGCATGGATCCTGGGATAAGTTTAATAAATTTTACCTTGTTTAAATGGTTCATCTTAAGAGTAATGAAAACATGGATGAACGTAACTACATTTGTGATGTCCACAAGGGGCGTTACATGTGCAGAGAGTGTATGAGTTAAATAAATAATAATAAAAGAGTTACATACGTGACGTTTGTGCAATAGACAAGAGAGACAGTAATAGACAAATAGTACCTAAACATTTATAACAATTATCTATATATAATAGATGTCCGTATACACGGTAACAGAACAAATAAATTAGCAAAGCAATTGTAAATGGGAAAAGTTATACATCTAAAACTGGAGGTGAAAACATAATTAAGGACAGAAAACATATACACACACACACACACACAGAGCTCACGAAGTTACCACATTGACATTGGTCAGTCAAGAACTAATCATAAAGCTCCCGATTACAAAATTTGGGTGTTGGAATGGCAAGTAAGGTTCCAGTTTCTCCACCACAATCCCAAATTTGTCTGACAAGTCAAGCTTTGTACCAATTAAGCGGCAATTTCCATTCAAAAGAATGCAAGAAAGAAGCTACCACATACTCAGCTAGGGGAATTCCCGCACATACTCTTCTTCTGGATCCGAATGGAAGAAAATCGAAATTGTTTCCCGGGAAATCAAATTTGCTAGCAATATCAGCATGATCATCATCCATATTCATGAACCTCTCGGGTCTGAATTCCAAAGGGTTTTCCCAATAATTGGGGTCACTCTGAATAGACCTAATATTTAGAAATACTCTAGCATTTCGGGCACCTTTTAACCACCAATAGTGGTGGTTTGGCTTGGAATACGAGGCACAAGAAAGGGCAATGATGGATGCAAACGAGGTGTCTCTTTAATGACTGATTTTAAATAGATCAATTGGGACAAATGAGACACTTATACCATTTTTAACCTTACAACTTTTGCTAACTCTTCTTGTACAGTATTCATTTTGTCCGGATGCATGAGGAACTCTGCCATTGTCCATTCCATGGTTGTTGCGACTGTGTCTACTCCACCTATCACAACGTCCTATTGGAAAAGGGAACAACATTTAGGTATCACAATAAGAAAATGTATAAGCAAGTACAATATTAGTAGATTCTCTTTTAGTATTTCTCGGAAGAAATTATACAGTGATAGCTAGTTCAGGTATATCACTGTCATTGTACTTAAGTGGCACAACACTTGTCTAATAAATAATTGACGTTTGATTGATTTTTCAATGTTAATTTGATTTGATGAAATTTAAAAAAAATTCCTTGACTAATGATCAACATCCGTAGATCTTGTTATAATTAATTTTTTTTAATTACTCAAATTAGACAAATGTTTTGACCAGAAAGAAGAATTTAAATACGACTAAATCCGACTCCACCTAAAAGTCAAGAGTTCAAATCCCCAGACCTAGGTTCCCAAAAAAAAAAAAAAAAAAAAGTGAATATTCATACGTACCATAAGCAAGGCCTTTACTTGGTCATTGCTAATTGACGTGGATTCACCTCCATGCTCATGAAGCTCTAACAAGAATTGCAAAAAAGTCCCTTTTTTTATCATTATTAAGGTTAGTATATTCTCCACCCTTATTCTTATTAGCCTCAGCCTTCACATTCCTTGCCTGTTGAATGGCAGAATCAAAAAGCCTTTCAAACTCACGAACAACCTTCTTTACTTTCCTCTCTACACCTTGTAAATCCAACCACACTAGGGAAGGAAACAAGTTCGAAATGTTTGGCTTCCCAAGTAGTATCATAAGCTGCGCTGCTGCATTCTGGATTTCTTCTATGTTGCCTGCACCGGCATTACTCCTTGCTGCCCGGAGGAGCTGCACAGCATGCTCTTTGCGGTATTGATGACAGTTAGAAATGCCAAGCTCCTAATGTCAATTGGGGCGTTTATTTTTTCGTAGATTCTCTTTATAGACTTGTGAACCTCTTCTCTTCTTAGGCCATACAAGTTGTCGAGGATGGTGTTGCTTAGTATCCCCACACGAAGATCTAACAATCAAGGAAAATCTTTTTTAATCAGATGAGACAACTGTCCATTACTCACAATAGATGAGCCCGACCAGTAGGACATATAGGACTCACCAAGTAATTATGTTGTCATATATTCTTGTTACATATGTAATATAAATAAATTATTGGTCTCGGAATTAAAAGCTAACTGTTATATAAGACTAAGAAATATAAAGGCAAAGTAAGAGATTTTATAGAGAGAAAATAGAGAGAGAAAGTTTATTAAACTCTCTTAATATTTCTATCAAAAAAATGGCAATAGAATGGAGTATTTATATGAAGATTTTAGCCGTAATTGCTACAGTAACTATAGCCACCATATCTACAGTAACCATAGCCACCATTGCTTTAGTATCATATGCTTATGTCAGCGCTTATTTTATCATGAATATACAGATCTAATTTTAAACACTGATTCTTTGTGAACAGATACAATTGATTATTCATAACACTCCCCTTTGGATATCCACCATTTTATAATGCCTCATTAGAAACTTTTGCTAGGAAAAACCCATTGGGATAAAAACCAAAACGAAGAGAAAAAGAGTACATCATTTTTGTAAAGATACTTATGCTGCCTCATTAAAAACCTTACTAAGAAAACCCTGTGAGACAAAACTATAGCAGGGAAAAAGAGTACAACTGGTGTAGACTCCCCCTCAAGTTGACACTAGTTGTTTTTTACAAATCTCTCAGATGACGCATCCTGATATTGTGTACATGTCGCCTAAAAGTTGATGTAGGAAGTGCCTTTGTGAAAAGATCTGCAACATTGTCGCTTGAGCGAGTGTATTGAACATCAATATCTTTATTCTTCTCAAGCTCTTGGGTGAATGAAAAGAATTTTGGAGGTATATGTTTCGTTCTGTCACTTTTGATGTATCCTTCCTTTATCTGAGTGACACATGCGTTGTTGTCTTCAAACAATACTGTTGGATCCTTATCAATTGGTAATCCACAAGTGGCTTGGATATGTTGAGTCATGGACCTCAACCACACACATTCTCGACTCGCTTCATGGAGTGCAATGACTTCAACATGATTTGATGAAGTAGCAACTAGCGTTTGCTTTTGTGAATGCCAAGAAATTGCAATACCTTCATATGTGAATACATATCCAGTCTGAGATTTAACTTTAAGTGGATCTGACAAATACTTGCATCTGCATAACCAATTAGTCCTTGTTGATCCTTTGGGATAAAATAATCCCAAGTCAATTGTTCCTTAAAGATAACAAAATATGTGCTTAATTCCACTCCAATGTCTCCATGTAGGAGCTGAACTAAATTTTGCTAATAAGTTAATAGTGAAAACAATATCTGGTCTTGTACAATTAGCAAGACACATAAGAGCTCCAATTGCACTTAGGTATGGTACTTCAGGACCAATAACCTCTTCATTATCTTCACAAGGACGGAATGGATCTGTTTCCACATTGAGTGATCTGTTTACCATTGGGGTACTTAAAGGATTTGCTTTGTCCATATTAAAGCGTTTTAAGACCTTTTCGGTATAATTTGATTGATGCAAAAGTATTCCACTTTGTAAATGCTCAATCTGTAGACCAAGACAATACTTGGTTTTTTCAAGATCTTTCATTTCAAATTCTTTCTTGAAGTATGTTACTGTCTCAAGAATTTCTTTATGAGTTCCAATGATGTTTAAATCATCAACATAGACAGCAATAATCACATATCCAGATGTTGTTTTCTTAATAAAAACACATGGGCAAATAGGATTATTTTCATATCCTTTCTTTAATAAGTATTCACTTAAACAATTATACCACATGCGTCTAGATTGCTTCAACCCATACAATGATTTTTTTAACTTGATCGAGTACATTTCTTTGGGTTTTGAACTTGATGCTTCAGGCATTTTAAGTCCCTCAGGGATTTTCATATAAATATCACTATCAAGTGATCCATACAAGTATGCTGTAACAACATCCATAAGATGCATTTCTAAATTTTCAGAAACTGCTAGGCTGATTAAATATCTAAATGTAATTGCATCCATTACTAGAGAGTACGTTTCTTCATAATCAATTCCAGGTCTTTGTGAAAAACCTTGTGCAACAAGTAGAGCTTTGTACCTTACAATCTTGTTTTTCTCATTTTGTTTCTGCACAAAGACCCATTTATATCTTACAGGCCTCACAGCTTCAGGTGTGAGAACAATAGGTCCAAAAACTTTACGCTTATTAAGCGAACTTAATTCAGCCTGCATAGCGTCTTTTCATTTAGACCAATTGTGACTATTTTTACATTAAGCAATAGATCTTGGTTCAGGATCCTCAATTTTAATGACACACGCCACTGAGTAAGAAAATATTTCATTAACATCCTCTATTTTATTTCGATTCCACAATCCTCTTGTCTTTATATAATCAATAGAAATCTCATGATTTTCTAAACTTTTCGGGTTCTTGTCAACATTAAGAGTCTCTTGATTTATTTCATTTTGTGTTTCTTCTGGAACACATTCATCTACATTGGGGTCATCATGTTTTTTAACTCATTTTCTCTTCCGAGGATTTTTATCTTTGGAATCGATTGGCCTACCACGCTTCAGGCGTGCCGTAGACTCATGAGTGACTGCATTTTCAATTTGTCCTTTTGGGACTTCAATTCGAGCAGGAGCATTAGCAGTTGGTATATGTGATTTAGTCACTCATTTTGTATCTGTGAATGTATTTGGAATTTGGTTTGCTATATTTTGTAAGTGCATAATCTTTTGCACTTCTAATTCACATTGTTTTGTGTAAGGATCAAGATGCAATAGAGATGGTTCACACCATGTAATTTCTTTTTCCAGCTGTTTCTTATCTCCCCCTAATGTCAGGAAAACTGCCTCATTAAAATGACAATCGGCAAAACGTGCTGTAAAAACATCTCTAGTTTGAGGCTCAAGATATTTGATGATGGAAGGGGATTCATAGCCAACAAATATTCCCAGTCTTCTCTGGGGACCTATCTTTGTGCGTTGTGGTGGAGCAATTGGTACATATACCATACAATCAAAATTCCTAGATGGGAAATATTTGGTTCTTGACCAAATGCTAGTTGTAATGGGGAGTGCTTATGATAAGCACTTGGTCTGATGCGAATTAATGCCGCAACATGTAAAATTACATGACCCCATACATAAATAGGAAGCCTAGTTCTCATTATTAATGGTCTAGCAATAAGCTGGAGATGTTTAATCAATGATTTAGCCAAACCATTTTGTGTATGTACATGAGCAATAGGATGCTCAACAATAATCCCAACAGACATACAATAATCATTGAAAGCTTGGGATGTAAATTCACCAGCATTATCAAGTCTAACTTTCTTGATTGTATAATCAGGAAATTGTGCTCGTAACCTGATTATTTGAGCTAGAAATCTCGCAAATGCCACATTACGAGTAGATAATAAACAAACATGTGAACATCTGCTAGAGCCATCCATTAATACCATAAAATATCTAAATGGTCCACACGATGGGTGAATAGGCCCACATATATCACCTTGAATATGTTCAAGAAACATAGGTGATTCTCTATTTATTTTAACTGGTGATGGTTTCAAAATTAGTTTTCCAAGAGAACAAGCTGCACAAGGACTTTTACTTGTTTGAAGGAACTTTTGGCCCTTCCATGGACGTCCATGTGAATTTTCAATAATTCTTCGCATCATTGATGAACCAGGATGACCTAAGCGGTCATGCCATAAATTTAATATTGAGGATCTTCCTTAACTACCACATGTGATTCAATTATATTTAAATATGTGTAATGCAATCCCGAGGAAAGCTTTGGTAGTTTTTCTAATATGTACTTCTTTCCAGAAATTTCATTAGTAATATACATATATTTTTTATTATCTTCAGTCCTAGACTGAGTATCATATCCGTGAAGGTATATGTCATTAAAACTCAATAAACTCCTTTTGGATTTTGGTGAAAACAAAGCATCATTTAGGAAAAGCTTTGTTCTATTTAGCAATATGAAGCTGGCTTTACCAATTCCTTTAATCAAGTTTGCAGGACCTGATATTGTATTTACAATTGCCTTTGTTGGTTTTAGTTATGAGAAGTACCTTTTACTTTTAAAGATAGTGTGTGTTGTACCATTATCTGGTATACAAATATCTCCATCATTAATATTGAAATTTGCTCCTTCATTAGTGCAATCCATATTAAGCTTCACATAAAATAGACAATTTAATAAGAATAAAGTTTCAAACGTATTATTTAAGGAACATTTTATTCAATGAAATATAACATTAATACATTCAAAAACTACAAGTAAAATATAACATAGTTTTACATATACTAACTAGTTGTCACCATGATCCTTGTCAATAAAATCATCTGTAAAATCCAAAGCATCAAGGTGTATTGAATCATCTATAAGATCTACATGTTCAACAAAATTTACTTCCTTTCCTTTCCCTATTAGGGATGCCTTATAAAGTTTACATAGATGCTTTCGTGTTCGACAAACTCGGGACCAATGCCTTTTGGTACCACATCTATAGCATGAATCTTCAGGATTCTTGGAAGAATTTTCACGAACATTTTTTCCTTTATCATGTTTCCTTCATGATGCTTCTTTTTTATTTTGTGGTTTTGTGTAGGGTAAAAACTACCTTGACCGCATCTCCGACCACGGCCACGGCTACGACCACGTCCTCATCCATGGCCATGACCACGACCATGATTTTGTCCTCATTCAAAAATTTTCAATACTTGCAGCATTTGCTTCTGGAAATACTGTCGAACCTGTAGGACGTAACTGATAATTTTTTTTTATCAAAAGCTCATTGTTTTTCTTTGCGCCAAAAGAGAAGAAATTAGTTCAGAATATTTCTTAAAACCATGCAACCGGTATTGTTGTTGTAATGTTATATAGGATGCATGAAATGTAGAATAAGTCTTTTCCAACATTTCTTCATTAGTAATTTTCTCTCCACAAAACCTTCAACTGCGAAACTATTCTAAACATAGCAGAGTTATAATCACTGACTTTGTTAAAGTCTTGGAATCATAGAGCGTTCCATTCATCATGAGTTGTAGGAAGTATAACTTCCTTTTGATGATTAAATCTTTCTTTAAGATCCTTCCATAATGCACTTGGATTTTTAACAGTAAGATATTTGTATTTCAAACCTTGATCAAGGTGTCTACGAAGGAAAATCATTGCTTTCGCCTTATCCTGCGATGATGTGATATTGCCTTCTTTGATTGTCTCCAAGTGACCCATTGATTCAAAATGCATTTCTACATCAAGAATCCAAGGCATGTAATTTTTTCCCGTGATACCCAATGCAATAAATTCAAGCTTTGCAAGGTTTGACATGGTGGTAACTATAAGAAATATAAAAGTGATTAGAAACATGACTTTATTAATTCAAAGCATAAGTACTACAAATATTACATGTTGTTAAAGTAAATAGCAATAATTAAAAGAGGCATAACTATAAACATTATTGCTACAGCAAAAAGTTAAAATTTAGCTAGGGGTAAATCTAAAATAAGAAGAATGATGATTTGAACAATAACAACAATGATAAGAAATATTGTAACTATGCTAAACATTTTGTGAAAAATCTAACTATAGATAATTTCTAGAAAAAAGATAAGATATTAAGCAATATATAAGAGTTAAGAATTTACCAATTTATAGAACTAAAACTAGCCATTATTTAGCCGTTTTATTACCATTGGAATACTATTATAGCCGTTGAAACAGTATAAGGACAATATTGCCCTTGTTTGGTATTTTTAAGAAAAATACAAAACCATAAATGGTAATAGTAGCATATAAACAAATACATAAACAATAACCAACTATAAATTTTAAGAATAAACAATAGGGAGTTAAAGAAATATATATGTGTGTGTGTGCAGAAATAATAATATGAACACGTCAATCTACCAAGTAAACCTTTCGAAGGGTGTAAATGCAAAATATGTATAATGGACACGCCAATCTACTCGGTAAATCTTTCAAAGGGTGTATATGTAAAATATACATAATGAATACGCCAATATACTTGGTAAACCTTTCGAATGGTGTATATGTAAAATATGCATAATAGACACGCCAATCTACTCAGTAAACCTTTCGAAGGGTGTATATGAAAAAATATATAAGAAATTTATAGAAATAATTTTTTTTTGTATATAATTACATCACGCTTATAATTAGGCAGCAGAGCCTCCACTTTATAGAGATTGTATTATACAAATATAACATAAATGAAAGAATTGATATACCTTTGCCTTAACTTACAAGGGGTAGGGATTTGAATTAGAACAAGAGCGTTCGTTTGATAATGTGTTGTATAAGACTAAGAAATATAAAGGTAAAGTAAGAAATTTTATAGAGAGAAAATAGAGAGAGAAAGTTTATTGAACTCTCTTAATTTTTCTATCACACAAATGGCAATAGAATGGGGTATTTATAGGAAGATTTTAGCCATAATTGCTACAGTGACCATAGCCACCATTGCTATAGTACCATATGCTGATGTCAGCGCTTATTTCATCATGAATATATAGATCTAATTTTAAACACTGATTTTTGGTGGACAGACACAATTGATTATTCATAACACTAACATCATGTAACACTAAGCAATCTTTCTTGAAATTGTTTTCTTTATAAACGACAAAGCAGATTCGTAACTGAAATGAGAAAAGTGGTCTTTCCTTGATCCTCATCCTTGCCAATTTAAAAAGTGATCAAGGTAAATAAATAGAAAAAACTTTTTCACCTCATAAAACTGTGGGTTTTAGTCTAACATATAGTATACTTTTTATATTAGGACCTATTATTTTGTTAGCAATAGACTTATAACCCCTATGAAGTTAAATAAAATTGCTTAAAGAAATAACTAGCAACTCCTACTATTATCAATATCAATAAATGGTCAATCAAATCTCATTGACGATTGATTAATCATCAACTCAATTAGTGGACGTTGATTGATAAATTATTGATTGATATTTATATAAAAAAAAAGACTAGTTGATAACTTGATTAGATTGTTAATTGATATTGGTCAATTAATCGTTGATTAATAAATTATTAATCGATATAAGTCAGTCAACGACAAAGCTTTTTTAATAGTTTTTTTTTTTTTAATTTAACAAAACTCAGTGATAACTGCGTGTTACTGTCATTTTCCCTAAAAAACTTTAAAAAAAAATCTTTTTTTCCTTGACAAGTATTGTATTTTAACGTATTTCATCTTTCCTTTTTTTTTTTTTTTCCCATATGATGAAAGTAAAAAAACATGAGGTGTACACTTGAGCATGGTTTGAGTTTATAAGATATGTATACCTTGCGCAACTTCTTCCATTGTTGACCGGCGGGTGTAAAGGTTATGTCGTTTCCTCCATACGTCACGATGAGGGCGGAGACGGCAGGGTCGTGGTTCGCGAACAGGGTGTCATGGTCGCGAACCACTTCTTTCACCAACGCCGGGGAACTAATCACTATGCAGAGCTTGCTTCCGACTATATAGGACCATAGACACTTGAAAATTTCGAAAATTCTTGGTGAAGTAGATGCTATCCAACGAGAGGCAAGCCGCAGGGCCCCGGAGGCAGTGGTGGTGTAGCCATGCCTGAGTTCTTGGCGGTCCGCCGCCGGCGGAGCAAGATCACCACCAAAGCCCCAACGAAAAGGGTGAGAATTGCCTCGGGTGAATTCATGTTTGAAATGATACATTGCACAATTTGGATATATGAGCATGTGTAAATTGTTGTCGGGTGAGTATAGGATTCTGACCTTCAAACAAAAAGAAATTGCAAAAGATCTCTGGCTGGTTGACTGGCAATTGCGGTACGGATTTCAGTGAAAAAAACAACCGCTTAATAATGCGACAAAGTACGAAATGGTCAAAGGAAATGGCTTCGTATTTATCATACGGAGGTATGTAGGAGGAATGCCACAAGCACTTTTTTTTTTTTTTACTGTGGCTTGATTTAATAATAAAAAAATCTAGGATATTTAAGCGTTTATGTATTTTTGTATTGCATAATATTTTTCATGTTATTTAAAACTAGTTGAGAAGCATACGCTCCACGGAAGTATTAAGTATAATAACAAAAAAAGGTAAAAAAAAATTAAGGAGAAAAAGTTACGTATAAATGGAAAAAGGACAAGAGTGGAAAAAAACAAAGAAAAATGGAGAAAAGAAAAAGAAAGGAAAAAATTGAAGAAAAAAAAAAAAGCAAGTCTAAAAAGCCATCAAAGCCGTCCGATCAAGCTTGCAAATAATCAAGATGAGCACGTGGAGGGAGTTCAAGTAACCCGACAAGCTTGTACGTCCACATGGGTCATACTACTTTCTCCACTCCTCTGATGGCGCGTTCCTCTGAGGCTGAAACATGTGAGCTTATTGTCACGAGCTTACTTTCTCCAAGCTACTCGTGCGGCCTTAGCACAGTCTCGATGCTAAGTCAGCCTAACTCACTCACGCTCTTGCCTTGAACACAAGGGAACACAAGAGAGAACAAGGAGAACTTTGAAAGGCTTTGATTCTTGATTTCCTTGGATTGTTTACAAATGAATGGGATGGTCCTATTTATAGGCATCCTCCCAACTAATGAACGGTCTAGATTACATTGATCTAACGGCTACTATTTCCTATCTAGAATGTTCTAGCAAAGTGTGGAAGATATTTACAAGTATAGAGTATTCTAGAAACTTCTACACTATTCTACATTGTCCCTAAGTGCTCTTATGATTCTAGAGAGTTCTAGAGTAGTCTTAAGTCTTCCAGGACCTCCTAGGTTCTTCAGGATGCTTCTAGACTGTGGTGGAACCTCCTGGAATGCTGTGGAACATTGTAGATTACTCTGGACCCTTTTAGAATCTTCTTTGGGCTATGTCTTCTCCAAAAAAGGCCCAAGACAAGTGAGTGGCCTCTTTGTGACTTGGCGGGGAGTGACATTCTCCCCCACCTATGCTCGCGACGCCCTCGTCGCGTCCTCATGGTATTGTTGGATCCTGTCTTTGAACTACCAAAGTGCCTCCTCAGTTTCCCAACTAGCCTCGGTGTCAGGCAGTCCCTTCCATTTGATAAAGTACTCCCTGTAGCTTGGCACACCTCGTCTTCGGATGACTCGATCCGCTAGTATTTCGTCAACCTCTTTGTCAAAGGAGGTGACCACGGCTGTGGGTGCTCGATGGGAGACTCCCTTTGCTGGATCTTCCATGTCTTCATGGTATGGTTTGAGCATACTTACGTGGAAGACTGGATGAATCTTTAGCTTGGGTGGGAGATGGAGTTTGTATGAGACCTTACCTATACGCTTGATTACCTCAAAAGGTCCTTCATACTTGCGCATCAGACCCTTATGGACCTTCCTGAATGTCTTGAACTGTTGTGGCAAAAGTTTCACTAAGACAAGGTCTCCTTCCTTAAACTCTACGTGCCTCCTCTTCTTGTCGGCCCATTTCTTCATGTGCTTCGCCGCTTTGTGCAATGCTGCCCGGGCTAGTTCTGCCTGCTCATGCCATGACTTAGCAAATTTGAATGCAGCAGGGCTCTTCCCTTCATAGCGAGTGGCAAGGGAAAGAGGGGTTGTTGGCTGTTGTCCCATGACGATCTCAAAAGGACTCTTGTTGGTAGCCTCACTTTGTTGCAAGTTGTAGGAAAATTGTGCAACATCTAAAAGTTTGGCCCAGTCCCGTTGGTTGGCACTCACATAGTGTTGTAAGTAGAGCTCCAAAAGAGCATTGATGCGTTCTGTTTGGCCGTCGCTTTGGGGATGGAAGCTTGTTGAGAAGTTCAAGTCTGACCCCAGCATCTTGAACAGCTCCGTCCAAAACCTTCCAGTAAAGCGAGGGTCTCAGTCACTGATGATGCTTGTTGGAATGCCCCAAAGTTTGACTACATTGCGTAGAAATAGTCTGGCTGCCTCCTCTGCGGTGCAGTCATTTGGCGCTGCAATAAAAGTTGCATACTTGCTAAACCTATCCACCACGACCATGATGATTCCACATCCATCGGACTTCGGCAGGCAAGTGATGAAGTCCATAGAGACGCTTTCCCATGGTCTCTCTAGGATGGGTAGTGGGTTGAGCATACCTCCTGGTTGCTGTTGGACTACCTTATCTTGTTGGCAGACAAGGCAGGTCCTTACATATTCCTCGACCCCATCTCGCATGTTAGGCCAATAGTAGACAGACTTCAAGAGAGCAAGTGTGCATTTCATACCTGGGTGGCCCCCCATAGGGAGTCATGACACTCCTTTATTAAATCTTTCCTCAGATTGGCCCACTTTGATACGTACATTCGATCGCCCTTGGTGTAGAGGATGTTATCGGCTAGCCAAAACCTTCATGTTTTGCCCTCGTTCACCAAGGCGATGATACTTTGTGCTTGAGGGTCCGCCTTTAGTCCCTCCTTGATTTTGCTCAATAGTGGGCTAGTGACTTGAGAAATGCTCGATAGCTCAGCCTTTTGACTCAGCACATCAGCTACCACATTCACCTTTCCTGGCTTGTACTCCATGACATAATCAAATTCGGCTAAGAAGTCTTGCCATCTAGCTTGCTTTGGACTGAGTTTCCTTTGGGTCTGGAAGTAGCTTGTTGCAATGTTGTCAGTCATTATCACGAACTTTGACCCAAGTAGATAATGGCGCCACACTCTAAGGCAATGGACGACGGCTGTCATCTCTTTCTCTTGTACTGTGTAGCGTCGCTCAGTCTCATTAAGCTTTCGGCTTTCATAAGCAATTGGGTGTCCTTCTTGCATAAGAACGCCTCCTATGGCAAAGTCTGAGGCATCTGTGTGTACCTCATATGGCTTGGTGTGATCGGGTAGGCTGAGTATGGGCTCCTCACTGATTGCTTTCTTTAGATCTTCAAAGGCCTTTTGGCACTTCTCTGTCCAGTCCCATGCTTTGTTTTTCTTGAGAAGGTCAGTCAATGGAGCAGCCCTCGCCTAATAACTCTTGATAAAATGACGGTAGTAGTTTACTAGCCCAAGAAAAGATCGCAACTCATGTACCTTGGTTGGTGGCTCCCAAGTTTGGATAGCATGCACCTTGTCATCCTCCATCATTAGCTGGCCATCCTTGATCTTGTGCCCCAAGAAGACTACCTCCGTCTTGGCAAAGGAACACTTTTCCTTCTTGATGTATAGCTTGTTGTCTCGTAGCACCTTAAACACCTTTCTCAAGTGTTGCACGTGCTCTTCCAAGGTCTTGCTATACACCACTATGTCGTCCAAATAGACGACCATGAATTGATCGAGATACGGGTGGAACAACTTGTTCATCAAAGTACAGAATGTAGCAGGTGCATTGGTTAGTCCAAATGGCATAACCAAGAATTCATAGGACCCGTACCTTGTAACACATGTGGTCTTTGGTTTGTCTCCTTCGGCTATACGAACTTGGTAATACCCCGAGCGAAGGTCTAACTTTGAGAAGTAGTGGGCATGACCTAGCTGATCAAACAAGTCAGCAATCAGAGGAATGGGGTATTTCTTCTTTACCGTGATCTTGTTGAGAGCCCTGTAGTCGATGCACATGCGCAAGGAACCATCCTTCTTCTTCTGGAACAGGACTGGTGCACCGAATGGGGCTTTGGAAGGCCTGATGAACCCTGCATCAAGTAACTCCTTGAGTTGCCTTCTTAGTTCCGCCAATTCCGGTGGTGCCATGTGATATGCACCCATGGCTAGTGGCTTTGTCCCTGGTTCTAACTCGATCTGATGGTCTACCTCCCTCCTTGGTGGTAGTTTCTTTGGTAACTCTGCTGGTGCAACGTCCTTGAACTCCTCGAGGACAGCTGCTACCTCTTTTGGCTCGACTTCTAGTGGCCCTTGTTCTTCATCGTCATACTCCTTGAGAATAGCCAAATAGCTTTCCTCATCCCTCCGGATGCCCTTCTTAAATTGCATTGCTCAGAGCACCTTTACGTCTTGCTTGTTGGTCCTTGTTGTTGGTACCACACAAGCCTTATCGCCGTCCATGATGCACATGCTATTGGCGAATGGTACTGGGAATGCCTTGACTTGATCCAAGAATTCCAATCCCAGGACAATCCTAAAGTCATCCATTGGCACGACAGAGAAGTCCATATGTCCGGACCAGGCTCCCACGCTGGTTTTAACTCCTTGAGCTATACCATGAATAGGTCGAGCAGCTAAATTAACTGCCTTGATGGAGCCCCCTCCACCAGTCACCTTAAGTCTTAACCTTTGGGCTTCCTCGATTGAGATAAAGTTGTGGGTCGCACCTATGTCAAGCATGGCTACCGTTGCTTTTCCTCCAATGGACACGTCCACAAAGAGTAGCCCTTTGGCTTGGGTTTTAGTAGCAGATTGGATCACATTGAGTAGCTGCAAGGACCCCATATGTGCACCATTGTTGCCACTATCGGGCTCTGTCTTGTCTTGATGACTTGCAAGGAGCGAATTCAAGGCTCTTTTCCGTGGGCAATCCCTAGCCCAGTGGGGACCATCACAAAGGAAGCATTTGTTGTTGTTGGACTTACTTGAACTCTTGTCGTCCTTTTGCTTGCCCTTGTCCTTGCCCCTTGAGGTGTTATCTCGGCGATGCTCATCTTTGCGTTGGCCCTTGTCTCCCCCACCTTTAGCTTGACCACTCTTCTTGTCCTTCGGCTTGTTGGTGGACTCCTTTTGGCTTGCATAGTCAATCAGGCTTTCAGCCACAGCCATGGCAGTGGCAAGGTCTTGTACCCCACGTCGCCTTAGCTCGGTCTTGGCCCATTGTTGGAGCCCATCCATAAAATTGAAGAGTGCATCTTTGTCGGACAAATCAGGGATCTCAAGTACTAAGTTAGTAAAGTCCTTAACATAATCACGAATAGACCCTGATTGTTTAAGCCTTTGTAGACGAGCTCTAGCCTCATCCTCAGCATTCTCGGGATAAAACTGCCTTTTAAGCTCCCTTTTAAAGTCATCAAAGGTAGTCATGGTACACGTACCTTTTTCAATGTCTCCTCGTCTTCTCCTCCACCAAAGCATTGTTGTGTCATTAAGATAAAGAGCCGCGGACTGGATCTTGGCGTCCTCTTCTATGATGCCCATGGCCCCAAAGTATTGGTCCAGGCCCCACAAGAAGTTGTCCACTTCTCGTGCATTGCGTGATCCCCCGAAACTCTTAGGCTTTGGCACATCAATGCGCCTAGCCTCAACGATGCTACTGCTGGACCCTGTCGCCAATGCCCGCTTGCAAAGGGCTAAGTCCCCACGCATATCCTCAATGCGTGCGAGTGTGCTATTCAACTCCATCTCGTGGGCTCGACGCATTTTAGTGAGCTCTCCCACAAACTCGTCACAAACCTTCTCAATTTCAGCCCGCAAGGACTCCTCTAGTTGAAGCAACATGCCTCGGATCGCAGTGTGGATAGCGGCATCCTCCGCTTCTAGGCCATCCACCCGTTGGCTTAGGTCATCCACCTGGGTCTCCACGCCACCCATGGCCTCCTCTACCCGAGATAGGCGTGAGTCGAAACTAGAGATCACGTCCTTAGACCGACCCCTCTTAGCCACGACATTGGGGTCGACTATCTCTTCGCGGCCTTGCTCCTGCGTCACCTCCACGTCAGAAGGGTTGGATCCCGTGGCCCTTTGAGCAGCACTGTTCTTAGCCATTGTCTCAGCCTGAGCCTCGCTCTGATACCAACTGTCACGAGCTTACTTTCTCCAAGCTACTCGTGCGGCCTTAGCACAGTCTCGATGCTAAGTCAGCCTAACTCACTCACGCTCTTGCCTTGAACACAAGGGAACACATGAGAAAACAAGGAGAACTTTGAAAGGCTTTCATTCTTGATTTCCTTGGATTGTTTACAAATGAATGGGATGGTCCTATTTCTAGGCATCCTTCCAACTAATGGACGGTCTAGATTACATTGATCTAACGACTACTATTTTCTATCTAGAATGTTCTAGCAAAGTGTAGAAGATATTTACAAGTATAGAGTATTCTAGAAACTTCTACACTATTCTACATTGTCCCTAAGTGCTCTTATGATTCTAGAGAGTTCTAGAGTAGTCTTGAGTCTTCCAGGACCTCCTAGGTTCTTCAGGATGCTTCTAGACTGTGGTGGAACCTCCTGGAATGCTGTGGAACATTGTAGATTACTCTGTACCCTTCTAGAATCTTCTTTGGGCTATGTCTTCTCCCAAAAATGCCCAAGACAAGTGAGTGGCCTCTTTGTGACTTGGCGGGGCGTGACATTATTCTTACTTATGAGTCTCCTTAGAAAGCAAATTAAATTCAACGAATGATATGCTGATATGTGGAGAAATATTAATTTTCTAGCCTGCTAACAGCATCCAAAACGCGTTTTCTCTTTATATATTTATGTTAAGGATGTCTTGAGTCTTTTTGGAAACATCTGTGGTAGTGTCCAGCTATGGAGCACTATCGATAGTGTGTAACCGGTTGTAATTCTAAAGGTTTCTAATTGAAACCAATCAATTTTTAACGGTTATGAATTCTAATGGTCTCCTATTTATGTTTTCATTAAATCATCAATTAGAGCACTGGTAACTGAATTTTCTGGCAGTATAAAACATTGCTTGATGGAAGCAATGGCTAAAAAGAGAAAAACCAGAAAAAAAAATTTTTCACGTTCAGTTTTTTGTGAAACAAAACTTGGGTCCCCAAGTCCAAAAATTCTCTTAAGAAATCAACACCATCAATTGAGATTTTGGGAGGACTTGGAAGCTCTCAAGTCCAAAAATTCTCTTAAGAAACGAACACCATCAATTGAGATTTTGGGAGGACTTGGAAGCTCTCAAGTGCAGGTAATCACGGTACACCGGAGATACAGTGCAATGGCAGGAGGTACAGAAAAGTTTTCACGCTTCCGTTTTAATTCAATTCTTGATATGCATACAGTTTTGGCATGATTAGAAGTGTTTCAGTTTTATGTTTTACATTTGGCATCAGAGCCGTAACTACCTTTGCCTTGCGTGCGAACTGTGGAGTTTTTTTCTTTTTTTTTAAAAAAAAAAATTTCCTCGTTCCACAGTCACGGTTGAAATTTTTTTTTTGATTTATGGGTTTTGTTTTTTAGCGTTTCTTAATTGAAACTAAGATTAGAAATCATTTAGACATTAGATTTCTATGAATTCTGCAATTTGAAACGTCAAAATTGGTGTCCGGAGGGTGAAAAACGAGCCGGGTCTGAAACGGGTCAAAACCGGGTTGAAACCGGGTCGTTCGGGTGAAGAAGACCCGGATTCAAGGTTGAAGACGAGAAAAACGACATGTCATTTGGCTTGGGTCAGCCAAAAACGACATGTCATTTCAGGTATTAAAGGGCTCGTTTCTATGCTAAAAAATGACAAGTCGTTTTGGACCTTAATGACCAAAACGACATGTCGTTTGATATGTTGACAGGTTGCCCTCTCAGTAAACGACGTGTCGTTTACACCGGGGGGGGCTCTCCAAACGACGCCGTTTTTAAATATGCAGAAAATTAAAAAAAAAACCCAAAAATAAAAAAAAATTTTGATTTTTTCCAGATTTCTTAAAATGATATTTTTGGGGAAAATTTCATAAAATTTTCAATTTTTATAATTTTTATGAAATTTTCATAATATCCACAATTTTAATATTTTTATGAAAATTTTCATATTATGGAATAATTTATGAAAAATTCATAATTTTGAATATTCATAATTTTTGGTGTTTGTTATGAATATTATACAGTATTTGTGTAGATATAATTTTGTAAATTTATGTGCATATAGTGTTCATTATGTATAATTTGTGATTTAAAATTATGCATGCAATATTAAGTTAAATAATTTAGTACATTTAATTTTGTGCAATAATGTGCTAAATTATATTTTTGAATGTATAATTTTAATATATACATAATGAAAATTAGTACATAAATTATGATTCTTTGTTCATATTTATTTATTGCTTAAGGTAAATGCAATTTATTTTATGAGCAAAAATTGAAGAATAAATGTCTTGTGATATATGTATTTAATTTTTGAATAATTAAAGAGTAGCCACAGCATCTTTAATTATGCAAAAATTATGTAAGATGTTTAAATCACATATGGTAAAAAGACATTAAATTGTGATTAATCATATGTAATATAATAAATTTTATCCCACAGGAATTTTTATTGTATTTAATATGATTAGTTAGGATGATGTATCAAATTATCTTTCTTAATTTACCCACAGGAATTAAGAAAAGGGAATATAATTTGATAGTATCATTATAAGGATATATGAATCTGTTTGAGTTAAAAATTTAGCCCACATGCAATTTTTATGTCATTTGATTCATATTTTAACGCATGATTTACATTGGTAAACATGTCATAAAGTATTTTAGCCTCAATTTGGTAACATAAGCATGTATGTTTTATTATGCAGCTATGCAAACTGTGAGTTACTCTGATTTCCAATTTGGCATTCCCGAACTTAAGGGAGACAACTATAAAGTGTAGAAGGAGAGAATTCTTCTTCATTTAGGTGTCATGGACATTGACTTGGCTATTCGTAAGGATGAACCACCTGCCATTACGGAGACCAGCCAGCCGGATGACGTTGACCGTTATAAAAGGTGGGAGCGATCTAATCGCCTCTGCGTAATGTTCATAAAGACGAAGATCTCGGCTGGCATACGTGGTTCATTGGAGCAATATGACAATGTACGAGCTCTGATGAAGGCAATTGATGAGCAGTTTGTTATATCAGACAAAGCCTTGACTAGCACATTGATAATGAAATTTTCATCCATGAAGCTTACTGGAATTCATGGTGTGCGTGAGCACATCATGCAAATGAGGGATATAGCGGCTCAGCTAAAGAAACTTGAGGTTGAGATGTCTGAAACCTTCATTGTGCACTACATCCTCAACACTCTCCCACATCAATATGGACCTTTCAAGATATCCTATAACACACATAAGGATAAGTGGTCCATCAATTAATTGATGACCATGTGTGTCCAAGAAGAAGGAAGGCTTGCTATAGAAGCGGGAGAGAGTGTGCATCTGGCAACTCAAAGGAAGAATAAGGGCCAAGCCAAGAATAAGAGAAAAGGCAAACTACCCACTCAAGCTGATATCAAAAAGGAATCCAGGTACTTCTTTTGTAAAAAGAAAGGGCACATAAAGTAGGATTGTCCTAAATATCAGAGATGGCTTGACAAAAAAGGTGCTCAATTCTCACTTGTTTGTTATGAATCTAATATGGTTGATGTTGCACATAACACATGATAGATTGATTCTGGTTCTTCAATCCACGTCACTAATTCCTTGCAGGGATTGCAAGGCCTAAGGAAGCCAGTGAAAAGTGAGCAGTGCATCTATTCAGGCAACAAGATGCGCTCACATGTAGAGGCTGTTGGAACATGCAATTTAATTTTATCTAGTGGTTTTATTTTAAAATTAGAAAAGACATTTTATAATCCTAGTTTTTTTAGGAATTTAATTTCAGTTTCAAGGCTTGTACCATTGAGATTTTCCTTTAATTTTTCAGACACTATATTTAGTTTGTTTTATAGATCTGAACTTATTGAAAATGGTATATTGTCAAATGGTCTTTTCAAAATTAATTTACAAGATAAAACTTCTTATACTTCTATGCATGTTCAAGATAATGATGGCATTAAGAGATGTGTTATGAATGAAGATTCCTCTATGTTGTGGCACCATAGATTGGGTCATATTGAGAGAATAAAAAGACTAGTGAATGATGGAGTACTTAGTACTCTAGATTTTGCTGACTTTGACACTTGTGTGGACTGCATAAAGGGAAAGCAGACCAATATGTCAAAGAAATGTGCCAAGAGGAGTTCAGACATATTAGAGATCATACATACAGATATTTGTAGTCCAGACATAGACGCGTATGGTCAAAAGTATTTCATTACTTTTATTGATGATTACTCACGATATATGTATCTCCACTTGCTTCATAACAAAAATGAAGCTATAGATGCCTTTAAGGTGTTTAAGGCAGAAGTAGAGAAACAATGTGGTAAGCAAATAAAGATAGTGAGATCTGATAGAAGTGGTGAATACTATGGTAGATACACCGAAGATGGACAAGCGCCTGGTCCATTTGCGAAGTTTCTTCAAGAACATGGGATAGTTGCCCAATATACTATGCCCGGTTCTCCAGATCAAAATGGTGTGGCAGAAAGAAGAAACCGAATATTGTTGGATATGGTGCGGAGCATGCTTAGCAGCTCCAAGCTTCCTAGGTCTTTGTGGACTGAAGCTCTCAAGACGGCTGTGTATATATTAAACCGAGTTCCAACCAAGGCTGTCTCAAAGACACCATTCGAGTTATGGAAAGGTTGGAAACTGAGTTTGTGATATATACGCGTTTGGGGATGCCCCTTTGAAGTGAGAGTCTATAATCCACAAGAAAAGAAGCTAGACCCAAGGACCATAAGTGGGTATTTCGTTGGATATGCTAAACGGTCTAAGGAATGTAGATTTTATTGTCCATCACATACCACTAGGTTTGTGGAATCAAGAAATGCGAAATTTCTTGAGAATGACTTGATCAGTGGGAGCGATCGATCCTGGAACACCGTTCCAAAGAAAGATCATACAGATGCTCAAGCTTCCACTTCATATGATAGAGTAATTGTTATACGCGACACGCCTACAGTTCAAACGCGTGTTGAACAACAGCCAGTCATTCAAGTTCCACAGATTGCTGATCAAGAAGTAGTAGATCCAGTTGAACAGCCAGCTGATCAACATGCTCCTCAAGAGAATGTTGAATCAGCATCAAGGAGATCTACTAGAAGAAGGCGATCAACCATTACTAGTGACTATATTGTATATCTACAAGAGTCTGACTACAACATAGGAGCCGAAAATGATCCAGAAATGTTTTCACAAGCCATGAGTTGTAAGGAATCTAACTTGTGGTATGATGCCATGAAAGATGAGATAAACTCTATGTCATCTAATGAAGTCTGAGATCTTGTCAAGTTGCTTGACGGTGTAAAAGCCATTGGATGCAAATGGGTCTTCAAGACACAGAAAGACTCATTAGGCAACATTGAGAGACATAAGACAAGACTCGTTGCTAAAGGATTCAGTCAAAGGGAAGGTGTAGATTACACTGAGACTTTTTCTCCTGTATCTAAAAAGGACTTCCTTCGTGTGATCATGGCATTAGTAGCTCATTTTAATTTTGAGTTACATCAGATGGATGTGAAAACGGCATTCCTCAATGGTGATCTAGAGGAAGAGGTTTATATGAAACAACCTGAAGGATTCTCCTCTAGTGATGGTGAGCAATTGGTGTGCAAACTCAAGAAATCCATATATGGTTTGAAACAGGTTTCCCATCAATGGTATTTGAAATTCCACGATGTCATCACTTCATTTGGTTTTGAAGAGAACATCATGGATCAATGTATATACCAGAAGGTCAGTGAGAGCAAGATTTGTTTCCTTGTTTTATATGAAGCAATGGCTAAAAAGAGAAAAACCAGAAATTTTTTTTTTCACGTTCAGTTTTTTGTGAAACAAAACTTGGGTCCCCAAGTCCAAAAATTCTCTTAAGAAACTAACACCATCAATTGAGATTTTGGGAGGACTTGGAAGCTCTCAAGTGCAAGTAATCACGGTACACCGGAGATACAGTGCAATGGCAGGAGGTACAGAAAAGTTTTCACGCTTCCGTTTTAATTCAATTCTTGATATGCATACAATTTTGGCATGATTAGAATTGTTTCAGTTTTATGTTTTACATATTGCTCAACCATAGCTGTAGAGCACTAACAACAGTGCTCAATCCACGGTTGTTATAGGTGGTGTGTGAAGTGGACAGTCCTCCTTTGAGCATATAATAAACAAGACTGTCTTTTATTTCACAAATCTGCACTTTTTTTTTAAAAATGTTTCATCAAACCCACCAAACCCGCAGATCGGATTTGCACTTTTTCGTATTAAGGACCCTCGAAAGCTAATGAGACATAAAAGAAGGGACATTTAAGCAAAATCCAGTGTATATTTAGCTTTCTATTGAGTATATGAACACTTGGCTGGGATTTGTGATAAGAGACCTCGACATGCTAGTTTTAGTCAATATTTTCCATTTTTTTGAGGTAAATTTTCGAATAGTTTCTGACAAAGTTAACCAAGTTTATTCAAAAGCTTGTGCTTAGCATAGTTCATATATATACACACACACAGAGACATATATAATATATTTTGTTGTTATTATACGACGTTAGATCATTAACTCTAAAAAAAAAAAAAAAACTTAAATACAATGGTTTTATTCTCATTATATACTCTGGACAAAAGTTCACTAGCTATCGTCATGTTTTGTTATTTAAAGAATGAAATGTGCTCAGAGACAAAATTAAGAATTAAATTGATAGCTTGACGTAAAAGAAAGAGACCAGGGGAAACCCGAAACAAAATTCTATACATCCTAATAAATAAATTAGGATACAAAAGACCTCGTTCCACATTGCTGACTGATCAATTTATTAAACAATATAAAAAGTTAGAATAGCCTTTTCTAAAATAAATTAAATAAATAAATTGGGTTTTACAAAAAAAAATGAACAGTAGGCAATACTTTTTTTATCAACTTTTCTATCAATATCACGGCAGATTGTGCTTTTGAAAGGATTTCAATATTGCATTGGTAATGAAGTGGACATAATTATAATACCTTGTCATCCTGTTCTGATGACAGTTTCTGTGATACGCAGGGCAATCAATCACTTGTGTGTCAACTTTGCAAGAAACCTGCCTGCTAGCAAATGATGTGTTGCTCATTAAAACATGTGCATATATATATATATATATATATATGTTTATATATAACGATTTTTCGGATAAATTAATGATCAACAGGAGAAAAACATCTTAGTTAAATTGACACCTTATAATATAAATCCCACGCTAAATTTATCACTTGGTAATTAAAATATAAATAACAAGAAGTAATAATTATACAAGCAATAAAGCAAGCAAGCTGACAAGCACTAAGCCAAGCCTCAAGATAAAAGACTGAAAAGGAAACCTAAAGATACTCAAATAACAAGCGGGAAATTGGCGCCATATTAAGGAATTTTGAACATTTTATTTCAAAATCAATTCCACAATGTTCTAGCACTTTATTTAATGAAATTAATAATAAACACGTTTAACGTGATGTTTTATGTGAACATAAGTTTACTAAACCTTTTCTGTTATTTTTTGCGCGAATTGAAAAATTCTGCGCTTTTGTGAGGAAATAAAAGACAGGCATTAAGGGTAAATCATTATTTATAAAAATTCTGATGATGTGAAATTCTTGAATATTGTTGAACTAGACATGCCTAACAGAAATGTCATGTTGAAGTAGTCAAGTCGTTTGGTTGTGAAATTCTTAAAAAATTCAACCAAAAAAAAGAAAAAGGAAAAAGACACAAGACATGAGCTCTATCTGTTTAATTCCCCTAGAGACTAAAACTTTAATAGCTGGAAATGTTGCAATAATTAGAAATAGAATCTTACTTATTGTGCAAAGACATTATTGGATGATTAACAAAAATAACAATACAAGTATAAAATACTAACACACTTGGGAAAGATTATAGAAGGTTTTAGGTTATCATTTCATATTTAATTGCCTAACTATGCGCATGCAATAGAGAGAGAGAGAGAGAGAGAGAGAGGAAACAGAAACAAAAACTTGGTTCATGCATTGTATATTGCAATGGCTGGACATGTAAATAAAAATCATATTGGCAAGGGATATATTATAAGTAGCTAGATAAAAAAAAAAAAAAAAAAAAGCCTTTTGTCCTCTTTGCTTACCTATAACTAACAAAAAGTTAGCTCCCAATTTCGATAAGTGAAACCTTAAACTCTTCTATTCTCGAAATTAAGAATATACAGGATGAGGGTGGAGTTATTTATAGTCGATATTGGAGATCATGGGGAGAAAGCAAACATTGGCGGAGACGTGTTGATATACGTAAATCATGTGACAATTGTCAATTAGGAGTCCTGAAAAAGATGGAGATTTATCTTGTAAGAACTGAAAAAGATATTCAAGATGAGCATCTGTACTCTCATTAGATCTAAAAATAATAAACAAGGGTTCTAACCAGAGAATACCTAAAAAATAATTGTAAGATCCCACTGCGTGTACAAGCGGCAAGTCAGTGCTGCATGCATTGACTTTTAGCTGGCTAGCTGGTCCAAAGTTTCTATAAATGCATATGGAGCAGTTTGCTACAATCATCTCCCTCGTCAGTGAGGTACTATGCCACGCCATCATACTGTTCACTAATAATGACGTTGACTAGGGGAAGGACTAATTCCACTTGAACTTTCACACCCATATATGTTGAAGAATTTATGTGTAAGATGAGAAAATGAAGGTTAAAAATTTCTAAAAATGAATTTGAGGTGTGTACAAAACATCTTTTTTAATGTCTTATTTGTTTTAACTTATTCAAGTTTGTTAAAAAATTTTATGGCAAATTACCGTCAAGATACAACAAACACTTAAACATTATATTTAGCAACAATATGATGTTTTAAACAAGCTACGAAATCTATATATTTCTAAATATTAAGAATAGATAGGGGTGTTATTTTATGAATAGATAAAACCCATTCAATCTAGACAACTTCTACTTAATGATACCTCTTCATTTGTAAAGGTATCTTTTCAATTGTAAAGGTATCTATTTGTATATCAATATATTTATTATAATGGATGTGCACATTATTAATAGATGTTTAGGTTTGTATAAAAGTATCCAACCAATGAGTACTCATGTTTGGAATAACTCAAAAAACACAAAAATTTATTGTGAATCAGATCAAGAGAGCACCACGACGTTAGCTTTTCCGCGCTGCGGCACTAGCATTTCTGTGCAAATTTTGCACTCTTACAGCAGTATGAATTTTCTACTGACACAACAAATATTACTCCAAGTACATATAAAAAAAAAAAAAAGAACCTCCCTTCAATTAGATGACGGAGTGGTTATGATTTATAAGTGGCAGAAACAGAACAGCAAAAGGCTGCAAACTGAGATCTTAACACCGTTGTTCAAGTATAAAGCTCCAAATTAGGTAGTCTTGGTGTTGGGATGGCAACTAACGATTCCAATTTCTTAAACACAATCCCAAACTTCTCCGAAATTTCAAGCTTTGCACCAAGTGGCAATCTCCACTCAAAGGCATGCAAGAACGAAGTGAAAAAAGAAATTGTTGTCGGGTGAGTATAGAAGTTTGACCTTCAAACAAAAAGAAATTGCAAAAGATCTCTGGCTGGTTGAATAACAATTGCGGTACGGATTTCAGTTAAAAAAACAACTGCTTAATAATGCGACAAAGTACGAAATGGTCAAAGGAAATGGCTTCGTATTTATCATACGGAGGTATGTAGGAGGAATGCCACAAGCTTTTTTTTTTTTTAACTGTGGCTTGATTTAATAATAAAAAAATCTGGGATATTTAAGCGTTTTTGTATTTTTGTATTGCATAATATTTTTTATGTTAATTTGAAACTAGTTGAGAAGCATGCGCTCCACTCCACGGGCGTATTAAGTATAATAACAAAAAAAGGTAAAAAAAAAATTAAAGAGAAAAAGTTAAATATAAATGAAAAAAGGACAAGAGTGGAAAAAAACAAAGAAAATCGGAGAAAAGAAAAGAAAGGAAAAAACTGAAAAGAAAAAAAAAAAAAAAAAGCAAGTCTGAAAAGCCATCAAACCGTCCGATCAAGCTTGCAAATAATCAAGATGAGCACGTGGAGGGATTTCGAGTAACCCGACAAGCTTCTACGTCCATGTGGGTCCGACTACTTTCTCCACTCCTCTGATGGCGCGTTCCTCTGAGGCTGAAACATGTGAGCTTATTCTTACTTATGAATCTCTTAGAAAACAAATTAAATTCAACGAATGATATGCTGACACGTGGAGAAATATTAATTTTCCATCCTGCTAATAGCATCCAAAACGTGTTTTCTCTTTATATATTTATGTTAAGGATGTCTTTAGTCTTTAGAGATTTAGATCATATATGGTCCCGTTTTATAGTACGTGACATTTTTCATGATTGCGTTAGACCTGAGGTATTTGGATGGTTTATATGATACCTTAATAATTATATATTATACAGAAAAGAAAAAAGAACAATTTGAGAGCTTTAAAAAAAAAAAAAAGATAAAGAAGAAGACAGAACTAAATAAGGAAAAGAATAAATTTCGAGACATGTGGAATATATTGGCCCCTCCGATACAAAAGAAAAAAACAATTGAACTTTTGAAATGCAAAAAAAAGTAGAAGTGTGGACCTAAGTGCGTGGCAAAAATATTTTAACAACAATGCATGGAATATGCTCTGCTAAAACTATGATTCAACAACACAAATTTTGCGTCGCTATAGACTTATGTGTTTGAAAAGTATTAATTCACTTGCTAAAAGTCCAATAAGATATGGCTAAACACTACCTATTTTAGCAATATTTAAAACAGTGTTGGTTCTTTTACAAGAGTTTAAAAAAAATAGAATTTTGATGCAAAAATATAACAAAAGAATATTCAATTCAGGCAGACTTTGTACATTGAGAGAGAAAGAAATAGTGGTTACGGGAAAAAAAAAATAAAAGAGTTTTTTTTTCCTTTTTATAAAAAAGAGAAATATTGTGGTTTTCAAGGAGAAGGGGAGGGGGGTTTTGCTGTCAATTAACCTATGTTACCTGTTATTTTGTTTAGATGACGTGTCAAAAATTTATTGATTAGGGAGTGTTGGATAAAAGATATGAGTTAGGCACATTAGAACAACTATGTACTTTATTTGCGCATATCAATTACCATTTTTTTGGCAAACTATGTATTGTAATATTTTAAAAACACATAATGGGGAATCTTTCATTTGATAATAATTAGCAAAGGGCTAGCTAGAACTAATTCTAGTCCACTTATAATGACGTGTTGGATTAGAGAAACTTGGAGTAGCGATGAAAATAAGAGGTATTTTCTTTTTTAAAACAAACCTAAATTTCTTAGAAAGATCAAACTTATTCTCCCCATAAGACAATTGCCAATCAAAAGAGTGTAAAAGCATAGCAAGAGAATATATGATCATCCTCTCAGCCATTGCAATTCCTGCACACAATTTTCTGCCGGAGCCAAATTGGAATTAGTTAAAGTCACTTCCATTAAAGTTGCAGTATCTATTTTTGTTGTCGTACTAAGACCTAGAACTTATGGTGGAATCTTTCATGATGATGACATGAAAGTTGCTTGAGTGGTGAATAATACGGGGACAGAAGTTTGATATGCCGAATAATTGCTTATTGAGAGTGCCAATCGAGTTGGGATGTTTGTAAGTGGCTTGATATCAGTTATATACTCTCTTTTATATTCTTTTTAAATAGTTTTAAGACCAATGTAGTTATATATGCGTTCGTAAAGAAATCAAATGACTAAATTCTGAAGTATTTATTTTTGCGTAATGTGTGTTGAACTTTTAATCTTGACAAATACACCTTGAATTTTAAAAATTATCAACTGACGTTCAAAAGCTAACGAACGTTAAAAAGCATGAATTGTTTTGGTCATGAGATTTGTAGTGATTTTTTTTATGTTTAGAGCTCGTCATTTTAAGAAAAAATTAAATCTCAACACATGAAAAAGAGTATTAAACATAAATTAAAAATAGTTGTTGGACCTCAATTGTTAATAATTTCAAAGTTCATGATAAATTTTGTCAAGAATGGAAGTTTACAGTGCATTTTACAAATAGTGAATAGTTTGGGATGCAACAGTATATTTTACTCGAATCAATTGAATCGAGACTAGTTTTTTTAGTATTTAGTGGGCGTAAGAATTAAAAGAAAAAGAGAGAGTAAAGTGTGCGATGTTTGTGTGATGAACAAGAGATTTTCTTAATCCAAAAAAGGCACAGTATCAAGAGGCAAATGTGGCTTAGAGTTGTTTCAGATCACGTTCGTATTGTGTCTGATATGAACAGCCCTCAGTTGTCATATATACAACCGCAGCCGATTGCTAGCTCTCCATTTAGATCAACCATTCTTAAGACAAACAATGCTTAAACATTTATGACAATCATCTATATATTATAAATGTCCGTACATACGGTAACATAAAACTGAAGCAATATAAATATATAGGAAAGGCGATACATTTAAAACTAAAAGGCGGAAACATTATAGCTAATGAAGTGGCCACATTGAAATAGGTCATTCAAGACCTAATTATAAAGCTCTAGATTACATAATCTAGGTGTTGGAATGGCAAGTAGAGGTTCAAGTTTCTTCACTACAATCCCAAATTTGTCTGACAACTCAAGCTTTGTACCAAGGGGCAATTTCCATTCAAAAGAATGCAAAAAAGAAGCTAGCATATAAATTACCATTCTTTCAACCAAGGGAAGACCTGCACATACTCTTCTTCCGGATCCGAATGGAAGAAAATGGAAATTGTTTCCTGAGAAATCAAATTTGCTAGCATTATCATCATGATCATGATCAATATTCATGAACCTCTCGGGTCTGAATTCCAAAGGGTTTTCCCAATAACTGGGGTCTCTTTGTATAGACCTAATATTTAGAAATACTCTTGCATTTTTAGGCACCTTGTAACCACCAATAATGGTGGTTTGGCTCGGAAAACGAGGCACAAGAATGGGCAATGGTGGGTGTAAACGAAGTGTCTCTTTAGTGACTGATTTTAGATAGACCAATTGGGACAAATGAGACTCTTCTACCGTGTTGTTTAGTCCCACAACTTGTGCTAATTCTTCGTGGACTTTATTCAGTTTTTCTGGATGCTTGAGAAGCTCTGCCATTGCCCATTCCATCGTTGTTGTGGCTGTGTCTGTTCCACCTATCATAATGTCCTATTAAACAAGAGAACAACATTACCATATTGGGACTTTTTCTAGTAGGACGCTACCGGTAGTGCATATTTTCAAATCGTTAGATTTGGTTAAAATCACCTTCTTCTTTTTTTTCATATATCTGACGGATAAATGATAGATACTCATCAATAAATTATTTTTTCGGTTTGCCTTATATGTATATACAATAAGAAAATAAGATAACTACATATACTAGAAGCGCTACTTGTGGGGAATTGATTAATGAATATACCTAGGTCATTAATAGCTCGTAAACTTTAAGGTCTTTCTCATTTTTTTTCTTAAACTTTAAAATTATTATGTTGCTTTATAAAGTTTCGAAACTCTTTATTTTGCCATTGAACTTTAAAATTTATAACTTTATACTCTAAGCTTTCAAAACTCTTCACTTAGCCTTTTAAACCTTAAAAATCATTATTTTACTCCCTTAAACTTTTAAAAGCTTTTTACTTTACTGAATACGTACTAATATCGTTTTCATATTATAAGAATGATGGTTAAGCAAGACATGATTCAAAATGAAACAGAGAATTTAGGTTTGATCCACTAGAAAAAAAAAAAAAAATACAACGGCGTTTATATAAGTCCAATATATTTCCTAATAATATATTTATTTTTCAAATTGTATAATTTCGAGCTCTAAATTCGCAAGACTTTTAAGGCATTTTAAAACTGATTATGTACCAGAGGAACCTGATGCATCACTTGAAAACCTTTTCCCTTCAATTACTTTATAAATACTAAATAATTTCCTTAAATCTTGTTAGAATTAACTTTCCTAATGACTCAAAATTAGACAAAGTTATTAACTAGATAGAAGGAAATAAGTATGTATGTATGCGTACCATGAGCAAGGCCTTAAGTTGGTCCATGCTAATTGACGTGGAATCATCTCCATGCTCATGAAGCTCCAGCAAAAAAGGCAAAAAGTCCTTTTGTTGATCACAAATATTCTTAGCTAATTCAGCCTTTGCATTCCTTGCCTGTTGGATGGCAGAATCAAAAAACCTTTCCAACACACGAACAACCTTCTTTGCTTCCCTCTCTACACCTTGTAAATCCAACCACGCAAGGGAAGGGAACAAGTCCGAAATGTTCGGCTTGCCAAGCAGCACCATGAGCTGCACCACCGCCTTTCGGATTTTCGCTATGTCAGTGGCTCCGCCACCGGCTTTCTGATGCCCCGAGGTGCCGCACAACATGCTCGTCGTGGCGTTGATCACTGTTAGAAATGCCATGTTCCCAACGTCAATTGGGGTGTGGATTTTTTCATAGATTTGCTTGATAGACTTGTGAACTTCTTCTCTTCTTAGGCCGTACAAGTTGTCGAGGATGGTGTTGCTCAGCATCTCCCGCACGAAGACCTAACAATATTCAATTATGTGATAGGTAAATTATTGATTAATATCAGATAAATACTATTATTAAAATTGATTAATTAATAACAGATTACCAAATCAATCAATAGTTGTTCTTAATTTTAAAAAACGCTATCAATCAGTACTTTGTATTTTTTTTTTGAGTCATGCACATCTCATGTAAACCTTGTTTGTCTAATTTTAACGGACGCTTGTGATTTAATTGTTTTATCTACTTAAGTTTAGGGAGAATTGCTACAAATTAGAAAAAACAAAATAAAGATCACACAGCAAAAAAAAAATAAAAATTTTAAAGGGCAAATCTGCCTCCAAAAAAAAAAAAAAACTTTTTTTTTTCTTTCAGAGTCTTATAGGGTATTTGGCTAGTAGTGGGAACCGTTTTTTACTGTAACATGTGAAAACTTTGTATTGTTCATAATTGAGTTTGTAGTGTGAACAAAAAAACACCCTCTTAAATTTCAAGGTGTTTCATTTTCTCTTTTTCCATATAATAATAGTAAAAAATTGTACACTTGAGCATGGTTTGAATTTATAATTTATGTACCTTGCGCAACTTCTTCCATTGTTGACCGTAGGGTGCAAAGGCTATATCATTTCCTCCATACGATGCAACGAGAGCGGAGATGGTAAGGTCGTGGTTCGCGAACACGGTGTCATGGTCGCGAACCACTTCTTTCACAAGCGCCGGAGAACTAATCACTACGCAGAGCTTGCTTCCGAGCCAAAGCTTGTATATTGGACCATAGACACTTGCCAACTTCGCAAATTCTTGGTGAAGCTCGGTCCCTAGGAAGGGAAGGTATCCGATGAGAGGCAAGCCACGGGGCCCTGGCGGTAGTGGTGGCGTAGCTATGCCTAATTTCTTGGCAGTCCATCGCCGCCAGAGCAAGATCAACCCCAAAGCGGCAATGAAAAGAGTGAGCATTGCCCCGGTGAGTTCGTGTTTGGAATGATAGTCTCTAATAGTATTAAACCTACTAGACCACATTAATGCACAAAAGACTATACTTGTCATGTTATAGCACTAGAAAAAATTGTTTGAGCCTTTGAATATGTGAGCATGTGGAACTTGTTCTCAGCTAAACATAGAATTCTGATCTTCAAGCAAAAAGAAAAATGGAAGAAATATCTGTTCGGTGGAATAATAACAGCCATAGGTTTTATCAACCAAAAAAATTAATTGCGATATGCTTTCAGTGAAAAAGACAACTGCGGATTAATAATTGAACTAGGATGAGAAATATCACCAAGGAAATGACTCATTTATCCTGTGTGACAAGACACGTAGCATAAAGTTTTTTTTTTTTATTATTGTTTTTGAAATTTGCATATCCTCACTTATGTTTAACAACACAATTAAAACTAAAAGTTCAAACAATTTTATTATAATATAAAGAGGTTTATATTGTAACATACTTTTACTTTAAACTATAACAGTAAAAGCTTTATAATATAACAATTTAAACGACTTTTTTTTAATAACATTGTTAAACGCTCTCTAAAGAACCTAACGTAGATAATACAATGACGTACACGATTAAAAATATAAGTTCCAATTATGCTACTTCAGCGATATGCTTAACACATGCAAGTCGAACTTTTATCGGAAACGAAAGAAAGAAGTTGAGCTCTTCGAATGAAAAATAAAAAGAAAATCCTTTCTTTTCTACGCTACGATCTTTCTTCTCTTAATGAAATTTCTAGTTTGATCGAGAGCAGTTGTTCTCTGTCTTTTCCATCCAGTGCCTGCTGCGTCAGAAAACCTTCGTCTTCGATCTCTTTTCCTAACGCAATACATAAGTCTAACAGTTTCTCTCAGCATTCCTAGGTTTCTCTTTCAAAGCTTCAAAGCTAGAAGCAAAGCCAAGCTCTATCTCTGGTTCATAAGCCTGATGTTCTCAGCTTAGTTATCCTCATCAAGCCACTTACTTGATGTCTAGCTTCCCAACAGGTAGACAGTTCCTTTTCCCCCAGATCAATGAAGAAGGGAGAAGTCAGTTGCTTGTCACCCCTCCACCTCAAGCGCATCTCTGTATCGATTGAAAAAAAAAAATTAAAAACCATTATTTTTACATTTAGTACTTGTGAAATCAATTTGCGATGACTTTTTGATGCACTACCCAAAATGTTTTTCTAAATGCAGTCGTTTATAGTATAAAAAGAATTGTTGTATCTATAAGGAAGTGGAAATTGAAGAGATTGACAAATTTACTGTTTCAAAAGACAAGATCTAAACAGAATTTAAAAAAAAAAAAGCAATTATTTTTAACAATTTTAAATAAGATTTTAAAATATAAAATGGTGGTGTTACAAGAATCTAGATTTTTAATAAAAAATTAATTATAATATGTTTTCAGTGAAAAAGACAAGTGCCTAGGAATAATTAAATTAGGATTGTCGCCAAGGAAATGAGCTCATTTATAATATGTGATATGACAAGTACCATATAGTGTTTGTGTCACGCCCCGGGGTACGGGAGGTGACGTGGCGGAATATTTAGATTAATTAAAAGAGGATTTAATTGAAATTAAGAGTTTAAAAATCCAATTAAGTAAGAAATAAAGAGATTTTCCACCACATTTGATAAACGAATTTATAAATATTAAACAAATAATAATAATTAAATAAAAACCGCGAATATGGGTTCCACAACCCACAACTTGTGCACACACATAGTACTGACAATATCATAAATACAATTACAGTCCAAGTACAAATAAAGTTAAGTCTTACATGCCTTGATTAATAATACAGAATATAAATAAATTCTCCTATTGCTCCTGAGTTCGGTCCGAAGAATCTTCTCCAAACCTAAATGGGAAACCACCTAGAAGGGGGGGAAATTTAAAACAATAAAACGTGAGCGAAAGGCTCAGTAGGACTATGTTTTATAAAATAGTTTGATGCAAAGAAACATAACATTATTAAAAGTCATTAAAAGGGAAACTTGAATAAATAAATAAATAAATTGAGTAGAACCGTTCTGACACAGAACAGTCTACTCGTCAAATCAAACACCATTTTACTTTTAACTAGGCAAACCATGTATCACCACCGTAGTGGCCCAGCTGGGTTTCGGGACCTGCCCCCAAGGTCGATCGCTACACGACCCGATCTCTGATATGGCATCATGCCTATGTGTTTATTATCATTATCATTCAAAACCCAATTACCGAGTGTTGTCAATTACATTTATTATGAAATTCATTTCATAATCACGGTATATTAAAATATAACCGATAAAACCATTTTCAAACAACCGTTGAAAACATTTTGATAGAAATCATTTTCAAAGCCAAATCATTTCAAAACCAGGCTACCAAAGAAATAGGATAGAAGTCCTACCTCAGTACTCGTGCCGGTACCCCACACCGCAGTCCTGGTCCACTATACGTTAGCTCCACGGAACCACGAACGATCCTAGATACAAACTAAGTAGATCAATATCTAGTTTGAGACATTCTATGCTACTAAATCATTTCATGATGTCCTAGTGTGCCATTTGTACATTTAAAATCATTCTATAAGGTTGGGATTTAAATCTGGGTTCAAAACAGTGAAAACGGGTAAAAAATCACAAAAATTTCCATGCCTCGGTCGGCCTGCCGGACGTCCTGCTTCGGCCTGCCGGAAGCAAGGTTCGGCCTGCCGAACATTTCCCCAGATTCGGCCTGCCGATCATCACTCCGGCCTGCCGAACTGGGGAAACCCAGAAATTTCCAGCCACGGGTTTCGATTCCCCAAAACCCAAATCTGGATTCCAACCTGTTTTTCTCAATTCCCAGGCATGAAAAACGTTCATAGATGATAGAAAAACATACTAAAACATGTTTGGACTCATTTAAACAAGATTTTGACTCAAAATCCTCAAAAATCCGAAAATGAGAAAATGAGGAAAAAATGAAAAATCTTGAATTCAAGCCGTTTTTCTTCAATCCAAGCTTAGATTCTAGTTGTTCTAAGTTCATTTAACACAAATCCACGGTTTTCTAAGCTAAAATAAACCTAGATTCCAAAAATGCACAAAATTGGAAATTTTGTAAAAAGTTTAGAATTTTCGAATCTAACATCGAATCGAAGCTTCAATCTGCGTTCTCGGTTGCCGAATCACGTCCCCAAGCTTCTTCCTCGCTAACCCGAAGCTTGGATTCGAATGTGGTTTCAAAATTTGTGAAGAAATTAGAGAGAGAGAAGGGCTGCGAAGAAAGAGAGAGGGAAGAGAGAGGGAGATGCGTGAGAGTGAGGAGAGAGAGAGGAAGGAAGGAAATAAATAGAGAAAATTGATGGGCGATTTTACTGTGCGAAACCATGTGCCGCCCACGGTTTTGCAAAACGGAGTATTTTTAACATTTTACAAATTGTTGTGTTTTAAAACTCAAAACATCATTTTAAAACAATAAGAAATCTTTTGAACACATCAATTTAACAAAACAACCAAAAATTCAAAATCCAACCAAATAATCTAATTAATGTTAAAACGTTAATTATGGCACACTAATTCATCATTTATAGTACATTAACATTAAATAAATTTCGGGACGTTACAGCTCTCCACCCCTAAAAGAAATTTCGTCCTCGAAATTTACAACTCACTTCAAAAACAAAACAAATGCGGATACAATTCCCGCATACTCGACTCTAATTCCCAAGTGGCTTCATCAACCCCATGATGCTGCCACACGACCTTTACCAACGGTATTTCACGACGACGCAAGCTAATCACTTTCCGGTCGATAATCTGAATCGGAACTTCTTCGTACGTCGTATCCTCCTGAACCTGCACATCGCGAAACGAAACTATCTTGTCCTGCCCAGGTGGACACTTCCTAAGCATCGACACATGAAACACATCGTGAACGTGAGAAAGTTCGGGCGAAAGATCAAGCCGATAAGCGACCACACCAACACGCTGAGTGATCTCGAACGGCCCAATATACCTCGGCGCGAGCTTCCCACTCACTCCGAACCGCATAGTTCCCTTACGAGGTGACACCCTCAAGAGAACAAAATCTCCAACCGCAAACTCTAAGGGTCTACGTCTTCTATCTGCGTAGCTCTTCTGCCGACTCTGAGCTGCCCTCAATCGATCTCGAATCACCGCGACTTTCTCGTTGCTATCACGAATCTCATCCGGCCCAAGAATAACTCTATCTTTCGGCTCGGCCCAACACACAGGTGACCGACACGGTCGCCCATACAATGCCTCAAATGGTGCCATACCGATACTCGCCTGATAACTGTTGTTGTACGCGAACTCCGCCAAATGCAAACATTGCTTTCAATTTTCGCCGAAGTCCAACACACAAGCACGCAACATATCCTCGAGAACCTGAATAACCCGCTCAGACTGCCCATTAGTCTGAGGATGAAACGCCGTACTGCAGTTCAAATCCGTACCCAAAGCCTCCTGAAAACTCCTCCAGTACTTAGCATTAAACCTGGTGTCTCGATCAGAGGTGATGGACAAAGGAACTCCATGCAACCTCATAAAGTTCTGCATATACAACTCCCCAAGAACCTTCCTCGAACACGTCGACCTAAACGGAATGAAATGCGCCGATTTCGTCAACTTGTCGACCACAACCCAAACTGCATCGTGCCGCTGCTCCGTCCTCGGCAAACCTGTGAGGAAATCCATCGTCACATGCTCCCATTTCCACCCTGGAATAGGAAGCGGCTGAAGCTGACCTACAGGCTTCTGATGCTCGGCTTTCACCTGAAGACACGTCGAACACTTGGCCACGTACTCGCGAACATCTTTCTTCATGCCTCTCCACCAATACTGCCTCTTCAAATCACGATACATCTTGGTGCTCCCCAGATGAATAGCAAACTGAGACCTATGAGCTTCGTCTAGAACGGCTTTCGTCACCTCGGCGATAACTGGAACTGCAAGACGCTCCCAGAAGTACAACGATCCATCTGCATGCACGCTCCATTCTTCAAACTGCTCCCCGTTCTGAATCCGCGACCAAATCCCCTGCAATTGCTGATCCTGCCACTGACTTTGCTTCACCATCCGAACAAGAGCTGGAGTCGCTTCCACATGATATAACGAAACTCGATCACCGTCCTCATGATATAGTAGCCGATACTCACTCACTGTCGCATCCCTGCTCCAGTCCTCAAAAATCAAACAAGCGAGAATCCCTGAAGACTTCCTGCTAAGCGCGTCCGCTACCACATTAGCTTTCTCGGGATGATACTGCAAAGCGAAATCATAATCCTCCATGTACTCTACCCATCTACGCTGCCTCAGATTAAGATCCCTCTGAGTGAACAGATACCTCAAACTCTTGTGATCGGAGAAGACCTGAAACGACGCTCCATACAAGTAACACCTCCAAATCTTCAGCGCGTAAATCACCGCCGCAAGCTCTAAATCGTGAGTAGGATAATTCCGCTCGTGAGGTCGTAGCTGTCTCGATCCGTACGCAACTACACGTCCATGCTGCATCAACACGCATCCAAGTCCACGCCCTGAAGCATCAGCATAAACCTCATACGGCTCGTCACTGCTAGGAATAACCAACACTGGAGCTGAAGTCAACCGGTTCTTCAATTCCTGAAAAGCAGACTCACAATCTTCATCCCACTCAAACCTGACATTTTTCTTGATCAATCTCGTCAACGGAGCTGCAATCTTCGAAAAATCCTTTACAAATTTCCTGTAATATCCAGCAAGACCTAAGAAGCTGCGAATCTCCGCTACATTCCTTGGTCGTTCCCACTCCAATATAGCTTCAATCTTGGACGGATCCACTGAAATACCATGCTCCGAGATGATATGACCCAGAAATTTGACCTCAGTCAACCAGAACTCACACTTTTCTCTCTTAGCATACAACTGGTGCTCCCGCAAAGTCTGAAGCACGATCCGAAGATGCTGCTCATGCTCCTCCCAAGTCTTAGAATACACAAGGATATCGTCGATGAACACGATCACGAACGGATCCAAATACGGCCTAAATACCCTGTTCATAAGATCCATAAAAAGCTGCTGGAGCATTCGTCAACCCAAAAGACAAGACCAGAAACTCGAAGTGCCCATACCGAGTCCTAAAAGCTGTCTTGGGAATATCCTCTTCCTTGATCATGAGCTGATGATAACCTGAACGCAAATCAATATTTGAGAAGTATCGCGAACCTCCCAACTGATCAAACAACTCATCAATCCTAGGCAAGGGATACTTGTTCTTTACCGTAACACAATTTAGCTGTCGATAATCCGCACATAACCTGAGAGTGCCATCATGCTTCTTAGCAAACAAAACTGGTGCTCCCCACGGAGATGTGCTATTCTGAATATATCCTTTATCAGCAAGCTCCTGAAGTTGTTTCCTCAATTCCTTCATTTCTGCCGGCGTCATCCGATAAGGTGCCATAGAAATCGGTGATGTCCCTGGAAACAACTCGATACCAGACTCAATCTCCCGATGCGGTGGTAATCCTAGCAACTCGTCGGGAAAGACATCCTCAAACTCATCAACCACCAAAATCGCTACACTGCCTCCTGAAACATAGGGCTCGTAATCTAGATTGGCAAGAAAAGCAAAACAATCTAGATTCCTTCGCCCTCCTAAACACGACTTCATAAGACGCTCACTCATTAGCCAATCACCACCACCCTGGTAAGTGATTACTGTCCCCCTATCAGACACTAGGGTCACCTTTCTAAGTTGGCAGTCCACGACTGCACTATACCTGGATAACCAGTCCATCCCTAGAATTACATCATAGGAACTCATGGGGAGTATAATCAAATCACTTTTCAAAATCTCATCCCCAATCTTTATTTTACAGGATTTACACATACAATTTACACACACCCGCCCCAAGGGAGAAGTTATAGCTAGGGGTTCATTAAACTCTTCTATCTTTAATCCCAAGGCATGTACAAAAGAACTCGAAATGAGAGAATGAGAGGCACCGGTATCAAATAAAACGCGAGCTAAAGATCTGGAAACCAAGATCATACCGTCAACAACCGCGTTACTAGTCTGAGAATCTGACCCTCCAGATGCCATTGCATGAACCTGCACTGGCGCTTTTCCTTTTCCTCTACCGACATTACTGGGTCCTGGATTACTCGGCCGATGCTGCTGAGATGGAGACGACTGCACACTACCTGTACTCGGCGCTCGATACTGAGGAACACTGCGCTGAAAATACTGCGGCTGCTGCCCCCGTGCCGGATATGAGAATTGCTGAGGAGAGAACTGCGGATACTGCAACTGCGGGTACTGCGGAGGCGGAGGTAGGGTCTGAGGCTGAGGTTGAGACGAACGACTGGCATCCTCCCCGGTTTGAGATCCAAGACAAGCACTCCTGATCGAGCAATTCCTCTTGATGTGTCTGGCTGCTGACAGAAATGACAATGAAAGCTGTAGGGATTGCTGCGCCCGCTGCCAGACGAACTGCTATTGCCACTGGTCGCACCGCCTTGCTTGCCTTCCCCTGGAGCTGGACGACTACTGGTGCTCTTCCTGCCACTCCTCTGCGGTCCTCCTAAAGCCTTGGCTCGATCCTCACAATACTGCACGTAACCATTCTCCACGGAGATCGTCGACGACACAAGCCCTCCGAAACTCCTAAGTCGTAGAGCAACCAACTACCGTCGAATAGGAGCCTTGAGTCCTTCCTGAAACTTAATACATTTCTCACGCTCCGATGCCACCGCTGATGGAGCAAATCTAGCCAACTCATTAAACTTTGCCTCATACTCCCGAACTGAAAGATCACCCTGCTGCAATCTATAAAACTCAGCTGCCTTCTGGTCTCTATATCCCTGTGGAAAATACCGATCATAGAACAGCTCCTCGAACTTGTCCCAACTGATATCGCCACCGCGCTCCAGACGCTTAGTCTGTTTCCACCAGGTGTTAGCGCCACCCTCGAGCTTATATGCCGCAACTCCACACGATACTCCTCAGGCACACCAAGAGTATCCAGATGCTTCAAGATCGAATCCAACCAATATTCTGCTAACTGCGGATCCCCATTGCCATCAAAAGTTGGAATAGACGCCCGCCGGAATTCCTTAAAGAACGCATGCCGACTACCAACACTGGAGTCTTCCGGTCTAGCCCTGGCTGCCATCTGCCGAAAAGCCGCAAACATAGACCTCATCAGGCTCTCATCATTTCCGAACTCGGCGTCAGCAGTCGAACGACGTCTAGGTGCCATTCTCTCACTTCTGAAAACAAAGTTTGGACTGTCAGAGGTATTTCATTGTCAAACCTATGTGTGCACAATTCCCAAGGTTCATAACCTTGAGCTCTGATACCATTCTGTCACACCCCGGAGTACAGGAGGTGACGTGGCGAAATATTTAGATTAATTAAAAGAGAATTTAATTGAAATTAAGAGTTTAAAAATCCAATTAAGTAAGAAATAAAGAGATTTTCCACCACCTTTGATAAACGAATTTATAAATATTAAACAAATAATAATAATTGAATAAAAACCGCGAATATGGGTTCCACAACCCACAACTTGTGCACACACATAGTACTGACAATATCATAATACAATTACAGTCCAAGTACAAATAAAGTTAAGTCTTACATGCCTTGATTAATAATACAGAATATAAATAAATTCTCCTATTGCTCCTGAGTTCGGTCCGAAGAATCTTCTCCAAACCTAAATGGGAAACCACCAAGAAGGGGGGGAAATTTAAAACAATAAAACGTGAGCGAAAGGCTCAGTAGGATTATGTTTTATAAATAGTTTGATGCAAAGAAACATAACATTATTAAAAGTCATTAAAAGGGAAACTTGAATAAATAAATAAATAAATTGAGTAGAACCGTTCTGACATAGAACAGTCTACTCGTCAAATCAAACACCATTTTACTTTTAACTAGGCAAACCATGGTATCACCACCGTAGTGGCCCAGCTGGGTTTCGGGACCTGCCCCCAAGGTCGATCGCTACACGACCCGATCTCTGATATGGCATCATGCCTATGTGTTTATTATCATTATCATTCAAAACCCAATTACCGAGTGTTGTCAATTACATTTATTATGGAATTCATTTCATAATCACGGTATATTAAAATATAACCGATAAAACCATTTTCAAACAACCGTTGAAAACATTTTGATAGAAATCATCTTCAAAGCCAAATCATTTCAAAACCAGGCTACCAAAGAAATAGGATAGAAGTCCTACCTCAGTACTCGTGCCGGTGCCCCACACCGCAATCCGGGTCCGCTATACGTTAGCTCCACGGAACCACGAACGATCCTAGATACAAACTAAGTAGATCAATATCTAGTTTGAGACATTCTATGCTACTAAATCATTTCATGATGTCCTAGTGTGCCATTTGTACATTTAAAATCATTCTATAAGGTTGGGATTTAAATCTGGGTTCAAAATAGTGAAAACGGGTAAAAAAATCACAAAAATTTCCATGCCTCGGTCGGCCTGCCGGACGTCCTGCTTCGGCCTGCAGGAAGCAAGGTTCAGCCTGCCGAACATTTCCCCAGATTCGGCCTGCCGGTCGGAAGAACACCGGCCTGCCGATCATCACTCCGGCCTGCCGAACTGGGAAAACCCAGAAATTTCCAGCCACGGGTTTCGATTCCCCAAAACCCAAATCTGGATTCCAACCTGTTTTTCTCAATTCCCAGGCATGAAAAACGTTCATAGATGATAGAAAAACATACTAAAACATGTTTGGACTCATTTAAACAAGATTTTGAACTCGAAATCCTCAAAAATCCGAAAATGACAAAATGAGGGAAAAATGAAAAATCTTGAATTCAAGCCGTTTTTCTTCAATCCAAGCTTAGATTCTAGTTGTTCTAAGTTCATTTAACACAAATCCACGGTTTTCTAAGCTAAAACAAACCTAGATTCTAAAAATGCACAAAATTGAAAATTTTGTAAAAAGTTTAGAATTTTCGAATCTAACCTCGAATCGAAGCTTCAATCCGCGTTCTCGGTTGCCGAATCACGTCCCCGAGCTTCCTCCTCGCTAACCCGAAGCTTGGATTCGAATGTGGTTTCAAAATTTGTGAAGAAATTAGAGAGAGAGAGGGGCTGCCGAGAAAGAGAGAGGGAAGAGAGAGGGAGATGCGTGAGAGTGAGGAGAGAGAGAGGAAGGAAGGAAATAAATAGAGAAAATCGGTGGGCGGTTTTACTGTGCGAAAACCATGTGCCGCCCACGGTTTTGCAAAACGGAGTATTTTTAACATTTTACAAATTGTTGTGTTTTAAAACTCAAAACATCATTTTAAAACAATAAGAAATCTTTTGAACACATCAATTTAACAAAACAACCAAAAATTCAAAATCCAACCAAATAATCTAATTAATGTTAAAACGTTAATTATGACACACTAATTCATCATTTATAGTACATCAACATTAAATAAATTTCGAGACGTTACAGTTTGTTTGTTTGTTTGTTCCTTTTCGAAGTCGCATATTCTCACTTCTTAATGAACCTACATTTTAGCCATACAATGACGTGCACGATTATCTTTAAAAAAAAAAAAACCATTATTTTTACACATCCCTTGAATTTTATATCAGTATTACAAGAACGTCTAAATATTTGAAATTCCTTTGTACATGTAATTTAATTTTATATGTAAATTTGTGAAATCAATTCGCGATGATTTTTTGAGTTTTGGTTTTTTTATGTATTAGATTTGTAAGAACTTTTCTCTTCTTTCTTTTTTAATAAACTTTCCTCTTATTAAAAACAATTCAGTTTATGTCTTCGATTCTAATTTTTCAATACACCGTTTATTTATATGATGATTTTTTTTTGGGGTATGTAAAAAAAAAAAAAATACTGTTTTAGTATAATATAGTTTTTGACTGTTCCTTTAAACCATAATATTGTATATAATGCAGGATGTCTCTGATTTAATGTAACGGTTAATATCTAATTAAGAATTAAAATTATTTTTCTGTATTACTCTTTTGGTTTTTTTTTTTTTTTTTCCTTACATCAGATGACTAAATTTTACTGTGTATTTGTTTCAACGGTTCAATGAGCTTAAACCCAGCTTTTGAGCTAAGTAAACATTTGGAGGCAAAAACACTCAAACTCAATCAGAAATATTGGACTCAAAAAATAAGATGGATTCAAATTTCACCCCCTTAATTTTTCTGAACTCAAGTTTTGAACTATATTTTTATAAAATTCTTTTCATCTAAATATAGTTTCAGATTATATTCAATCCGTAACTTACAGTTCAAACTTTTTATTATAGTGTTTTTCTTATAAAAAATAGATTTTTGTTCAAGCTTCATGTTTATTAATGTTTGAACATGGTAATTATTTGTGAAAGTACTACTTTGCTTGAGTGGTTTCATAGCGACTCGGCAGATATACGTGTAAAGTTAATTGCCTCAGCAAATAACAAATGTTATCAAGCTCTCAAAAACAAAACAGAAGGCACTAGAAGCTCCCAGATCATGGTATGTATTCACAAGAAAAAATCTGAGATATTTTAAGCGTTATATGTTTTTGTAAAACAGGAAGAAGAGAAGAAGATGCAGTGAAAAACTCTCCGTGAATTCTTATATACATAAATCCTAAGGCTTCATGAGCATGTATGCTGGATTTTCCTCTGTTGGAATCTTCTGAATCTTTACTTGATTACTGGCTACAACCTCCCTGATGAAATGCAATCGAATATCTATATGCTTAGTCCCTTCATGATACATTTGATTTTTGCTCAAATGTATAGCGCTTTGGTTATCACAGTTGATCTTCACAGACTCTTGCTTGGAACCCAATTCAGAGACTAAACCTATCAACCAAAGGGCTTCTTTTACTGCCTCAGTTGCAGCAATGTTTTGTGCCTCTGTAGAAGAAAGTGTTACCATAGGTTGTAAGTTGGTTTCCAACTAATTGTATTGCCACCAATTTGAAAAATATAACCCGTTAGAGACTTTCTGCTGTCAATTTCCCCTGTATAGTCTAAGTCCACAAACCCTTCTAGCTCATCAGTTGAATTGCCTCTCCAAACGGTAATCCAACTCCCACTGCTCCCTGAAGGCATCTCAATACCCATTTAATACCTTTCTAATGCTCCTGCGCTGGCCTTGCCATAAATCTACTGATCACACTTTACTGCATGACTTAGATCAGGCCTTCTACATACCATTGGAATACGCTACACCCGCCATCAGCTTTGCCTCCTGATCATCCTTTGGGGACTGACTAATAGACAGTTTAAAATGTTGGGCCAAAGGTGTAAAAACAGTTTTAGCCTCATCCATTTTAAACTTGTCAAGTACTTTCTTTATGTACTTCCTTTGAGACAGAAACAAAGTTCCTGCATTTCTATCTCTCTCAATTTCCACTCCTAGCATGTGTTTAACAGATCCCAAATTCTTCATCTCAAGTTCCACATGTAGCTGCTGCTTACTCAAACTTATTTCATTTTTATCTTTAGAAGCTATAAGCATATCATGTACATAAAGTAGTAAGTAGATGAATATACTTGACTTTGAGACTCTATAGTAAACAGGGCTATGATAAAGGCTTCAAATGAACCCTGTTTTTTCCATGAAGATGTCAAACTTTTATACCACTGTCTCATAGACTGCTTTAGTCCGTACAGTGATTTCTTGAGAAGACACACCTTGTTTTCTTGTCCTTTAGTTTCCAAACTTTCTCACTCACACATGTAAATCCTCTCTTCCAATTCCTTATGAAGGAATGTAGTTTTGACATCTAACTGCTCCAGTTCAAGATCCTGATTTGCGACTATAGCCAATAACAATCTGATGGAGTTATATTTTACTACAGGTGAGAACACTTCTATGTAATCTATACCCTCTCTCTGAGGGTACCCTTTCGCCACTAACCTGGCCTTAAATCTTGGCTTCTGAACCCCTCGAATACCATCCTTCACTTTGAAGATCCACTTACATCGAACCAGCTTTTGTCCCTTTATTCTATCAACCAAATCCTAGGTATTATTTTTCTGTAAGGACTGTATTTCATCCTCCATAGCACTTAACCATTTGTCAACATCACTACTTGAGACAGCTTGACTATAAGTAGCAGGTTCCACTTGATTTACTTCTTCTGCAGTTGAAAGAGCATATAAGATCATCTCCGTATAGCCATAACTATATGGTGGCCTAATGATTCTCTTTTGTCTGTCTCTCACAAGATTATAAGCCTTGGAATCTTGTCAAGGTCTATTCTCACTTGGTTGCTAAACATCTTCATTGACTTGTTCCTCCTCCATCTGAGCCTCATTCTGAGCAGTAACATCTTCCTGCTCCACCTCAAGCTTGAACATGCAGTTGTCTGTTGTTGTATCAGTACCTGTCACTTGAAACTCCAAGATATCCTTATAGAAAATCCCATTGTTGAAAACTACATCCATGTTAAAGAAAGTCTTAGGATACCCTGCCTCAACACACCATAATTTGCAACCTTTTACACCTTCAGGATAGCCAAGAAAAACACATCTCTTGGCTCTTGTTTCCAACTTTCCCTGATTCACATGTGCATAGGCTATACACCCAAAAGTTCTCAGATTCTTATAGTTTGCAGGATGTGCAGACCACTTCTCTATTTGGTGTCTTGAATTCAATAGCTGATGAAGGACATCTATTTATCAAATAGCTTGATGTCATTGCAGCTTCTGCCCAGCAATTGATAGCATGCACCTAACTCTCTCCACAATGGTCTTATTCCTTCTCTCAATTTGAGCATTCTATTGACGGGTTTTCCTCACAATCAATTGTCTAGCAATGCCACATTGATTACAGTATTGATTAAACAAATCACTACAAAATTCCAATCCATTGTCTATTCTAAGTCCTTTAACTTTCTTTTCTGTCTGAGTTTCAATGAGGACTTTCCACTTCTTGAAAGTTTCAAAGGCATCATTTTTTTCCTTTAAAATGTACACCCAAAGTCTCCTTGAATAATCATCGATCTTTTACAAGAAGTATCCGCCCCACAAATCAGAATGAATTTAATCAAGTGTGCCTTTTGATCTATGTATGCCAGTGCCAAATTAAAGTCTATATGACTTACCAAATAAGCAATGTTCACCAACATCTAATTTGGTTACCTTATCTCCACCAAGAAGACCCTGTTTGCTTAACCCATTTAGGCCTCTTTCACTGATGTGTCCTAATCTATTGTGCCATAGGATTGATTTAGACATCTTGCTCCCTCTTATTGTAGTGGCTGATCCTGTTTCCACTTTTCCCTGAAGAACATACAATGCATGCTGCAAGCTTCGTTTCAAGACGACCATTGAGCCTTTAAGGACCTTTAGAACTCTACCTCGAGCCTTAACACTGCACCCTGCTGAATCCAACATCCTTAAAGAAATCAAATTTCTTTTCAAGTCTGGCATATGCCTGACTTTTTGCAGAACTTTAAATCCTCCATCTGAAGTCTTCAATCTCATTGACCTAATTTCAACAACGAGACACTGCTGATTGTTGCCCAAAATTACTTGACGATCATTGACGCTTCTGTATTAGAAAAACTAGGACTTATTAGGCCGCATGTGAAAGAAACATCCTGAGTCCAGCACCCATTCATTTTCTTCTGATTTGTCCATTACCATTAACACCTCAGCACTTTTATATCCATCATAAATGACTTCAACTTCCTGATGTCCTTTATATGAGTTTCTTTCTTCTTTCTGGACATTTATTTTTGAAATGCCCAGACTTGTGACAAAAAAAAAAAAAAAAAACATTTATATGCTTTATCTTTCTGCAATTTCTTGAGTTTCTTGGAGTTCTTTTTGTCAATTTATGTTTAGTTACTAATCCATCTCCTGAGCTGTCACTACTAGGATCAGTTTTCGTGTTTCAGTTCTTTTAACATAAGAGTATATTGTACCTCTTCTAGACACAGAGTTTCTCGACCATAGAGCATCGTATCCTTGAAGTTCTCGTAAGAGTCTGGGAGAGACCTTAACAGGAGTAAAGCTTGATCTTCATCTTCCACCTTAATGTCGTTATTCTCAAGATCCAAAATGACCTTGTTGAAGTCATCCAAATAGTCTTCAATCGACTTCCCTAGTAGCATTCCAAAGATGTAAAGTCTTTGTTTCAAAAAGAGACGATTAGGTAAGGATTCTATCATGTATAGACTTTCTAATTTCGCCTAGATCGCTGCTGCACTTTTCTCCTTTGATACTTCTTTTAAAACCCAATCTCTCAGGCACAAGATTAGGGCACTATGTCTCTTGGCAAAAAGATCCTTCTTTTCCTTCTCAAACATCATAGCTGGTCGATTGCTCTCTCCAATCAAGGTTTCTTCTAGGCCCTGTTGAACTAGCAACGCACTAATCTTCAACCTTCAGAGATTGAAGTCATTTTTGCCCGAACATTTCTCAATGTCGAATTTAACCCAACCCATTTCAGTCAAGAATGCAGGCTCTGATACCAGTTTATAAGAACAAAAACCCCAAAACCTTGAGAATTAGACAAACACACTAAGAACTTTGCCCAGAAGCAACAATACTCATAGAAAAGAGAGACATAGAATTTATAGAGGTTTGATCTTAAAGATCTATGTCCTCTTGGAAAAATCCCCACAACTATCCATAAGCTTCACTATAATGAAGAATTATACACACGTTTGACTTACTTGGAATCTCTCATAGGATACAGAATAGAACAAGAAAAAGTGAAGAAGACACAATTCTCTCTTATATACATAAATCCTAAGTGGCATATCATTGTCGTTACAAACTAACCAACCCATGTATTACATGTCACTTAGCTTAACAGGCTTAATTCATGAATTAGTCTAATATTGCCACATCAGACTAAATCTAATTAGTAGCCAATCGTGGTAACATTTCGTTTAGGTAATGTGTCATAATTTATTGGTTAGACAAAAAATTAATGGGCAGAAGATGTAAATGCTCCGTATTTTCGAGCTATCATTTAACTTTCTTAAATATTATTTATTAAACATTAATCTTACTTACTTAGTAAGAAAATACTATAATTTTTTTCCTTTTTAACATACTCTAAATTGTTGCAACGTCTGCTACAACATAAATATAAAACTTGGTTTAATAAGCAATCAAAAACATACTTATAGACATACTTGCATACATTCTTAAAACTGTTGCGACTCTATTGCAACTGAAGTTGAGATGTAGCTTAACACTTGACTTTCAAATCATTCAAAAAGATTTCTTAAAATTTATTAAGAAACGTAAAATTATATATAGCTTAAAACTTAAATTTATAATTGTTTAAAATATTTAGTAAACACATCTTTTAAAATGTTTTTTTTGAAACATTTCTTATAAAACAATTCCTTAAAAGTTGACTTTCTTAAAACTTTCAAAACACTATTTCAAATTGTGGAAAATTTTTTCTTTAACTAGCGGAAGATTTCTTATAGTGATACCCATACCTAACCTTTATATCTGTCTACCGTAACACCAAGCTCACTAGTCTTACTAGTATCTTATATGACTACTTGCAGCATGAAAGAATTTATAATGAGCTTTTGCTCAATAAGTTCAAATATAATCTCATAATATGTTGAAACCATTCATTATAAAACTTTTCTCTAGAAAAAACCTTTCTCATGAAGTGTTTTTCATAGACGATTTTTATAAACATTTCTTAAAGTTTTTCACAAAACATTTTTCATAAAAATAATATTTAAAAGGAATGCAAGCAATAATATAATGCATAATTCTATTTATGCTTTTTTATGAACACTTTATTATCTTTCTTAACTTTCTTAAACTATGAGCCAAAGTGTATGTACCAAACGTGCTTGGCCATCAAACATTGAGGTTGTAACATAATTTTAGCATGACACTCTCTTTTGGCCGGGAGGCTAGTACGACACTTTCTTATCTTAATATAAGGTTTCGATTACCAATCTTGTAATCTTAGTGAGCATAATACATGATATAACTTAATATCTATAACATTTAACGCAACAATTGCAAACATCTTGCAAATCATAACTTAAACTTTAAAACATTATGCATTACAAATCTAAATATACTTAAAATATAACAATTGCAAATACTTTGTAAGTCTTGACTTGATCTTTAAAACTTTATGTATAACAAATGCACACATAAAACATATTCGTAGCATTGAAAATCATTTTCTTCATGTTATAGGTGAGGTTTGAAACTTAGACTTAGCTCTAGCGTTTTCATTTCACTCATTTTGCTTCCATTAGTCCGCCTTATGTTCTATTCAAATGACACCCTACTATTAGCTAAAATTCTTATTACTAACCTACTTGATCGATAATAAAACTAAAACATTAGTCGTTCATTTCTTTCACTTAACTTGTATTCTATCGGTTTACCTTTCCTTTACTTAACTTGAATGTCCCTTAGTTAAATTTACCGTCTCACTTAACAGTTTCATTAGTTGACATATTATGAAACATTTTCGTCTAAGGATATTTCGCTAATTCGAAGGCTCGGCTATATTTTAACAGTCTCTTTAAAATTGACGATTTTACCCTCATCAAGTTTTTCCTAAGTTTCATAACTTTACTAGAATTCCCATTCTTACCTTACTATTTTGTTACTTACGAGTTATAAAAAATTCTTGCTAATGGGCATTTTCCTAAATGGGCCGTTATGGGTTCGTTTTGGCCTTTTCACAGAAAATAACCATTTTGCACTTGATGAGTCTTAGAAAACTTTTGAAACCCATTTTAAATAGAACTTACATTTCTTTACATCTCTTAGCTTTGAGAAAACCAAACATTGGTTTCCTTCTCGTAAAAATCCATTTCATCAAAACTTTATGGTTTTAACTTGTAATCTAAAAATCTTGGCGATTACACCCTTAATGTTCTTCTTTTTTTCTTTTCTTAGCAAAAATCTTTAGTCCCTTCAAACTTAACATCTGTGGTTACTCACTGCTTAAAGCAGTACAAAAAACTAACCTTCCCTAGTGAAATTCTATTTCACACGTTTTTACGGCTTTGGCCTGAAGCATAAAATCTTCACTTTTTTGCCCCCCGTGACCAAAACGACCATTTTATACTAAAACATTCATTTTTTTTCAAGGATAAAACTTAAAAAAGCTCCTTGGTCAAATTCACAACATTTCAAGACATTTTCTTTTTTACAAAATTTTGTGCTTAAAATCTCGTAAAATTCATAACTTAAAATCGACATAAAATTCTCACAAACCGTCTATGATTTTCAATTATTTCGATAAGATCTACAACTTTTGTATTTTAACTTTCCTCAAATTCTTTCATTTTAATGTCATTCTTGAAAAGGTAGAGCTCTTGCTCTGATCAGAATTTGAGCGGGATTCCTTTATGAAAGTTATCTGGTTTGATATTTCCAATAAATCTTATGTTGAACTCATAAAATAATTATGTCTCTAAGGGCCTCAAACACCTAAATCTTTTTACAATGTCCTTTAAACACTTTTATGACATCATTTTTGCATAATTTATTTTGGTAGGGTTTAATCTCACTTTAACCTTCTTAAACATATTTTTCGGCATTTATTAATACTCTAAATAATTATGCCATAATACCTATTTTACATGCCATGGTCCAAAACATTTTATCAAACACCTAAGTGCCTAAACTTTGTGTCATGATAAAGTTTGACATAACTTTTCCTTTTAAACCCCAATTTCATCTTATCAATCTCATCACCACACATTAAAAACACTAAATAATCTTGCCAGAGTGTTTATATAACATGACATAGTCCATAACTCATAACAAATAGTTAAAGCATAAACTTTCAAGTCTAAAGTTTAGAGAATTACGCAAGTTTTACCAAGCTTTTTGATCCTGCTTTGCTAAACTCAAAACCTTGTTATGCCTTCTCCACTAAAAAAAAAAAAAAAATGACAAAACCCATCCAAAGTTTGAAGAAAATCACCAAAACCCATAAGAGAAAATTTGGGATTTTTAACTCCAAAAGTAGTCAAAACCCTTAAACTTGCTTTAGATCTTGATTGGAAGTTGTGTTTTTGAGAAAATTCTTGAGAAAATACTATAGGAGCTGCTGATTTTGCTAAGGAAGAAGAGAAATGAAGAATTTTGTTTACATTTTGCATGAAAAGGTTATTATATCTTGATCTTTTTGCCCCTTTGGTGAGTCATCATTTAGCATCATTAGTAGTAAAAGTTGGCTTAATTTGGCAACGTGTGATTTGGCCACAACAAGAGGGTGGTGTCTTTTTCTCCACCCTTTAGGTGTCCCTACTTTTTACACAGTGTAATTTTATATAGTATTGTATTTTTTTTATACTGTCGGTATATTTTCATACTATCAATATTCTTTTTCATACTGTGTTTCATGGTCCATAACTTTCTGCATCATCCACACAGTAGGATTCCTATACTGCTTAACTTTATTAGTATAATTCTTGTGCTACATAACTTTATCAGTGTAATTTTTATACTGCATTATTCTTATATTGTATGATTTTCATAGTATGTATTTCTTATACTGTATCTATGTTTTAAAATTTGCTGCAACACATTTTGCAATAATTAGCTTTTCAGCTTATTTTCATTTCATTCCTTCCTGGTTTAAGACTATGACGTGATTTTTAACATTGAAAATTTAATTTTATCTTTATAGAATTTTTTGTAAAATCAGATTTAAACTATAATCCTTGTGATGCCAAAATTACTCCTTAAACTCTTAACAAATTTTTGAGCATAAAACTTAGCTCATAAAATTTGCACTTAAATTACTTATCATAAATATTTAATTATTGCATATGTAATGAAGTAAAATTCTCAGGTGTCATAGAAGATCTGAGTTCGGCACATTACAGCTCCCATATCCTTTGATTGTGCATATTAATTACATGTCCTGATGGACTATATATCATATTATTTTAAAATACAAAATAGGGAAACTCATTTGATAATATTTAGCAAAGAGCTAGCTAGAACTAATTCTAGCCTACACATGATCATAAAGTGCAGGATTAAATAACCTTGGAGTAGGAATGGCAACAAGAGGTGTCTTTTTCTTCAAAACAATCCCAAATTTCTCTGAAAGATCTATCTTATTCTCCCCATAAGGCAATTTCCAATCAAAAGAATGCAAAAGCGTAGCAAGAGAATACATGACCATCCTCTCAGCCATTGCAATTCCCGCACACATTCTTCTGCCGGAGCCGAATGGGAAATAGTTGAAGTCACTTCCACTAAAATCCCAATATTTGTCTTTGTTGTCGTTCAAGAATCTCTCTGGGTCAAACTTCAAAGGGCTTTCCCAGTTAGAAGGGTCTCTATGAATAGCCCAAACGTTTATGAAAACCTAAGAAGAAAATTACATATCATGCCACACTTTTAAAAAATGCGTTCATTCATGCCAAACTTAAAAACAAAAAAAAAATTGTGTCACACTTAAATACATGTTGTATTTATAAAAAGATGATGTTTATGATAATTTTTCAAACCTGAGAGCCTTTTGGGATTGTGTAGCCTCCAATAACACAAGTCTCACTTGGGCAATGAGGGACTAACAATGGTAATGTTGGGTGAAGCCTAAGAGTTTCTTTCATCACAGCTTGTAAGTACGGGAGTTTGTGAATGTGAGACTCTTCTACAATGTTGTCTCTGCCAACTACAGCTTCTAATTCTTGTTGGGCTTCGTTCATAATTTGTGGTTGGTTCATGATTTCAGCCATGGCAAATTCAATTGCATTGGAGGATGTGTCTGTCCCACCCACTACCATATCCTGTAATTCACATATTGATTTCAATTTTAAATTGAGGATCAGTTTCAAGGCCAAGGGAACAAAAAATATATATATTTAAGAACTAATCCATCTAGAAACAGGCTAACAAAATCATCACAATGTAATAGTTCAAGGATTATAGTAGAATTGGTAAATAAGACTTTATTAGCCTAAATCTAACAGAGAATTCGAAAACCCACCTAAAGAGAATCCCTCATAGGAAAAAAACCCTTAAAATGGAGAAAAGATACTCAAAGTTGTATTCAGTTCTCAAGATTCTAGTTCCGTTACAATTAGTTAAGGAGAGTATTTATAGCCTTCTTACAAAATAATAGTAAGTACTTACTACAAAAAACGATACAAATAACTATAAACTAATAACAATATAAAGCTAAAATGTAAAAACGACTATAATAGTAATACTCCCTACATCACCAACTAATCCCATGATTTTTTGTCCCCCTGAAGAAATTGCTATGGATATCAAATGGTTTACCATATTTTGAAACCAAAAGATATTAACAGGTATGTTGCCATACTCGTTCGAAAAACAGGTTGTACTATGGTGCAGGGAGTTTATTTCGCGACACTGCTGGTTCTAAAGTTTATGGTTCCATTTAACAATTTCAACTTTTGAAGTTCATTAGTGATTATATCAAAGTTTGTGAGCAATCGTATATCATTTAAGGTTCGCAACTATGTCGTTTCACTTTGCGATTTTAACGTTGAAATTCGTAAAATAAATTTATCCAAGTTTGTAAGTGATCGTACTCCTGCTTTTGGTGTTGGGAATTCTTGTTTGCAACATAGTAAAAATTTTCAAAACGTAGGACGTGGTAAATAACAAACAAATAAAGAAAGAGAAAACTTACCGTGAGTAGAGCTTTAACATGGCTCATGGTCAAAGGAGTCTTGGAATCTCCTTCATCTTTCAATCTTAACAGAAACTCCAAGAAGTCCTTGCTCTCGTTCCCACCCTCTTTCTCAATCTTCATCCGTTGACCAATCACCTTCTCAAATATTTGGTCTAACCTCCAGCCCAGCCCATCCATTTGCCTCTTCATCCCTTGCAGATCAAATCGGGCCAGGCTCGGGAAGAAATCAGAAATATTGGGCTTCCCTAAAAGCTCGGTCATCTCAGAGACCACCCATCTAAACTCCAAGCCCAAACTAGCCCTCTCCTCTCCCTCCACCGTGCCACCCCACAACATATTAGTAATCACATTGAGTATTGTCAAGAACATTTGCTCACCCACGTCGATAGGTAACCCAACCCGACCATATAATTTGCCCACAGTCCGTCGTACCTCGCGGCGGCGGAGGGAATAAACCGAGTCCAATGTTGCATTGCTAAGCATCTTGAGCACACATACTTTCCGTAACATGCGCCACTCAGGCCCATATGGGGTCCACACTATATCAGGCCCACCGTACTTGGCGTTTCGGACCGTGCCGGGCGGGTTCCGGTTGGCAAAAATGATGTCGTTGTCTTTCAGGACTTCACGGGCCAAAGCCGGGGAGGTCACTACAATACCAAGCCTGTTTCCTAGTTTGAGCTTGAGAATTGGGCCATAGGTTTGGGCCAGTCCCGCAAAGTAGGAGTGAAGTTCTGGGTCGAGGGAGAGGAGGTTGCCCACCAAGGGGAGGCCCATTGGGCCTGGGGGTAATGGTGAGATCCTGGGCTTCTTGGGTTTGATCCATGCGTACCCAATGAGGGCAAAGGTCACAAAGAGAGTGAGAAACATGCTTGTGAAGTCATGGTTCTCTTTCAAAGTGGCTATCATGGCACAATAAGATTGATGAGATATTTTGTGTGTTGACCTGTTATGAAATAAGAAAATGGATATAAGGAGTTGGGAGAGAGTTGGAATGAAGTTGTGGGAAAATGCTTGATGGGTTTTGAAGGAAGCTAAACAGAATCATCATATAAGGAATATAGCCTACTATAAAGACAAAACTCATCTCTACTATGGTTCGATTTTTTTTTTGTAAGGAATATTTCAATTTGATTTATCAATGTCGGTTTCTTCGCCCAGTTATTAATATCTTATAGAGAATCATTTAATAATGAGGACTTTCTCTTTAGATATCTATGCTTTGTCTTGTTTGCCGGAGGGGGTTTTGTCTTTTGCATCAAGAATCAGACCAGAAGTCTCCAATAGGCATATACCCTTGTCACCAACTTAAGCAATTTTTTAAGGGAAAACTTTTCAATCATTTCAAAAACAAATTAATCACTCCATTCCACACATTAATGACGTTAAGTTTCATCGTCTTTTGATTTTTTTTTTATTATAAACAAATATATAGTGTACATAAATCACTCCATTCCACACATCTCAAAATTAATATCCTTCACCTTAAATTGGTTTCTCGGAGATAAAACTAGTAAACTAACAAGAAAATTACTAAAATGAATTATATTTATTTAAAAAGAAACGAAAATCAAAACAGAGAAAAATCATCCATAGAGACATTTCCTTGTATATGGTACTTGATGGCGAACATTAATGACATCTTCATAGGCAAACTATACTCGAGTATGCACAAGAGAAATTTCTCAGTTGATCACGAGTATTCTGGAAATAAGAAGCTCCATGAATATAAACCACATAGATACAGCTTATATTGTGCAAAAACTTCTGATATTGCAAGAGCAAATACTTTACCACAATATTTTGAATGCTAATCAGTCAAATCTTCATTACATTCTGTTAATTTTATTCCATTTTATTTAATAGTGGTATGATTCTATATGCTAGGTTCTACTCGTAAAGTGTTGGATTAGACAACCTTGGAGTAGGAATGGCAACAAGAGGAATCTTCTTTTTAAGAACAATCCCAAATTTCTCCGTAAAATCCATCTTCTCCCCTCGAGGCAATTTCCAATCAAAAGAATGAAAAAGCGTAGCGAGGGAGTACATGACCATCCTCTCAGCCATTGCAATTCCGGCACATATTCTTCTGCCGGATCCAAATGGGAGATAGTCAAAGTCACTTCCGCTAAAGTCCCACTTGTTGCTCTTATAGAACCTCTCCGGATCAAACTTCAAAGGGTTTTCCCATATGGAAGGGTCTCTTTGTGTAGCCCAAACGTTGATGAAAACCCGAGCGCCTTTTGGGATGGTGTAGCCCCCGACGGTGCAAGTTTCGCTCGGGCAGTGAGGGACTAACATGGGCAGGGCTGGGTGCAGCCTCAGAGTTTCCATCATCACAGCCTTTAAATATGGGAGTTTGAAAATGTGGGACTCTTCTACTATGTTGTCGTTGCCAACCACGGCGTCTAGTTCTTGTTGTACCTTGTTCATGATTTCGGGTTGGTTCATGATTTCAGCCATGGCGAACTCGGTTGTGTTTGAGGATGTGTCACTTCCACCAACTATCATATCCTATTCAAGTACGGAAAAACATTGTTTAAATCCACCAATTCCTGCATGTCTCTACTAACATTCTAACAACACTGCTTTTCCATAAAAAAGAGAAGGCATTCAAGGTAATTTTTTTGGTTAACAGCTCACAATTTCAATTGGTAAGAAAATAAAAGAAAACACACACAAAAGCGAATTGTATAGTTTTCACCCACATTGCCTTCTCACATGTCTATCATTATTTCAAATTAACATAAAGAAAGAACAAAGATAATTAGACATCCCGGAAACAACGCCATATTGAACACACTATTTTCAGCACTAATTCCAACAAGCAAGATATGCATACTTTTACACAAAGAGAAAAGCAAATCCTAAAGAAAATTAATTAAAATAATTCAAAAAGGGTAAAAATAACATATCAGAAACTTTTTACTTCTACTTTTAGCTTGTTTTAAGATTTCCGTAATAATGCATGAAAAAAAAATCTAATACGACATAGTTTATAATCACCACATCCATTTTTTTAGCCGTCATATATATATTAGAAAAATAAGTATATCAGCTAGGCCGTGAATTTTTACCATCTCCCGTAAAATTTTCCATGTAACTTCAAAACTAACTTCCCCCAATTAACCATCACATATTGTTTTTACGTTAGAATATTAAATGTAACAATATAGGACGCACTTTTTCATACCTACTATAGAATTTTTCTATCATTTAAGGAACTCCATGCAGCTTCAAAATTAACTTAACCCAACTATCATTCAAATTACAATTAGCATCCTTAAGTTTATGGCATTTTTGGCATACAAGGGAAAAAAAAAAAAAACCAAAAGACCAAAAAACAAGATTTAAATTATGATTGAAAACAAACGTGACACTAATAACAGATTAGGAAGCACATAAAGCATACCATCAACAAGGCCTGGACGTGGACCATGGTAAAAGGCGTCTTAGAATCCTCCTCATCTTTCAACTCCAACAAGAACTGCAAAAAATCCATATTCTTCGACTCTTCTCCACCACCTTTCTTCTCTTTCTCCACCTTCAAACTCCGCTGACTTATCATCTTATCAAAAATCTCATCGAATTTTCGGACCAGCCTCGTCATCTGCCTCTTCACACCTGAGAAAATTACACGTTATCCCACACTTCAAAAAGTTATTTAACTCTTAAAACATATTCAAAAAAAAAATCGGAATTAAAATCCTCCCTTCACACCTTGCAAGTCAAATCGCGCCAGGGCCGGATAAAAGTCCGACAAATTGGGCTTTCCCAACAGCTCCGTCATCTCCGAAATCGCCATCCGAAACTCCGAGCCCAAACTCTCCCTCTCCTGGGCCCCTTCCAGGGTCCCACCCCACAACATGCTCGTTATGACGTTGAGAGTCGTCAAGAAATTCTGTTCACCCACGTTAACCTCCGACCCGACCCGACTGTATAAATACGACACCGTTTTCCTGACCTCCCGTCGCCGGGGTCCGTACACCGAGTTCAGCGTGTTGTTGCTCAGCATCTTCAGAACGCAGACCTTCCTTAGCATCCGCCACTCGGGGCCATACGGCGTCCAAACGACGTCGTGGCCGCCGTGAGTGGCGACCCGCCCCGCGACGGGGACGTCTCGGTTGGCGAAAACGACGTCGTTTTCTCTGAGGACCTCGCGGGCCAGGGAAGGGAAGGTGATTACGACGCCGAGCTTGTTGCCGAGGTGGAGCTTGAATATTGGGCCGTAGGCCTGGGCCAGGGAGGCGAAGTAGGAGTGGAGCTCCGGCTCCAGATCCAGCAGGTTGCCCACTAGCGGAAGGGCCCGTGGGCCCGGCGGGAGCCGGAGGTCGTAGCCTCGGGATTTAGAAACGGAGGCGAGCTTGAAGAAGAGGAAGAGGAATAGAAGGGCGGAGAGAGCGTAAAAGTAAAACGCGGGAGTGAAGGTGTCGTTTTGCTTCCATGATGAAGAAACGACGCTGGTTATGACGTTTTGCACGGACGTGGGTGCGGTTTCCGATTCCATAATGGTGATGAGAAAAGATGGAAAGATTTGGTTTTTGAGAGAAAGAAGTGGGCAAAAGGTTGGAGTTCTTAATAATCTATTATATTATTTTAAGTTCCAAGTTTCAATCGTTGCGCTGCAACCGATGAATTTTAAAATGGAATAAAATAATATTATCGCCTGGCTGTACTTCTCTGCCATGTGTTATCTGTCTTGTAGGCTCTGGAATACATAAACGAAAGATTATTATTGTGAGCTTTTTGTCGTCTAGCTTTGCTTAGCCTCTGCAGTGGGGCTTATATTCTTGGTGAAAAACATTTTACGTGTCAATTCATGGATAGGTTTTAAACGATAATAGTTATGACAGTTTTAAACGACTTAAAAACTTGAAATTGAAATTGTGTCTTTTTTTAAGACAGTTTCAAACTACTTTTATAATAAAATTATTATTATTTTTGTTTTTTTTATAAATTATAGTTTTTTATAGTAAATTTTTACTTCACATCATAAAGCAAAAAATTTGATAAATTATTGCTTTACATCGTAGTCTAAAAGTATTATATAATAGCTTTATATTGTAACAAATTTTTTATGTTATACAATAGTTTATAAGACTTTTATGCTCTTTACGATTGAGATTTTGTGGTTGAAACCACTAACCCAAAACGCCCTAAGAATACCCTAAGGCTGTGTTTGTTACGCGGGCGGGATAAGGATTAGGATTGGAATAAATAATCTCAATCCCATGTTTGGGAACAAACTTGGACCAGATTAATAATCCGTTGACTACAAAATAGTTCCAAACTTATGGGATAACTAATCCTACAAAAAATGATGGAATTATTTGTCAGGATCAGATTAGAGTGTTTCTCCAACCCAACCGTCATCATAAATCTGCCAAGCAACCACGATCACCATCGTCGATGCACTCCATCATAGTCGGCCCACTCCCACCTCTATCACCTTGACCCACGCCCACTGTCGTCATCGCGAGCCACCTCGTACAGATCGTCGTTGCAGCCGGCCAAACTGCAGATCATTGTCGACCACCACCCTCTGGATGTTTAAGACCTAACCCACTGTGCAATCAAAGATGCTGAATATTCAAAGAAGAAACCCAATCTACTTGAAGAAGACGCACTTCACATGATTGAGAATAAGAAGAAGAAGAAGCTGCTGGAGATATTCTTTTGTCTTACCCATGTTTTCTCTCTCCCTTGCATATTTTTTCTGTTTATCGACTACTCGTATCAATATAGAAGCGGCTTTGCAATTTGCAAATTGCATCAAAGTACTTTCAGCCATGATCTTTCGAAGAAGAAAGACCAAGAAAAAAAAGAAAAACAAAGAGAACTGAAAGAAAAAGGAATAACAAGGAAATTTGATTAAAAAATCTTTTTTTTGAAATAAAAAAATTGTATTTTATAGTAAAATGTAATTATAGGATTGTTATTGTCGTTATTTTTTATATAGATTAGTTTTTATTGTTCGAATGATTTATTGTTTAAAATAAAAAATATATACCGTTGCATAAAATTTTTAATCCAATTTAAAGTGTTACCAAACACAAGATAGGATTTAATACAATCTAATTCAATCTAGTCTTATCCAATCCAATTCAATCTAATCTTAACTTTTTAGTCTTATCCAGTCCGACATATCAAACAGTCCTTAAGAATATTATTCTCAAGTGAACTTTTTGTCGCTTGGCTATCGCTCCTTGTCATTTTAGAACTTGATAGGTGGTTTGGAGCCAATAGCACCGCAAATATTTTTGGACGTTATTATATTATATACCACTGGTGCTCCATGCTCGGGGTGTTCTAAGATGCCACAAATGACAACGTCCACAGACCAACAATTTGATTTTTTTTTTCCTCTTAACGTATATTCCAAAAATCATGCACTAACTACATTTTGTCATACAATATCAAAATCGTATAATGTGTGTATATATATATATATGTGTATGCATACATACATACATACATATATGATATTGTTTTCTTTAGGGACTAGCCGTAGAATCAAAGGCTAAATTGTCCAACCATGAATCATCCAACAGTGGGGCTGAAGGGTCTAACTCAGAAGGCCACTCAGAGTTAACATCTATTTCATCAAAGATTGTGGGCTTACTTTTTCCACCTCTACTTTGGCATATTCCCTTCAACGCCAGATTGCAATGGACAAACACCAAATCCTTCAACTTCTCCATTTCCGCTCTGTTAAGATTCTTGCCGTGAATGCTCTCAAAGGTAGTCCAATGCCACCTGCACCAATGTGAACTGCAAGGTTGGCTCAATATCCTCATTGCAGCTCTCTGAAGTGTGGGGATTTCGTAATCATATCCTGCCCACCAATCACCTAAGAATGAATGGGTGAAAAAAAATAGGATAAGAGGGTCAGTTTATCAATCTCATGTTGTACATAAAGAATAAGAAAGAAATGTTTAGTTGCTGTTAGAAATTAAACCAATAAGCAATAAGAAATAGAGAGAAAAATACACACAAAATTTTACGTGAAAAACCCTAATGAAAGGTAAAAAGACTATGGACAGAGAAGAATCAATCTACTAATTACAAAACGGAAATTACAAAAGTGTTTAGAGCGCTCAGATACAGAAATTCACTCACTTAATCACTCACAAACTCACAAGATTGAGTTTTTTGTATCACTCTCAACACTATGATCTCTATGATATTTGTGACTAATGTAAACTATGGAGAATATGACACACACACACACACACACATATATATATATATATAAGGACTCAAACCTAGCCCAAAATAACCCAAAAATGTGTAAAAATGATGAATTTATGTTTAAGCTGAATCGGAGCGCCGCGACACTGCTTTTCAAACGCCGCGGCACTCGTGCACCGAATTGTAGCGCCGTGGCATTGCCTTTTTGCCAAAGGATTTTGGGTCATATAATAACAATCTCAACATTGACACAAAATCCACCATAAAGAACTCTAACATGTGATTAATCAAATTCTCCACATTTTCCACAAAGCCCCAACGAACAACTAACAAACACGAGTATAAACTCCAACCAATTCAAGCAATGCTCAAACTTAGTTGTAGGTAATGACCTAGTCATCATATCGGCAGGATTATCATACGTATTGATTTTGCTCACAACGATATCACCACAAGCAACAATATCACGAACAAAGTGATAATGAACATCAATGTGCTTCGTCTTCTCATGAAACATTTGATCTTTAGTGAGAAAAATAGCACTCTGACTGTCACACATCACCATACTAGTCTTCAAGTCTTCATTGAGTTCTCCAAATATGCCTTTCAACCAAATAGCTTCTTTGAAAGCCTCTGTAATAGCCATATACCCAGCCTTAGTAGTAGACAAAGCAACAGTAGCTTGCAAGGTAGCCTTCCAACTGATAGCACAACCACCAATTGTAGACAAATACCCAGTGAGCGACCTCCTCTTATCCAAGTCTCCAGCAAAATCAGAATCAACGTATCCCACAACACTATCTCTAGTCCTCCCAAAGTGCAAACAAATATTAGTAGTACCACACAAGTATCTCAGAATCCATTGCACCGCTTTCTAGTGCTCTTTATTTGGATTAGCCATGTATCTACTAATTGCACTAACTGCATATGATAAATTTAAATGAGAACATACTATAGCATACATGAGAGAACCGACTGCACTAGAGTACGAAACACGTGGCATGTACTCAATCTCATCATCTGACTGTGTAGCTAACGTAGCTGAAGTCTGAAATGTGCTACTAATAGAGTGCTCATCTGTTTTGCTTTCTGCATGTTGAACTTGTGCAAAACTTTTTTGATGTATCATTTATAACTCAGATATAGCTTACATGCCTTTATATTTCTTAAAATCTTTATGCCGAGAATCTTTTTGGCAGCCCCCAAGTCCTTTATCTCAGACTCTCTACTGAGTTGTGCTTTTAACTTCTTAATCTTTCCTTTATCCTTAGCAGCAATCAACATATCATCAACATATAAGAGCAAATAAACAAAAGACCCATCATCACCCTTCTTGAAGTAGACACAGCTGTCATAGCTACTCCTTTTAAACTCATGAACAGTCATAAATGAGTCAAATCTCTTATACCACTGCCTAAGAGACCATTTCAAACCATAAAGAGACTTTTTCAACTAGCAAACGTAGTCTTCTTTACCTGTAACAACGAAACCCTTGGGTTGCTGCATGTAGATGTCTTCCTCGAGCTCTCCATGTAAAAATGCAGTCTTCACATCTAACTGCTTAAGCTCAAGATCATGAGTGGCCACAATACCAAGCAAGGCTCGAATTGAGCTATGCTTAACCACAAGAGAAAAAACATCTATAAAGTCAACACCTGGAACCTAACTATATCTTTTTGCAACCAGTCTAGCCTTGTACCTAGCATCTTCAACTCCCGATGTGCCTTCTTTTCTTTTAAATACCCATTTGTAGTGAACAGCTTTCTTCCCTTTGGGTAACTTCACCAAATCCCATGTGTCATTCTTATGTAGGGATTCCATCTCCTTCTACATAGCAATCATCTACTTACCAAAGTCAACTGAATTAACCGCCTCTGAATAGGTAGAAGTAGGGGTGGCAAAACAGGTTGGCGGGTTGGGTTCGTGTCGGGTTGGAGTTAATTTTTACAAAATTAGGTCGACACTAACCCGACCCGTGACACGAACGAGTTGAGAATTCTCAACCCTAACCCGACCCGTTTTGACACGGGTTGACACGAACACGATGTCAACCCGTTTCTTATGCACAGTGTCAAAAAATAATAACCCGTGACCCGATTTTGACCCGTAACCTGATTATGACCTGCAACCTGCCTCTAACCCGCCCACATTAATATATATAATATTAAAAAAAATAAAATTAGAAGAGTTTCATACCACTTCAACAAGAAGATGAGTGATAAGAGAGATAGGGTTTGATATTTTAAGAGCTTATATTATATATGAAATAATATTAATTTTTTAAAAGTTAATTAATTAAATACGGGTCAGAAACGAGTCATTTTAGTATCAGACGGGTTGACCCGAACACGACCTATTTTTTGACGGGTCAGTTTTAGGTCGACACTAAAATGACCCGTAGTCAAATTTTCTAACACTAACCCGCAAAAAAACGTGTCAAATTCGTATCGTGTCGTAATCCGTATTGCCGGCCCTAGGTAGAAGGTTTCTCACCAGACTCAATACTTTCTACCACTAATAAAGCATAAGCTACTAAGTCGGCCTCAGCATACCTCTGTGGATGCCTAACATCTCTTTTGGGCCTATCTTTAGTAATAGAGTACTGTGGTGGTGTTGATGATGGCGATAGGGAAGTACTATCACCTTGACTCTTTGAACCTGACTAGGAAGTCGAATCAAATGATGTACCTGTCTCAATTTGAAACTCCACCTGTCTGCTAGATCTATCCAGATCAACATCACTAGACCCTGTGGTAGATATTCGCGTAACATGAAAGTCTCATCAAACATAACATCGCTACTAATAATAACTTTCTTGGTTTCCGAACACCACAACTTATAGCCTTTAACTCCAGCTTATAACTAAGAAATATGCACTTCATGAATCTAGGCTCCAATTTACCATTATTAACATAGGCGAGACAACCAAAAATTCTTAAATTAGAGTAATCTACAGGTTCTCCTGACCACATCTCTTATGGTGTCTTCTTGTTAATAACGATGAAATAAGAGCGATTGACCAAATAGCAAGCTGTAGAAGCAGCTTTAGCACAAAATGACTTAGGTAGCCCAGCATTGGAGCTTATGTAGTGCACTTTCTCCATCAACGTTTTTTTCATTCTCTCAGCCACACCATTTTGCTACGGAGTACTTCAGACTGTTAAGTCCCTTAGAATTCCTGCTGATTTACAGAAGGTATTAAATTCATCTGAACAAAACTCTAAGCCATTATCAGTGCGACGACGTTTAACTGGCTTACTGATCTGCTTTTTATCATAGTCTTTCAATCTTTGAAAGTAGCAAAGACATTATTCTTCTGCTTCAAAAAAAATATCCATACCTTTCTGTAATAGTCATCAATGATGGTAAGCATATAACTAGTACCACCATGAGAAGGAACAGTAGGCGGTCCCAAAGGTTAGAATGAATATACTCTAAAATATCTTTTGTGTTGTGAATGCCTTTGCCAAATCAAACTCTCTTCTATTTTTCAAATACATAGTGGTCATAGAACTCCATCTTGCCTGTGCACTGTCTATTAAGAAGCCCTTGCTTACTTAACTTTGTCATCCCAAGCTCATTCATATGCCTCAGTAGCACATGCCATTACTTAATGAGATCACTATCAAACATAGTCGATGTAGAAACTTTTGCATTATCAACAACTGTAGTACCCTGCAGAACATACAAACCAACAGACTTCTTTTGCCCTTTCATCATCACAAGAGCACTTTTACTAACTTTCAAAACTCCATCTTCACCAGTGTACTTGTATCCTATAGCATCAAGAGTACTTAAGGAAATTAAATTCCTCTTAAGGTCGGAGATATGTCTTACATCACCTAGTGTCCTCACTACACTATCATGCATCTTAATTCTGATGGTACCAATACTAACAACATTGCACGGGGTGTTGTTTCCCATCAAAACAGAGCCATTGGGAACTGTCTCATATGTTGAAAACCAGTCCCGATTAGGACACATATGAAATGTATATGCAGAGTCAAGAACCCAATCCTCCAGGGTTTGGAATCATCATAAAAAATTACCAAAAGCTTACCATCAGAAACTTCTTTAACGACGCTAGCCTCACTGGCATCCGGTTTCTTCCCCTTCTGATTTTCAGCCCTCTTGTTTTTATTCTGTAGCTTATAACATTCAGTTTTAATGTGTCATTTCTTCTTGCAATAGTTACAGAACTTTTTTTATTTTTGGATTTAGACCTACCTCTGTTCTCAGTTCCAGTACTTTTCTCTTAGGTTCTATCTCTAACAACTAGACCCTCTCCTTGTGTTTTGAATCCAGTCACTAACTGCTTCATCTTTTATTTAGAAAATAAAGGCTTGTAAACCTCATCTAGGATAAGAGTGTCCAACTATACAAGATAGTATCCCTAAATGTGGCATATGATGAAGGCAGTGAATATAATAAAATTAACCTAAGGTTTTCTTCATCATACTTAACTTACATAGCCTCCAAATCAAACACAATCTCCTTAAACGTAGTTAAGTGATCCTTGAGAGATATACCTTCAGACATTCGGTGAGAGTATAGATGCTGCTTTAGATGAATTTTACTAGTCAGACTCTTGGTCATGCATAATTGCTCGAATTTGAGCCATAAGGCAGCAGCAGTCTTCTCCTTTAGTATATTCTGTAAAATCTGATTTGACAAATGAAGGTGTATTTAGGACAGAGCCTTTCGGTCTTTACGCTCTTTTTCCTCCTTCGTCCATAATGAGGGCATCTTATCAAAACCCAATAGCGCATCATCAAGGTCCATTTGCACCAGAACAGCCCGCATCTTCACTTGCCATAAAGAAACCTTGTTGTGCGATCCAACAGCAAAATATCAAATTTCATGGTTGCCATTGCAAATCAAAGCCAATGCTCTGATACCACTTGTTGGAAATTAGAGCAATACGCAACAAGAAATGGAGAGAAAAATGTACACAAGATCTTACGTAGAAAAACCCTAATGAAGGGTGAAAAAACCACAGGCAGAGGAGAAGCAATCCACTAATCACAAAAAGAATATTACAACGGTGTTTAGAGCACTCAAATATAGAAATTTGCACATTTAATCACTCACAAACTCACAGGATTGAGTTCTCTGTATCACTCTCAACACTATGATCTCTATGATATTTTTTGACTACTATAAATTATGGAGAATATGACATATATATATATATGAGGACTCAAACCCTGACCTCAAATAACCTAAAAACGCGTAAAAATGTGGAATATATGTTTAGGCCAAATCGGAGAACTACGGCGCTCGTGCACCGAATTGTAGCACCGCGACACTGCCTTTTGCCAAAGGATTTTGAGTCACATAATAACAGTTGCATTCTCCAAGAATGTTGCCAAGGCAGGACAAAGAAACAAAGCCCATGTCAAAAATGTATAAATATAGGCATATGAATATAATTCTCTTTTTGTAGATAGTTCGAACTGATGAGTTCGAATCGATATGCCAAACATGTTATTTCTTTCTAATAGTAATGCAACTATCTATTAAGGGCATGCTTATTAATGGGTAGAGGAAAGTACTGGAAGTGAAAAGCTTGGAAAGGAAAAGAAAAGGCGTGGAAGAGATCCTCAATTCCCTTAAGTTATTTACTTGGATTTAGAAATGGAAACAATTCGATTCCCTTTCTATTCCTTTCTAATATTTACAAATGTTAAGAATAGAAATCATAATAACTAAAACTAAAAGAAAAAACTAGCGTATGAATCCTATATAATTAGTGGCCAAAAACTTGGGATTAGGTTTCCCTTTCTTTAGTTCTATGGAGAAAAACTAGCCAAGGGTGGTTTAATATTAGTTTCAGCTTTACATATACATGAGGCATTCAATGTCCTTCCCATGATAGCAAAATCCATCCCAAGGGCACCTTGTGTATTTATGTACTCTGGAAGTTCTTTTGTTATTTCCGCCTTATCATTGTCTGTGGCAGCCATTTTCAACATGGCATCTTGAAACCCATTCCTTAACCTCAAATCAATCTTAAAATTCACATTGTAAGAAATATAAGGATTTAGGAACGCTACAGCTGCATGCAAGGGTGAGTGGAGCTGCATGTTGTTCCATCTCTGCTCGATCATCTCCTTAACTGGCATATACTTCTCTTCGCCTCCCTTATAGTAGGCCTTTATGCCAACCTTAGCCCTCTCTATGCCTTCATAGATGTAGCCCATGGCTAGCATGTCCCCGTCAACAATTCTTAGGATCTTAACAAATGGTTCAGAAACACTAACAGCTTCGTGTGCATACTTCCAAAATCTATCCAAATGTAACAAGGACTTGATTGCTTGAGCCTCGGGATGTCTACTTTACGCAGATGACAACCAATCTGTATGAGAAAACATGTGTTTTAAATTATCTTCCTGAATCTCAATAGACCTAAAGGAGAGGAAGTTACTCACATAACTACTAATTCTTGGCCTGATTAGTTCCCTCCCACCAGTGAACTTTCTCATGGTATTCAAAGTCCAAGAATGGCTGTACATGTACCTTGTTATGGTCTTTGCCTTTTCCAGGACTATGTTCACCCATTCTAGCCTACCAAGATCCTCCAAAATCTTACCAATGCAACAAGATGCGCAAGGAGGCCAAAATAAAGAATTGTACTTTTCCATGAGAAGCCGTCCCATATAGATATAACTGGCTGCAGTGTCGGTTATGACCTGAACTACATTTTCAACACCAACCCTCAAGACAGCAGACTCAATCAACTCGAACAGGTAAGTAGCGTCATCTTTGTTATCAGGGACGTCAACCGACTTCAGAAATAGTGTCCCCTTTGGGCATGTCACTGAGAACACCACGAGTGATTTGGTCCTACTAATATCAGACCAGCTATCACATTAGATAGTACAACCTGTTTCTGTCCACTCATCTCTATATCTCGTATAAGAATCATGTATTTTGCCTTTCACTTTCTCCAACAGTGAGGATCTCAGCTTCTCATTGGTAATTTAGCAGCACTAGAAGGGACACAACTGTGGAAGAAGAAAACAGCAATTTTTTTATCAGCAATATCTTGTTTGTGCCCCTGAGCATCTTCCTCCACCGGTTGTCTATTTGGCAAAGGGCGTGGAAACAACAAAGATGGGCAGGTGCTTCCATTATGACTGCTAGATCCATGGTTGTTGTAAGGATGGAAGCCACCACTAGCAGAAGAGCTATTCTGTCGATCATTGGCCACTGCTGTTGCTGCCCGATCCGCCTTTTGTTTCTTGGCAGGTTTTGCTCCTTGGGAGCGCTTAATATACTCCAAATACGTTCACACACTTCAGTCGGGACTTCTGTACAAGGGACTATGTCTTTGTTCTTTATTTGAGCCAAGTTAAACTTCATCCTATACACGCCGCCACTGAACTCCCGCTGACAATAGTTGCGCCTAACCTTCCGCCTATTTGCATCAACAAGGACACAATTTTCCCAACAGGCATCTCTTCCTCGCACCGTTTTTCTTCAACTACAACAAATTCTTAAACGCAACACTGAAATTTGTATGCCAACATCGTAGAATCTGTGTTCAAAACCAATATCAATTAAATAAAAATTAAAAGATAAAAATTGAACAACAGCACAAACTAAATCAAGCCAACGTTGAAGAAATTTTTTTACTACACAACTGAAACCATTATGTAATGCAAGAATACGTGTACAAAATCAACAAAATCGTACAAAAGAAGACGGAGCATTCTAATGAAAATGGAAAAATACATGAAAAAAAAATGAGAACATAAATATCTGAAGATGAAGCAAGAATAAGCCAAATTGACAAGTGGGTTTTTACTAAAAGTTTCTAAAAAACTACATGAATGTGCTTAATAGACTTTTTTATGTTGGACGGTTATAACCATTCACAAAACTTGTCAGATCATTTACTCACTTGAGAATCATCATCTCCATCAAGTTTCTAACTTTTATTTTACTTTCAACTGAAAACAGTAGATTCAATGGCAGCAAAAGGAACAAAAAGATATGTACTAGATTTTACAAACCCAGAATTCCATTTCAAAGTGTAGAAAAAAAAAAGAACAAAAAGAGAGAGAGAGAGAGAACCAAAAGGGCATTCTTAATCATCAAAATTGTAATGAAGCTCCAAAGCTCTAGCTTTATAACCATGGACATTCTTAAATAAATTTGCTCTTAATTGAGCAACTAAACAAAAAAAACATTTGAGGTTAACGTTTTTATATTTATTTTATTATTATTTTGCAGCATTAACGGCTTCAAAATAACTTTACAGAATCAGAGAAATCAGAAACCGAAAATATTGATAATTAAAACACCAAAGAAAAGGAAAAAAAAAAATTTGAGAGAGCAAAAAACGGATTTGCCTGGTTAGAAAAAGATTGGAGAAAAGAGTTTGGTGAATTTCCTGGGAAGATTGAAAAACTCGGAGCTGTCGGAATCGGGGGAGATGGAATCGGCGATTTGGAGGGAAAGAACTGTGGCAGCGAGGAAATCACAAAAACTCGGCGATAAATTAGTGGTCCTCGGCCACACTCTAATCTTCACCGAGGAAAAGAGGGCGCATGCGGTTCACATCACACGCTCACTCGCTCACCCTCTATCTCACGTGACCTGCACGTGTCTTTTTTTAAGTTCTTATTTTATATTTCCATGCTAATATCCTAATTTTAACTCAAGTTCCAGTTAAATTTGTAATTTTCTTTTCTTTTTAAGTCTGAAATCTTATTAGAAAAGCGAAATAGTATAAACATTTATACTATAACATGTGAGAGCTTTATAATGTAACAACTTTTTCCTTTTTGCTGTAACATATGAAAGCTTTATATTGTTAATAACTAAAAAGTTAATTAGAATCAACTTTACCAAATGGGTATTAATACAACTCCATGAAAATTTAGTAGTTCATAAACGCATGGCGCTAGTAGGATATTTTTTTTCTAACCTACCATAAAAATTCTCCTCTTGTGATTTTACAGTTGTACCCCACCAATCTCTGTTCCATTAAAGCTGAGCTCAACATTGACAATAATAATCTTTGTTAATATAACAAACAAGACTACTAGGACTTCACATCCAACCATCCATGTTTTCCAATTTCTTTTCTATTATTGGTAACATATTTGATTCATAACCCAATGCTACATGTGGGAGTGCTTTGTTTGTGCCTTCTTTTCCTGGCCAGGATTCTAGCCGTCTTATCGCGAACCACAATTCGGTAAGGGTGCAAGAAAAAAAAAGACTTCTCTCATGAGACCCCCGCTTGCAGTGCATGTTTTGAAATTGTATATACTTTTCGGTTCCTACTAAAAAAATCGAAAAAAAAAAAAGTGTCCGAAGACTCAAGAAGAGTGCAAGAGCTTTTGAGCCTAGAGGACAGGTTAGCATCAAAACATGGCTTTTGTCTCTGCAAATTCATCAAGTGCGTTTGAGAAATGGATTCCATCCTGCTTGTACGAAACAAGGAAACATTCAACGACCAAATCATAATGAAAGGAAAACCTTGTTGAATATAATAGCATAAACAAATCACGGTTTGTCAAAATATAAGAAGCTATGAAATAGATGAACAATCTTTTCCTTAAGATTTGTTCAACAGATTAGGAGTTTACAACTTGGTAATGCATGAGACTGCTCTGTTAAACTATTTGACACTGAATAGTGAATGTGATGAGGTTCCCAGTTCAAGATCTAAAAGCATCAACATTTCACTCGAGTTTATAACAGTTCAGAGAGCAGAAAAAAACTCATGTATTAAACAAATGTTGTAAACGACGATATAAGATCACAAAGAAGCACTCCCAATGATGGAAACGCCAATCAATGTTTTCGTTTATTTTCAACTGCAAGTATTTTGTAAAACCAGCTTGCACTCGGTTTGTAAACCAAAATTTTCTCCCTAAAATAGAAAAAGCCACTACTGTGCCGAGCTCACTTGCTGCCGGACTCTCCGAGCACAATCTGCAAAATTTCGAACAAGATCAGCACATTTCAAGGGATCCTTAAGATGCTCCTTGTAGCAAGCCAGGCAAGCCTCATTCTCAGCTACGCAGGGCAAAGGCTTCTGGTAGGGAAGCTTGAACTCCTTCTCATGAAGCTCCTTTGCTCTTTCTGTTACCTCCTGCACCATGTTCTCTTCCTGCCTCTGCAACTTCTCCGCAAGCCTCTCACTCTCTTGAAGGACAGCTCGGATTGCTTCTAACTCTGCACTGGCCGACTGCGAAGGAGGGGTTACCGGCAAGAACAATGGAGGCTGAAGTGGCCATCCCGCAGCAGACGGTCCCTTGCGTTTTGCAAAATCATCAGAAACCTGTTTCTGATTTGTTTTAGCTTGGGATTGTTGAGCTTGAGGCTCCCTCGGTAGCTTAGTTCTCATTCTTTTAGTCTTCTTCTTCGACTTCTCCCCCTCACCACCAGCAAGGCTATTAACCAGGTTGCTGCTTATCTGAATACTAAAATCACCCATGACTGGACAACTCCTTGATAAAAACACCTGGAGACAGCAACCAAGGTTGAAATGGTGGTTTAGAACCCAAACTTCCTTCGAGTAATAATAACCAACAACCTAATTATTTCAAAACATTAGTGTTCTTTTGCAAGAAACTTCATTTTTTCCCCGACTATTTCACTCACTTTTATCTTTTTGCACTCCAGAATTTAACACCAACCTCCCCCAGTTACTGGTCTTTTTACAAGGGTCCACTTTCGTTAGAGAAATAAAAGGTCCATCCAATAGCTTCCTTTTTCAGTGCAACAAAAGTTTTTAACATCCACATTAATAAGAGTGTATGAAATAGTAGTTTAAACCGAAACTTCCTACCCAAACATTTAATCATATTTCGCAAGAAACTTCATTTATCCCCATAATCGTCTTCTTTTAACTTTAATGTTCGATGGGTTGTATAAGACGGACAAGAAGAAAATAGCATCAAGCTCCATGGTCAAAAGAGAAAATTCAATGTACCAATAGATTTACAATTCTTTAAAATTAAAACTATTAGTTTTTTTCAATCTACAGACATAAACAGTTAAGTAGGGATTATTGTACTGTATTAACTCATTCAGGTGTCTTTATATAAATCATATTAATAATTAAAAAAAAAAACCTCTGCCATGGAAATGGGAGCTAAATCTCATTGGTATTTGACTGCAGTATAACTTCAAAGCCAAAACTTTTACTTTTATTTAGATGCCAAACATTAATAAGCAATGAAATTTAAGTACCCACAATAAGTAAAAAAAAAAAAAAAAGGGGATTTGGAATCTCCACTCGAAATAAAGAAGATTTAGGGAGATTAAGATCCAAAATATCAAATCACAGAGGCAATTTCAAATTCCTAAATCAGTTAACAAGATCGCTAAAATAGTTCCAAAGAATCCCAAATTATTCAAAGAATACCTAAATCATTCAAAAATCTATCAAGCCCTACAAGCAAGCAAACATTGTATTCTCGAAAATTTAAGTCCTTCCATTGTTGAAGTATGGAAGCATGATAAAATCAACAACAATATGAATCAAAATCAAAACCTAAACCCGCGAATATTCATAAAAGAATTAGGCGAGAAAATTCCCAAATGCGAAAAGCCCTAATCTGGTTGCGGATAAGAAGAAACGACGTCGTAAATACGGAAGAATTGCATACCTGAAATGGAGAATTGGGGTAGAAGAGAGGAGAGCGAAGTCAATCGGAGAGCAGAAACGGAGAAGGAGAAGAACCAAGAATGTGAGTTTAGGAGGTAAAGTTCAATACATTGGGGCAGCCGAGTGTAAATTCTATACTAGAGAAACTCTAACTAAAGCCGTAAAAGATAATAATAATAATAATAAAAATAATATTAATAATAGGCAACAAGCGCTGCTCGTCCATGAACTTTATGTCCTGCATTGTCTTTTAAATTTTAAAAATTATTATATTATATTTTTATATTTTAAAAATTATTTATTTTATTATTTAAATTTTAAAAATTATCATTTTATTTTTAAATTTTTAAAAATTTTTATTTTATTTTTTATTTTTTGATGTAACGTTTAAATAAATGAAATTAAATCCATGTGATTCGTAAATGGTTCACTTAAAAGGACAAAAATGAAATTTTTACTCTTAAGTTGTGTTTCATATTTATACTTTCATTTAACGAATTTTTATTTAGTCTAATTTAAGAATGGTCTGTATGAATATTTTCCTTTTGATATTGTTTGCTAATATCTTTTCGTCTTTAATGTATAACTCATCTTCTTTAATACTCAAATTCAAATATCACGCATTAAAAATGAAAAAATGTACAAACAAACCCTTTTTAAATGGAAGTTTAGATTAATTAAAATAAAAAACAAAGGAGTTAAGTAACAGTGTAAATGTGAAACAAAACTTAGAAGTAATAAAATTTTATTTTTGCCCTTATAGGTGATTCATGTCTGAATTACATTGGCTTAATTCTGTCTACTTGAATGGAACATTGAAAATTTAGAAGACAAGGTGAGGAGCTTTGAAAGTTCAAGGGTAAAATGGTGATTTTTAAAATTCAGGGAGCAAAGTGAGAAGTTTTGAAAGTTTAGGGGTAAAAAGGTGATTTTAAAGTTCAAAGAGCAAAGTGAGAAAACCTAAAGTTTATGAGCTATTAGTATTATAACCCTAATAATAATAAGAGTTAATTTCACAAAAGTCCTTCATGTTTACCCTTAGTTCTATTTTAGTGTCTATGGTTCCAAAAGTCCCACTTTGATCCCTAGTCTACACTTTGTTTTAGTTTTGATCCATCTTTTAGTTAGACATTAAGTATTTAACAGACAACTTTTAAAATGCTCATTTTATTCCCTAACTTGTAACTTTGTTTCACTTTTGGTCTATCTGTCAGAATTAAGAATTATTAGGGACTTAAATTTGAAAAATCTAAAGTGAAAAACTAAATATAATGATTTTGATGAATATATTAAAAACAATTTTATCATATTGTTAAGATGAATTTTAACGTCCGTTTGGGAGAGCGGTTAAACTAAATATAACAAATTTGACGCATGTATTAAAAAACAATTTTATTGTATTACTAGTAAGATGATTTTTAACTTATAAAAAGATAAGATGAATTTTCAATACCAATATATAAGTACTAGATTAGGGACTAAAAGTGAAACAAAATAATAAAGTAGGGACCAAAAGTAAAATAAAGTAATAGATTAGGACAAGAATGAGACACTTTAAGAATTTTTCATTTAATATTTAACATCAAAACTGAAACAAAATAATAGATTATGGACTAAAATGAGACGTTTAAAACCTTAGGGACTAAATGGGTTGAAAGCAAATCTTAAGGACCATTCGTGGGATTAAACCCTACTAATAATAATAAGGGATTTGAGGGTAAATGGTTCTTTTTAATATCTTTTTTCAAAGTAAATGGTTAAAGTTTTTGAAAATTAAAGAAATGACTACTTTTGTACATCAATAATATATTGATGATAATTAGTATTTCATGATGCACTAATTTATAATTTATCATTGATTAATCTAACGGTTTATTCGCTTAATAATTTACTAATTTATCAATAATAAATCATTCAATAAATGATACCAACAACGTATTAGTGTTTGTCAATGATCTATTGCTGTAAAAAAATATCTTCTTTAATTTTTGAAATGTCAATAATTTATTTAAATAGGTGGCAAAAATAGATCATAACGTAAGCCGATGATTTTTTAGACACATTCTATAACTTAACTTATGTTGGTAATGAAAAAGCACATTTTTTATCTTCAAACTTTGTAAAAGTTTGAAATAAGATTTTATTTAGTAAACTATTTCAAAAATTTTTAATAAACAAATACATCCATTGAAATAAAAATATATAAAAATTAGACAAAACAAAAAAAAAATAAATTAAATGAAGGCCCCTTTTGTTATTGTTTTTAGGATTTTAGGATTTTTCCTTCTTTTGTTTTTTTTCCCTTATTTTTAAGCCTTTTTTTCCTTTTTTCTTCTTTTCATTTGTAATTTGTTAAATTATTTTTTTTGGGGGGAATTGTTTGTTATTTTGGATTATGTATTAAGTTATAAAAACACTTCCTTTCCAGGTAGTAATTACCTAAAAAGTATCATTTAGCGTGGTTCACTTATCGAGATCTGCATGTATAAATGAATTTACAGGGAAAAAAAAGAGACATGCCAAAAAAATTAGGGTTTTTCGGTTTGGTTTATCTTTCTTAACTAATTTTTACTTCACTAATAGTTTCAATCAAATTATAGTTTTAAATCTCCCCCTAAAAAATGACGTTTTTAAATCATAAATTAGCCAAGTCAAAAAATCAACATCCAATCCAAATTCACATCTACCTGGCTTGGATTATATTTTCCACATGAATTGGCTAGAAATAATGCAATGAATGGAATTGGTTGTGGCAAAAACCTACTTGATGCCAATCAATACTCATCCTATTTAAATCATGAAATTACAAAAATCACTATAAATATCATCCTAAAGCCTAAACTACATACAGTAATCCCTTTTAATTATCTTGGAGCCAGGTAATGTAAGGAGATCACCATGAGATATTGGCTATTGGAATTCTTAGGCGCAAGGTTCCTCTTAATTTCTTTCTTTAGAGAAGTCTAATGTCCACTTTATCTCTTTCTCAAAAAAAAAAAAAAAAAAAAAAAGGGTCCACTTCATCTATCTCTAATGTAGTTATATCATTTTGTTGTTTCCTGGGCTGGCATTTCTCCCATAATAAACCATTCACTTTAATTGAATATTTTACCCATCTAGCAAATCACTTCCATTTCCTATGTCAAGACCACTGCTAAGAGTACATAGGGAAAATTTAATCTAGAGATCAACTCCTTTTTAATACTATATTAATGGAATTATTAAGCTAATTATGCAACTTGGTTAACATAATTAACTTCCAATTCAATGTTCGAAGAAAAAAATTCTTAACCTACATAATATATTTATGCATATGTATATATATTTGGTCTTACATGTTTCTTAAGGAAATTGTATTTATATTGACATCATGATTAGGCAAGTCAATAGCTACTCAAGTAAGCACAAATAATTATATTACTTCGATGAGACTCGTACCAGAAAAATGTGTCTTAAACCTTTATTTAGTGCTTACTGACAAATATACTTGCGTTGAACTTAAGCTCTATTTGTGATTGATTAGGTCGTCTCTAGTCGTCAATTATAATAATAATACATTGTTGCATTTTTAAAATTGAACTAATAACTTTTACCTAATCAAGTTTTATCTTTCATTAATATTCCATTTTCTTTAATTTTATAATTATATTCTAATTGACTTTGAAGCTGGTTAATTTAGTCGTGTTAGACTGTTAGTATGTGGTAGTAATTTTCACGTTGAATATGATTTATATACACTGTATGGATACATTTTTTAATTGGTATAATATTTGATTGGACGTAACCATTGGGCTATGATTACAATATTGTTATATAATTCATAGTCCTCTCACAGTATATAGGATTAGGTATATATGTATACGTAGGCTAGGATAATGCATTCATCGATGACTAAATTTATGATTGGGTTTTTTTCTTCTTTCTTTCTTTCTTTTTTTTTTTTTTTTTTTTGTGCGAAACATATAAGTGATATTGACAGATGCAGTGTACAAAGTTTAGAGAAAATAGTGTTTATTTCTCCTACGTAATTGTATAATTATTTGGCAAGGATTAATTACTTACATATACCTCTTAATTTTAACATATTTTTTTTTCAATTATCTTTCTGTTTTTAGAAACTAAGAAAATATTATTTAGATTTTAAAAAAGGCAAAAAAATAAAAATATATAACCCTTAGTTAAACTTTACAAATATTTAATTAAATGTTTAAAAAGTATATAAAAAATTCCAAATTCATGAAGTTTAAAATTTCTGAACTACAAGGTATAGGCAATCGTTAACTAACCGAGCATAATTGATGTTCATTCAGTTTAAGGTATTAACTGTTAGAAAAAATGGTTAATAACCATTTTGAGGAGTTATTTTGAGGCATAATTTTGAGTAGGACCCACTTTATAAAAGTGATGGGTCTTGGCGGATTTGCGTTCTCCGTCGCGAGAAGATCGAAATCATATATTTATATGCTCAAAATGGTAATCGGGTGAATGAGAAATTAATGCTCAAAGTGTGCCCATTGACATTTGACATTGTTGGAAAGAATGCCTAAATGTGAAGTCTCACATCGGTTAGGCATTAAAACTTGACATCTCCTGACATGTATAAGTACTAAGAAAGTCTCATATCGGTTAGACACAGAAGTTTGATATCCCCTAACCGGTATAAGTACTAGGGACTTTCTCCACATCTAACACACAAAAAATTGCACACAAAAATAACACATAGTTTTTCTTTTTATCTTGTTTTTGAGTTTTTGTTCTATTCTTCTCGAGTGTTTCTTTTTAAGTCAGTTTTGGCAAGTCGTCGTTTTTGTGATAGAGGAAGACGTTGTTCAAGTTCGTTGGAGGTGGTGTTCGAGTGTGCATAGACCATCGTCTGTTGTCGTTGTATCCTGAGAGACAGACGTCCATTGAATCCTCGTGCACAGCTAGGAGGACAAATCTGTTTTAAGAAAAGCGTGAGCTACACGTGCCTCGACTGTCATTTTGTTCCAATTTGGTTTGAAGGTTGAGAATTCTTTTGTAATGTTTTATTCCTAATTTCATAATAATATTCCTTCTACTATTTCTGTTTACTTTATATTGCACCTGTTTGTTTTTTATCTCTATATATTTTTAACAATCTTAAAACAAATTCTAGCTTCCGTTTGACAACGAATAGGTTCATTGGATTTGGAAGGAAATTTTTGACATCTGCTTTGATTTTACTGTTCTAATTTTTTTTTTTATATTATTGGTTAATGTCTATAACATTAAAAAAAAATTGTTTGTTTTGGTTACATATATAAGCTTATATTATAAGTTTATGTTTTTATAGTTTTGTAGTATTTGTTTACAGATTGATTCCTGTTTACGTTTTATGCTATATATAATCAGATTATGTTTATGCTACAACAGGATACGCTTTGCCAGTTTGTTCTTGATGATTACGTGTTTTATGGTCTTGCTTTTGTTTGTTATACTTATGATTACCTTTGTTACATTTTTTACGTTTATGTTTGTTTGTTTCAATAGTATAACTTAAGGTTATATACATTAAAGTTATGTTTTTAAACTTTTTTTTTTAACATTTTTATATAACAGTATTGTAAATTATATGTGTATTAATTATGTACTTAATGGTTCCAACGTTTTTTTTCGTCTTTATACTATAAACATCTTATATATATATTTTTTAAAAAGGTGAATTTATCTTGGGTATAAATTCTAAGACTTGGATTTTGGTATTTTCATAAATGACTGATAACATGAACGTTGTTCCAACTGAGAATGTTTCAACTGGGAGCACTTCTAAGACATCGATGCCGTCTACTCGAGTTCATGCCTCTACCTCGACACAGTCGTTGTCGGTTTCAATTCTTGTGAACCACAATGAAATTCAGTGGTCTGAATTTCAAGACTTGGTAACAAAAGATGTTGTTCTATTTGACAATATTGAATCTTATGAGATTCTTAAAAGAGGATCATCCTACTGTTAGAGAAGATGAAGCAGATGCTCAGACTTTGCTTACTGTTGAAACGTGGAAGCATTCTGATTTCTTGTGCAAGAATTATATTCTGAATGGCTTGACTGATGTACTTTATAATATGTAAAGTGTTGGAAAACTAGTATACGGTAAAATTTTAAAAAAATTTATATCAAAGTATTTTTCAAAACACAAGTTTGACACGCTATATGCATAAATTAACCAGATCTTACTAACCTTTGAATGCCAAAGAACTCCCATAACCCGTGAAGAGAAGTAACGTTCCAGAAGAGCCTCAACCAACTAGTCTTTTTTGCTATTCTCTATCCACGATCAGAGTGAGTGTGGGCTCACACGTACAGCTTTTCCTCCAGTGACTCTCCTTCCAACCAATTGAGAAAACCCAAAGCTAGTGTTCGTGATTTGTGAACAAGAGCTCTCAGGGAGTTTCAGATTATCACCAGCAGAGTATCACTCTTAATCTCTCAATTGATCTAAATAACTCTTGAGACTTACTCCCTATTTATAAAGGTTGGGTCTAGGGTCAGTCCTTATTAGATTATGTCTCAAAAAATTTGAATCAGAATCAAACTTGGATCAATATTTGATAAAATCCACGTAAAAATACGTAATCTTTTTTTCGTGCATCGACTGGCCGATCTGCCTAATTGGTAAGCCGAACTTGCCCTATCGGAAGGCTAAACCTAAGGATCAGCATGCCGAATTGTCGAAAAAAGATATCAGCGATTCTTTTATTTTTCACTCGAGATTCTATATGATAAAGTCTCAGTTTTAATTTAAATAACCCAATAGAAAAGTTATCTAATTAAAAAAAATTTATCTAAATAATCTCTAAGAAAATAAATGAATTCCTAATAATTCTACAAGTTTATCTTGATTTAATTTATTCAAAATTAAATCAACCAATAAACAGACAAGAATTATCCGATCCTAATAACTCAACAAGCTTATCTTGAATTTTATCACAAAATTAATTAAACTAATAAACAAACATGAATTATTTGATTCTTCTAAATTTCAACCAATCTAATAAATCTGACATAAGTCACCAATTATTGAAAAAGCACGTCGTATCGTTACAAGATGTTGTGAGCTAGAAAAGGGACCAAATGGACCTATATAATTTAAGCTCTCGATAATTACAAAACTCAATATCCTAGATATACATTTCATAATTATCAACTCCAACGCTACTCCACTAAAATGTTGGATCTGCACTCTCGAACTACATAGAATTACAAAAACCGTATAGCTAAGTCTCCATGACATATCATAATGTATCGTATCCCTATAGGATTATCCATAACTGGCTTAAGGACAAGTTCTATCTTACCTTCCCGATTATTTTTATCTTACGTTCCATTATCTCACTATTGAAAAACTTACCATCCAAAGGCAGTATACCATTTGGTTACACATATGTATCCAAATGGTTGAGCGCTCTAGTTTTTCAATTATAAGATAACGCATATAAGAGGATATTACTACTCCTAAAGAGGAGATATGGATTCCATATCTATAAATAATAGGTCTATGCTATCAAGAGTCATGCCTCCAACGTACCGACATGCATACCACTATTAAGATATGGGTGTCACTTTTTGGTACATCAAAAGATACAAGTCAAGACAACGGGCCCACTATTCATCTCAGGATTAAGAAACAATACAAATGATTGTCTAAAGCAAATCGATTTGCCGAGACAGAATTATTAATCCAAATCAATTCACTTTATGTCCCAATCTAACACATCGTCACCTACGACAATGTGCCAATGTTTCTATTCATAGAGTCCACCTCCGATGGTCAAGACAAACCATCTCCCCAATAGGGATATAAACAACATTACAATCTTTACACGAATAAAGCACCCAACTTTATTCCCTTGATTACGGATCTTATGATTTAGACTGTCACCTTAAGAATCGTTTCTTGCACATAATTTGTCCATCATATACCCAATTCTTAAAGGTTTAGACCAACAATCTCAGGCTTTTGTTTGCTTAACATACATTCAACAAATATAAACGTAAAGAGGATAAAATTTGGTATATAAATAATAAATGAATTCTTTATTGATAAAATGTCTCCAAAAACATATTACATTTTTACTCCTTAGGGCATACATGTCTAACATATTGTCCGAAGGAAACGGCCAAAGAAGTATGGGAATCTTTGGATTATAAATATAAAACAGAAGATGCTGGTGCTAAAAAGTTCACAGTTGGACGGTTCATGAACTATAGAATGGTGGATTCCAAGACTATAATTAGTCAAGTTCAAGAACTGCAATTACTCATAAATGAAATTCATACAAAAGGAATGGTAATTAGTGAGTCTTTCCAGGTAGCTGCAATTATAGAGATGCTGCCCCTGTGTGGAATGACTTTAAGAACTATTTGAAGCACAAGCGTAAAGAGATGAGCGTTGAAGATCTTATTGTTCGACTTCACTTTAAGGAAGACAATCGTGGATCTAAGAAAAAGCTCTCTAGCAAGTCTGTTGCTAAAGCACATGTGGTGGAGCACGATAAAAGCTCCAAGAACAATAAGAACAAGTCGGGGTCCAAGCTTGGACCTAAGGGTGGAATTTCAAAGACGCGGAAATTCCAAGAGAAGTGTTTCAACTGCGACAAGGTGGGTCACAAGTCGGCAGATTGTAGGCTGTCAAAGAGGAACAAGAAGAAAGAGGCCAATATGGTGGACACTATTACACAAAAAGTGTCAGACATCAGTCTTTCTGCTGTGGCCTCTGAAGTCAATATGGTGGACTCCAACCCGAAGGAGTGGTGGCTAGACACTGGGGTCACACGCCATGTTTGTTGTGATAAAACTACCTTTGCTGAACTCACGCTGTCAGATTTCGGGGAGAAGCTGTATATGGGCAATTTGGCTACATCTGATATTAAGGGCCAAGGGATGGTATTTCTAAAAATGACATCAGGCAAGAAAGTCAAGCTGTAAAATGTGCTGCATGTGCCTGATATCTGGAAGAATCTCATTTTGGGAACTCTGTTGAGTTCACATGGCTTCAAAATGGTTTTTGAAGCTGATAAAATAGTTTTGTCTAAACATAGGGTGTATGTGGGAAAGGGATATGTGAAAAATTGAATGTAGAAAATGAATGTAATGGCTGTTGGCCCAATTCCATTAATAAAAATAAAAAGTATTCCGCTAATATGCTTGAGTCTTCTAATTTATGACATGGTAGACTACGTCATGTTAATTATGATACTTTACTTAGATTAATTAACTTGGATCACATACCCACATTTGATATTAATCCCAAACATAAGTGTGAAATATGTGTAGAGGCAAAACTAACGAGATCTTAGTTTCAAATGATTGAGAGAAATACTGAGCCACTTGATTTGATACATAGCGATATTTATGACTTAAAATTTGTTCAAACTAGAGGTGGGAACAAATATTTTGTTACTTTCATAGATGATAGCACAAAATATTACTATGTATATTTGCTTAGGAGCAAAGATGAGGTTATAGAGAAGTTTGCTCTCTATAAGCAAGAAGTTGAAAATCAACTTAATAAGAAAATTAAGATGGTAAGAAGTGACCATGGTGGTGAATATGTTGAACCATTTAGTGAATTTTGTGCACAATATGATATTATTCATGAGGTTACACTACCCTATTCATCGCAATCAAATGGTGTGGTTGAACACAAAAATCGTACCTTAAAGGATATGATGAATGCAATGTTGATAAGTTTTATGTTGCCATAGAACATGTGGAGGGAAGCTATTTTGTCATCTAATTACTTTTTAAATAAGGTACCCCAGAAGAAAGAAGACAAGACCCCTTATGAATTATGAAAAGGCAGAAAGCCTTCCTATAAATACTTGAGAGTGTGGGGGTGTCTTGCAAAGGTAATGGTACCTACACCAAAAAAGATAAGAATAGGTCCAAAAATAGTTGATTGCATCTTCATTGGTTATGCCCACAATAGTAGTGCTTATCGGTTCGTTGTGTATGAATCTAAAAACCTTAAGATTCACAAGAACACGATAATAGAATCTAGGAATGCATCATTTTTTGAATATGTATTTCCTTGTAAATCTAAAAAGAATGGTCCAAGTTCATCTAAACGAACGTTTGAAATTATTGAAGAGAATAGTCAGGATCATCAAGAAGCTGAAACTGAATATGAAGAGGAAAAGCCTAGATGAAGCAAAAGGGCAAGGACAAAAAAATCATTTGGACCAAACTTTTTGACCTACATGTTAGAGGCTAAACCTCAAAGTTTCAAAGAAGCTGGAAGCTCATCTAAGGGTCCTTTATGGAAAACAACCATAAAAAGTGAAATTGATTCCATCATGTAGAATCATACTTGGGAATTAGTGGACCTTCCTCCAGGAAGTAAACCGCTAGGTTCTAAGTGGATTTTCAAATGCAAAATAAAAGCAGATGAAACAATTGACAAGTATAAGGCTAGACTTATTATAAAAGGTTATAGACAAAAAGAAGGCCTTGATTACTTTGATACTTATTATCCTATAACAAGAATAACCTCCATAAGAATGATTTCAGCGATTGCCGCTTTGCGGAATCTTGAAGTATATCAGATGGATGAAAAGACTGCTTTTCTTAATGGAGACCTTGAAGAGGAAATTTACATTGAACCAGAAGGTTGTATTGCTCCAGGACAAGAAAAGAAAGTCTACAAACTAGTGAAGTCTTTGTATAGACTTAAACAAGCACCACAGTAATGGCATTAGAAATTTGACAGTGTTGTGATGTCAAATGGTTTTCAAATTAATGAGTGTGACAAGTATGTTTATGTCAAAAAAATAGACGTTGGATATGTCTTTTTTTGTCTGTATGTAGATGACATGCTAATTGTGGGTAGTAATGATCGGATGATCAAATCTACCAAAAACATGATGAACTTTAGATTTGATATGAAAGACATGGGACCTGCTAATGTGATTTTGGGAATCAAAATTAAGGGTCGCCTGATGGACTCATCTTGAGTCAGTCACACTATGTGGACAAGATACTTGATAAATTTAATAAAAATGACTTTGGCGTAGACAGAACACCAATTGATATTAGTCAACATTTGTCCAAAAATAGAGGAAAAAGTATATCCCAGGTAGAATATGCTAGAGTGATAAGCAGTTTAATATATTTAATGAACTATACAAAACTAGATATTACCTATGCTGTGACTAGTCTGAGTAGATTCATGAGTAATCCAGGAAATGACTATTGGAAAGCGATTGTTTGAGTACTTAGATACTTATAATATACTCGTGATTATGGGCTACACTATACAAGAGATCCTGTTGTTCTTGAAGGATATTCTGACGCAAGTTGGATATCTGATATATAAGTTTCTAAAACTACAAGTAGATATGTGTTCAGTTTGGGAGGCGTAGTAGTTTCATGGAAGTCCTCAAAGCATATGGTAATAACAAGATCCACTATAGAATCTGAATTTGTAGCCTTAGATAAAAGTGGTAAAGAGGCTTAATGGCTCAGGCATTTCTTGAAGGATATTCCTAAATGGCCTAAACCTATGCCTACAATATACATATATTGTGATAATCAATTTGCTATTGCCAGGGCACAAAATGTCATGTACAATGGTAGGTCAAGACATATATGTCGCCAACATAATACTGTTAGACAACTAATCTCGACTGGAGTCATGACAATAGATTATGTAAGGTCTAAAGAGAATATTGCGAATCCGTTAACCAAAGGACTGAATATAGATCAAGTTGAGAAAACATCAAGAGACATGGGACTTAAGCCCATAAAAGAATAGGTTGAAATAGTAGAAACCCAACCTTATTGATTAGAGATCCCAAGATCTAAGTTCAATGGGACAACTAAGCTGAATAGATCGAGTGGGATCACTATGGGAGTTACCCCAACCCATTCCTAAAATGAAAACAATGATACCCATAGGGAAATGTTAAGCAGTTTACTTTCAATGATTCTTATACATCGAATACAATGAGAATTCGAGCAGAGATCCCATCAAGAGAAATGGAACTTAAGCCCATAAAAGAATAGGTCAAAACAGTAGAAACCCAACCTTATTGACTGGAGATCCCAAGATCTAGGTTCAATGGGACAACTAAGCTGAATAGATCGAGTGGGATCACTGTGGGCGTTACCCCAACCCATTCCTAAAATGAAAACAGTGATACCCATAGGGAAAGGTTAAGCAGTTTGCTTTCAATGATTCTTATACATCAAATACAATGAGAATTCGAGCGGACTAATGCAGGTTACTCTTAAGTAAGAAATCACCTGTGTGAGACAGAAGTGGAGCCACTTCAAAGGAGAATTGCTATGGCTCAATTTTTTAGAAACTCTTGCAAAACCAAGGAGATGTTCATGGCCAAAATAAACATAACCATGAGAACTGAAACTGTGTCAGGAAAATACATGTGTGAGGTATGTTATCATTTACACAAATGAAAAAACAATTCAAGGACATCGTGTCTACTGGTCAGCCAGTAAAATAAGCATACTTTCACAAGGGAAGGTTCAAGGGTTAAAGCCTTCCTATCCTATGCAGGTATTAACCGTAGAACTCTATCACCATGTAGTGTCTTTGTTTTCTCTTGTCGTCAATCAATTTCATTCATGTGGGAGATTGTTAGAAAAAATGGTTAATAACCATTTTGAGGAGCCATTTTGAGGCATAATTTGAGTGGGATCTACTTTATAAAAGTGATAGGTCTTGGCGGATTAGAGTTCTCCATCGTGAGAAGATCGAAATCATATATTTATATGCTCAAAATGGTAATTGGGTGAATGAGAAATTGATGCTCAAAGTGTGCCCATTGACATTTGAATTTATTGGAAAAAATGCCTAAATGTCGAGTCCCACATCGGTTAGGCATTAAAACTTGACATCCCCTGACATGTATAAGTACTAGGAAAGTCCCACATCGGTTAGGCACAGAAGTTTGATATCCCCTGACCTGTATAAGTACTAGGGACTTTCTCCACGTCTAGGCACACAAAAATAACACATAGTTTTTCTTTTTCTCTTGTTTTTGAGTTTTTGTTCTCTTCTTCTCGAGTCTTTCTTTTTGAGTCGGTTTTGGCGAGTAGTCATTTTTGGTGATAGAGGAAGACACTGTTTCAAGTTTGCCGGAGGCGGTGTTTGAGTATGCATAGACTATTGTCTGTTATCGTTGTATCCTTGGAGATATTTAAGAAAAGCGTGAGCTACACGTGACTATCATTTTGTTCCAATTCGGTTTGAAGGTTGAGAATTCTATTGTAATGTTGAAAAAAGGAACCACCTCTTGAGTCATTGTTGTTTACTTATTGAGCTACTATAGTAATTATGGATCATCTTCAAGATTAATCAATAATTATAATTAAAATAGGTAGCCAACGAATTCAGCCAATGTCTGTAAAGGTTGAGGGATTTCGTAGCTGTGATTATAATTTTCTAAATAGGAATTAATTTAATTAATTAAGTTTGCTAATTTAGCCCCAAAAAAAAAAAAAAAAAAAAAGAGTTGCACTTAAATAATTTAATGAGTGCGGACAGGCTGCTAATTGAGTAGGAGTATGTGTGTGTGTGTGTATGTTTTCAATTCCAGCTTTATTCTCCCGAAAGCTCCCTTGAATGCTGACAAGACGAGGGTGACAAATTAAGCTACTAAAAGAGATACTCCAAATTGATAGAAAAGTTGCGCACTACAAAGTTCCCATTATGCATATTACATAACTATCAGAATTTAAATAAAAAGGAAAAAAATACCTAAATATTTAGTTCATTGTAGCACTAAAGTTTCCTCATTCTCATGATACCTCCACTGGGATTATCATAGTCATGTCCTTTACCAAAGTGTATAATAAAAAGATTTATGACTGCAAGAGTAAGATCAGCTTTAGTGATAAATGACGTTCAAGTTACATGCTAAAAATTCTTGAATATATATATATATATATATATATATATATATATATATTGTTGATGTCATATATGTGAAATATTTAATAATGTTAAATATTTTGCTTGTAACTTCACTAAACGAACGAATACCGTCTCTTGAAACTTGAAACTGATTATCATCAATATATTGAAAACAATTTGTATACTTATTTAATAAAAATTGAGCTAGCTTCATTTGATATAAAACAATTTGATATTATAACTTCTGTACAAAAGCATGAGATATTGTACTTCAAAATCTGAAAACAAATTTAAATTAATTTAAGGGTATATTGATGCAAATGTGGATTGCAACTGGCTATAACCAATCGTTCATTCCTTTAATGGAAGCATATACATTAGTTTTTGACTCATCCTAAATATAAAATTCATCATACGTTTTTTTTATTTTCAATTTGCCATATCATAAACATTATTTAACATATATCTTATTGCTATTTTTTGCTTGAATTTTCATACATTTATTGGATATTGCATATCTTTAATATATAACTCACTCCATAGCCTATTCAAGTTATAAATTAGTTTGATAACATGAGAATATGTGCGACGTGCCCACCACTTGCAAAGATCTATTAGCTCTCTCTCTCTCTCTCTCTCTCTCTCTCTATATATATATATATATATAATTAGTCACACAAGTTGTTATTGGGATTAATAGACTATTAGTAACAACAAGTCGTGACTAAAAATATAATTAGTTATAAGATAATTTTTGTTGTGATTAACTAAATTAGTGTCTAGTTTTTTTAGTGAGAGCTTCACCTAAAAATGACAAATGGTCATCCTGGCTAGCTAACTAGCGTAGTACTTCAATAATTGTAAGAGATATTCTTTAAGAAAATGATACATTCTCATATATATAAGAGAAAAGTGGATCCCTACAAGAGTCATGATCCACAGTAAAATTATGATGCTTTCGACATCAACTCTTGGCCTATCAAGTCCGTTCATTATTAATATATATTTACACGTTACGTAAAAACAAAAAAAAAATGATATAATTAAAACTAAAATGAAAGAGAGTAAAAAATATTAGGATGTTTGAAAAACTCAGTTTGAACCAATAATTCACATTAAAAACATTGTATTAATTTAAAATTTACAATAGAAAATATTATAGCAAAATTGATAATTTGAATCGCAAAAACCGTGGCTTCAAAACACTCTGATATTAAATAAGTTGGGAGCCATCCTATTAGGATGTTTGCAAGTCATGATTCAAAACGATATTTTACAGGAATTAGTTTTGAGGGCATCAATGAGATATCAGATAAGTTGTAAGTCTGCACTACTTGCAATATGCTCCATTTGAAAGAAAGCGAACAAAATTATGCAAAGATATCATATAAATGTTTGACATATATAACGATTATAAAATACAATAAAATTTAATAATTACTTTTTCCTCGTTTTATTTTCAGCATAAAAAGTACATGGTTACTTGTGCACATGATGAGATAAAGGTTTCCTATTTGACAAAACCTACCAACCCCTTTTAACATTTTTCTACGTCCGCTCCTAACTTTTACATTATAAGACAATTTATAATTACAATAACTTGAAGGAACCACATACTATAATTAAAATAACATTTTTTTCCCTTTCATTCAGTTTGGTATGTTTTGTTTTGGGTTGGTGAGAAACCTAGCAGTGCTTAGAAAGCTAAGTTTAATCTCTAACCTCTGAGAAAATCCGATAACTTACAGATAATTACGTACTTATAATATGTTCATCGCATATTTAACAACACATGACAATTGATGATCATCATCACCATCAACGGTCGAAAAAGGTTCTAAATAATAAAAACAGATGTACTCGATGATCATGAACCAGACTTGCTTGGTTATATTTTGTAGCAGATCATGTTCACTAATTTGGAGCCATTTTTGTCCCTCTAATTACCGGTGACTTCTCACTTCACTAGCACTGCATATGCATATATGTGTATTTATATGCATATATACAAATATATATATAGACATATATATATATACATTTTTTATATGTATATACTTGCTAGTGCAAATTTTGTCCCATTTCTATGGTGCTGAGGGCATTATTCAATTCGAAATCATCGAAATAATCCAATCCAAAGTCTTGAATCCCGAAATCCTGGCAATCCAATAGCCATGATGAGCAGTTGTCCTCAAAAGATGGCAATATTCCCATGTGATCATCACTATTAAGCACTTTTTGATCTCCACTTAGCAATGTTGGATGATCATGATGGTCATGATCATCATCACATAATGAGCTCCACAACATTGCATGATCAAGCTGGGGATTGGACTTGTCCACCGGCCACAAGATATTGTTCATTAGAGACTCGTCGGTGTTGCAAATGGTGTCTAACAAATTAAGGTTGGACTCTTCACCTCCGGAGGCAAAAGAGTTCTCGGGGGCGGGCGACGAGCTCGAGTAGTTGACCTCCTCCGAGTTGATGGTGCTACCGGAACTTTCTTGTGGCAAGCTGTTACTTATGATATTGTTACTACTACTAGTAGTGGTACTATTAACATCTTGGGGATCAATAGTAGCACTAGTACTAGTACTATTTTCCATGGTTTTATTGTTTGATGGTAATTGATCATTATTAATATCCTTGTGGAGGGGTTCATGAGTGACAGGGTCTATTCCCATCTTGAAAAGCTTTTTCTTGATATGGGTGTTCCAATGATTCTTGATTTCATTATCTGTTCTCCCTGGCAATCTTGATGCAATCTTGGACCACCTGCCCAAAATGTTCAAAATCATAACAAATTAAACAAAAAAATTCCACCAATAATATATATATATATAGAGAGTAGTGAAATATTAATTATGTATATAATTGTTAAGATAATATGGGGAATTTCTTGTTTATTCATCAAGAAATAATAAATTTAATTGAACATTAAGCAAACAAATTGCTGAAGAAATAGTCATGACGTCTATCACAGGTAGTACTGTAGAAAAGTCTAAATCAAAAATTTTCTGTGGAAATTGTATGTATCAAATTATGGATAGAATAGTCGTTGGTTTATAATATGAAAGCATGTCAAAATTCCCTATAATGGCAAGAATACTTGTGAAACCAAGGAAAAAAGGGTGTTCAGCTAGTAAACACTTTTTTTTGGCTAGTAAAATTAATTGTAATTAATATGTTATCTCCTACAATTAATAAAGGTGAAAAGTTATAGGAAATTAAGAGAAAAAATGTTAGTGTTTATCAAGCATATCCTCCTAGAAAGGTCAAGAAATTGGTTTGGCTATAGCTGTTTCAAAAGAGGAGTCAACTACAAGTTGCCTATATAAAAAACAATAATATTAAATTGAGAATACGTTTAATGTTTTTCAACTTGATGATGGAAACAGAAATAAAATTGAAAACAACGTGGGAACTATAGGTAGACACAACAAAAAAAAATTGTCAAATATTCTACTTTATATCTTGTCAATTAGAGAAACAAAAAAGCAAAATTAGCAGTTTGTCCAATAGAAATTAAAGGCTGCACCAAACCCTGTCGATTCTAACAAATTAATCATGATCAACGATCATCATCATCTACACTGCTCCGGACAGTAACAAACACTGGTGATCTTGAACAAAAACACATATTATACGATTATTGTATAATTATCAATATATAAATATATATATATATGTATGTATATAACTAGAAAGGGTATTCAACCTATTTCCAAGACGAGCATGAAGATCAATGACCAGCTGTTCCTCAGCCTCGGTAAGGAGGCCTCTCTTGAGGTCAGGGCGGAGGTAGTTGGTCCAGCGGAGGCGGCAGCTCTTGCCGCAGCGGCGGAGGCCCGCGAGCTTGGGAACGGCCCGCCAGCAGCAGTGGCCATTGGTGAGAATGAAGTTGATGAGCTTCTTGTCCTCTTCAGCTGTCCATGGCCCTTTCTTCACACCTAGTTTGTCACAACAAGGTTGCCTCCCCATAGTATATACTAACTAGTAATTATAAGTACTACTATTTGTATTACTATTATTATGTACTATACTCTAAAATTAATGAGCTACAATATTAATATTAACACAAGGACTAGCTAGTGGCGCTGAGGAAAAGTTCTGACAAGAAACAAAAAAGGCACAAAATTTTTGAAGTTAAGTAGGCTAAGGGTTCTCACCAAAACACAACTTGGTAAAGACCCCAAAAAGCCCCACACCCACACCCACATTTATATAAAGATCCACATGAGGTCTGCAGCTTATTCAACATATCTCGTGATTATAAACAAACATTTTCACACAGAAAAGTGATGAAATATTTTTTTATTTTTTTAAGTTTTGTGAGGGATAAGTGGGGTCCACCATTGGGTTGTGAAAGGGAAATGGGAACTAATGATTTGTGGAGTTATGGTTCTGGTGCATGTGGGTATACTAAATGGGTGGCCAAGAGGGATGGGTGACCCAAGAGCAAAGCTCCATGTCAGCATTTTATTTTATTTTTTTGTTACCAAAAACTTTTCCCATATTCCTTTTCTTTTTTTTCTTTCTTTTTAGACTTCTCTTATCTGAACCCTTATCCTTAGGTACATTTTAAAACTCTCAAGGTGTTTTTGATACTTTAATTTTAATATATCAATTATAACTATAAACAATATAAAATTTTTAACAGTTACAGCTCTTATATAATATAATTTTTAAACTTAAAACATTAATTATAATTAAAATTTTAAATAAAAATTTAAATTTTATCAAAAGCATATTTTTTATAAATCTCCTGATTAAAAAATAAATATTTATTGATAAGTGTCTTTTTCAATTCCAGAAGAGAAATTGCTTTTTTGTTTTTGCATAAAATTGTTATTCCTATTTCCTACACAAACCACACTGCCCTTGTAGCTTGGTTGCAATCTTACTCAACCATTCCATCATCCATTTCGTCATCACCACCTTTACGTGTCCTTATTGTGGACTCTCATATGGTGTTGCGTACAAGTCTAAAATCCTGCTCTGCGCTATCAATATCAACCGTTTGATCACAAGGGAAAATTATCACTTGCTACATGATTTTCTTTCCGTTTGATTTTTATTTCCCTTTTGCTGATAATTTACTACTCTGCAGGAGAAATTTTTAGGACCTTAAAATTTTTTTGGCTTTTATGTTGAAGAAAAGAACTCAATTAATTGTAGTCATCTTAATCATTGTTTTTCTAGCTTATGGGGGAGACCTTAATTTGGTCATGTGTTTCTTTCAAAGTACGACCAATCACAACACGCCGTAAGTTTTGAGACAGCCAAGCATGCACTTCCCTTCTGTCTGGGACGTTGAGTACATAGAAAAATATTTAGGCAGTACGGAAAATGAGTTTGAGGTAAAAAAAAAAACTTTGTTCAAACTTATTTCGTTATAATATTTTTATTGTAAAATTTAAATTGTTATAATAGAAATTGAAACTTATTTTCCAAACGGTCTAATTATCTTTAATTTACGATCATGTGACTTATTCCATAATAAGCAAATTAAAGAAAATTTAGCTAGCCATTTATGGCTATAATTAAAAAAAAAAAAGCTCAAAAGGAGAAGTATTTATATATAACAATTATCAACAAGTAGCCAGCAGGCTAGTGATTTAATTTGTTTAAATTCGTAAATAAAATAAGTGTTTAATTAAAATATGTAATATATAAGGTGGGTTTTAAAAAAAAAAATACATTGCCAGATTAAATCCCAATGCTAATAGACCAAACAGTCTTAGGCTTGCAAGTATCAATTGGAACCATTAAAAAAAACAGGAATTATCAATTTGGCCATCAAAAGAAATGACAAACAAATATGTCCAAAATGTAACTACATTAGCTAGTCAAATATTTGACAGTAGAACGCGCACATTGGAATATGTAGATTTCATCAATTTTTCTTGGCAGGAGAAAAGAAAGTCATAACTAGCAAACAATCACAGTAAATTTTGCAATTTCTGTGTTCTCTGTTATTTTTTCAAACTTGTGTTTGTTTGAAATCAGATTATCCTAATTTATGCATGACATTTACTTTGGAGAAACGACACCAATTCGGTATATAGGTGAAAATATTGCAAAATTATAAAATCGTAATTTTCTATGTTGTTAACAACAAGGAAAATTGGCTTAATTAATATATATTTCATAAATCTCCTGGACAAAAACACTTGTACATATTTGTTATTGGTGTCTTTTTAATAGCGACATTATAATAATAATATAAATTTTAATTCAGTACTAACTTCAACTCAAAAAACCTATCTAATTTTTTAATTATAAGTAGATTGAGATCTATTGAATCCTCTCTACACACGAAATATGTAGAAAACATGCCAACATGCATGCCACGTCGGTTTTAAGACAAAAATTTTCACTATCATCTAGTGTAAATAAAGGTGTATTGTTCTTCCCTAGTTAATAAAATAGAATAATCATTCTTAATTAATTATGTTACAATCGATCGTTAACAAATATTATTCTAATACCATGACTTGATCAGTACATTTCCCTCTGAGATATTATCTATACTTTCTCAAAACTATGTTAATTCTATCTTTGCACTAATTGGGCAAAAGTTATTACACACCCTCTTTAGGTTCGTACACAATATGCGTGCATATCTAACTAAAAACAGACAACAAGATTTTGTACACATGCGTGCGTATATATACATACATATATATACATAAATATATGTGTGTATGTTAATGCTAGCACGTACATATATTTGTTACTACGTACCATACATACCTAATTGCAACCTATATTGGCATATTTAGTTTATAGGTTCGAAGAAAAATTCAAATTTTGTGAGAGAAAGAATATACTAAAAAAGGTTAAAATTGTGGTTGAACTTAAACAGAATTTTGTGAGAGAAAGAATATACTAAAAAAGATTAAAATTGTGGTTGAACTTAAACAGACGTCTGGGCATTCATTCAATATGATCCTAGGTTAAATGATTGGCAAAGGAACGTGTACAAAGCCTTTTATACTCATCATAAATGTGGTTTAATTAATTTGTTTAAAATCCAACGGAATAGGAATTGCTAGAAATCTAGGACAAGTAACAATGATAAATTAATTATTTGTTTGATTGAGATTTTAAGTGTTACATACGTTGTCAACTTATAAATTGCAATGTCCCATAAAGATTTCTACATACACACGTACACGTGTCATTTGAAGGAGATAACCCTAGCAGGTAAAAGAAAAATGTTTTCGATTAAGAAAGCTTCAAGTTCACACTTGTTGTGATTTCCTATTAAAAGGATTGGACGAAACATGGGTTACCTTTTATTTTTTTGATAATGTTGGGGTAGTTACTTATTCCATTTCTTGGTTTTTTGACTTGTGTCTCTTGGCTTAGGTGAACTTGTAGTACTCAAAATGTTGACCCCTTTTTCTTTATAATTGAGTTCTACACTTCATCTTCTTTATATATGTATCCTAAACAAAGCCCTAATTTTTGAGTAACTTGATATTATCCACTCGTTAATGTTGGTATTATATACACAAGTACTAATAGTAAACAATTTGAACACATCATTTGATACATATGTGTGATCCAAAATACGTCTAAGGGCTTAATCCAATTTCAAGTTCCAGGTGTCATATTTTCATGTACAAACATATAGTATAACTTGCAAGGCACTAGAGATAGATCCTCGTGAAGATATGTTAATAACTTCTTTCCGTCGTTTGGTCATTGATACTCTACTTTGTACGTACTCTCAATTTTTGTATTTAAATATTCTTTCCCCGTAAGGAAAGTAAGGAAATTCATGGGACAACTTTACTTGCCATGCATGCATATATAGTACTTCAAATAACACTTGCTGCTTGCTCATGGTCTGCCGGTTCGATCGGTATGTTTTTTTTTTCTTCTGTTCCCCGTTAATATCATGGCACGTCAATTAAAATGTTTTAAATGATATTAATATTTTAAATTAATTTATGTACCATCGTGCTTTAATTGACGTTGTATGATATTATTTAAAAGACATTAAAAGAAATAGAAACAAGATAATACGTTAGTCAAATCTCAATTTTGAAATAAAATATTATTGAGGACTGCTACGTACCCTCATTAATGGGTTTCTATAGTAATAAAATATTGTTCTTTTATATTAATTTTGAGGCACATATATATATCGACAGGTGGAATATCTATTTTTTTAGGTTAAAAACAGGTGGGTGGTTATGATGCAAAGGCAAGAGCAAGCCAAGGGGGAACAAATATATGGCATTGCTTGCAAGTGAGGATGACCATAGTTTAAGCACAAACATTATAACGGTAGCTGTTGAAGGTTCATGATCACTTCGACGACCTAGCTAGATGATTCCAAATATAATTAATATTAATACATTAATAATTAATTGTGGTAGTATTTTTCACACACTTTTGCAGTTGCTTCCATTGTGGATTTTCATACATTTTTTTTTCTCTAAAATGTGCATATAATATACTGTTGGCTTTTCAACATTATTTGCATATGTTATTTCCTTATATATGTATGAGGAATATTCAAAAGCTTCATTTTTTTTTACCCTCCAAGAAAGCAGCATATTAACTACGAAGAAAAGTCACTTGTAATTCAAGAAACATAAGAGTAAAGTAGATGTATCCATGACATGAACAATTGAATTAGCATAATATATATAGTATAAAAATTATCAGGTAATTAATTCTAATAGCAAAATATAGTCTTAAGCATTTTCACCATAATATACCGTATTTAAAAGTAATTACAGATATAGTATTAATAAATAATTAATCACGGTCCACATCCACTCGTGCGAATAATGGTCATCCAAAGAGCTGCATAATAATAATAATTATAACATAATAATAAATCAAGGGTTAATCAGACAGCACTTAGCTTGTCTTAAAGCGACTTGTGAGCTACCCAAGTGATATTATATTTTCATATAACTACTACTTTTTTAAATCTCTTAAAAAGACTGAGTTATATCTTACCATTTGACAATTTAATTGACTTTAAAAAAACACCAATACAAGAGACCAATCCAATTACGTAATTAGGGAGTAATGCAATCGTCATTAAAAAAAAGAAGCAAACATTCAAAAAACAACAATAACTTTCGAAAAACGAACAACCAAAGAGCATATTTATGGAATATTGACAAGTAATAGAGGTCTCCAATAGAGAGACTTTGGGTTTTTTCCAATTTAAAAAACTTGCACTAATTTCCATAATGCAATCTCGTACGCATGGTTGAGAACTAATGGTCAAGTAAACGTGGTTAAAGCATTCAATTGAAGAAATTTAAATTGAGATTTTTACAACATATATATGTATATGGTTGATACTTTTCTACATTTTAACGACAAGACATTCTAAATATGGAATTTTTTTTCCTTCGTCATTTTTTTTTTTCTCAATGTACTAGTGGCCATCTTTTAGTCTTGCAAGATACATCAAAGGGGTTTTGAATTTTTAAATAAGCGAGGATTTTGGTAGATGGACTGCATGTGTATGCATATTTTGTTATTTTTTCAAAATTGGAAGAGACACAATAATGGTGGTGAAAGTGAAAGGTAATTCAAGGGGAGTATAGTTTGTTGCCTCTTTTCAGTACTTTTAGCTAGCTAGGATTTTGTGTATATGTGGGAAGAATTCTATGGTAGGATATGGGTGTGTGACTCTACTAATACAATACGACTTTTGAAGATCAAATCATATTAGAAAATATCATAGCTTGATGGAGCTAATTAAAATTGATCTAACAGTCAAAAGTCAGACTATTATCTTTTTTCTTTTTTTTTTTTGCATACTTTACTACAAAACTTTGCGTGCTTTGATCTACTCTAAGTGAATTTCATGTAGGCGCATGTGTGCATTTCTGTTAATAGTCTTTGATGGATGATATGGGAATTCTCTCTTGAAGAATTCATGCATGATCTATTGGAATTAATCTAATATATGGGCTAATATATTAAATAAATATGTATTAAGGGCTATCATATAAGGTTAGCCTAACTAAAGTGATCAATTTGAGTTTTGGGCTTTTAATGCATCACTAAGTGTGGGCCTCCTATATATAGAGACTAAAATATAATTACTGATTTTATGATAGGCTAAATTGGTAATAAATGATAACTGTTAGGGTTAGCAGTTATATAAGGAGTTGTGATCTCCAAGTCAGGACGTATGTTATTTTTCTGTCACCTATCTACAAAGAGATTACAGAAGCATTCTTTGAAAGAGAACTTACATACTAGACTTAGAAGATCTTCAACCTACAGATTCAGGCATATCACATTCAATGGGTTCAGGTTAGCTTTCGCATCTTATTAATTATTTTAGTAATTTAACATAAATGATCCTAGATGATGATAGTTTTCATCATAATATTTTGTTCTAACATGGTCGGGTTAAAAAAAACCCATTTTAGCTATAGAACACACCTTAATTTTAAGACAATTTATCATAACTAAACTTTAGACTACCTTATCGATAGGATTTTTTTTTGGGTCACCTAAGAAAAATTTTCCCTCGCTCTTAACACATTAATTAATTAAGTACATTGAAAGATGGGTTCTATCTTACAAACTGATTCTTGAAAGTGTGGTCGCATATATACACCCCATTTGTGAACCAGATAGTTTACCTAAAGGTGAAGACAATTGCTTGAGAAAATAATATACAACCCTAAATATATAAACATATATATATATATAGCACTTGTCTTCTTTAGCAAAGATGATATGTTGTTCACTAGTGTATACTAATACTAGGTGTCCAAGTCCACAATAGGTAAAAGGTCTCTTTCCTTGCGTGGCCGACTAAAGAAAGATTTGAGCTTAAGAGTCAAACTTGTAACGTATCACTCTTTTTCTCTGAGCTCCTCATTGTTTTTTTAGTCATGCTTACCCATCATGAAGCAGATATACACGTGTCTTGTAAGTAAGTCATTTTAATTAGACTTGATCTTCCTGTATTTTGCTTTGCTAGTACGGATGGGTACTTATAGAAGGGATTCAATCGTGTAGAAAATAACATTAATATTGCACTTATAGATAGGGGCGGAATCAAAAAAATTAGTCTTGAAGGAGAGGTTATGACTAGACTAAAAAGGTGGTAAATAAAGAGAATTTTAGGAAAGAGAGGTGAAACACAATTTTAAAAGAGGTAAAGCACAAATTTTCTAACATTTTACTCTCGCGTTACGTGGTTTTGTCTCTGCTCTTGGCTATTTATTGTGTATACGTGTGTTATAATTTTGCTTAGGTGGCTAGTTTTTAAGGTGAGACATTGCTGGATCAACAAAGTTCATACATACATACAACATATATATACATAGATGCACATATACACTCATAATCGTTATGTGTATATAATCGTTAACAGCTATACACTTTTGAAGAGACTAAGTAAGCTCAAACTAGATAGTGGAGTCAAGAGAAATAAACTTACGCAAGTTGGGAAGAGAATATTATTTGTTTGACCGAAACTATCAGCCTTAAAACAGACGATGCATATTGTTAAGAACCACTATCTGGTTTTGATTCAAACCACAATAATTGAGAGCTTCTTTTTGTTTGAAGATTCAAAAGAGGAAAAAAAAATGGCTGAATAAAAATAGAAATATCGTCATCTGGGCACATCTAGTTCATTCTATACCACTCCTACATTCCATTGAAAAATTGTAGTGTCCATGACTAGTTTTTTTCCATATTTGTGCGTACCACACTTTTTTTGTTCTTTTACATTGGATAAAAGTTCAGGCAGAAAAATAGTTCCGTCAAAGATTGGGAAGAAAAAAAATAGGAGAAAGAATAATAATATTCCAGTATCATATGTCACATACCACCAATTGCCATTTAAATTTAAATTCCACTCGAATTTTGCCATCCAGAAGTAAGAATATTAAATCCCAAAACCGTGATCCGGGTTTTGAATTGGAACAACACCTCTCACTTTTATGACAATTCTTTTCATTTATAATAGAAAAAAAAATGTCAAACTTTTTATAGAAATTAGTAGAAGCATTAAGCATTAATATATATATATATATATATATATATATATATGTGTGTGTGTGTGTGTGTATATATTTCAACTTCAGCAGAAAAACGAGATATTGGTTGACGTTTATCTACATTAACTGAAGCATTTCTGGGTTCAAATTCTGAGATGTAGATTCATATATAGAATATATGTCATTTATTTGTACGGCTTGCTATTGTTTCATAGCTAGAAACATGTTGTTTGCAGCTCAAAACACTGTATTTTCTCCAGTTATAAAAGAACAACTTTTTCGTCTAAATTTTCTGTCGTTTGAGTTGTAAAATGACATGCAGTTTTTTTCCTCCGAAAAAAAAAATGACAGTAGTTTTTTTCTCTGTTGTGAAGTTTTCTGTCTTAATCCAAACAAACTAAAAAAAAAAAAAAGAACTAGCTAGAAGGGCTATAAGCGATTTTTCGTTTTGTTGGCTAACTTTTGCTGTCGTGTAGGACGTGTCATATTGACCTCATATTTGGTGTCGGTAGTTAGTGTTTGCCACACAAACGACATGTTGATGCCGGACAGAAAAGGGTTATATTTTTAATGGATTTTTTTTCCCCTTCAGCCAAAAAAAATGTGTTTGTCGTTTCCTTTTTTGTACCCGAAACAATGTGGTTTCCCCCCCACGTTTAACAACGTGCTGTCGTTTGTTTAATTGTTTCCAGAAAAAATATCGTTTGTGGTACAACCTCTGCTGTCGTTTCTACCAACTGCAAACTTTGTACGTTTATACATTAATATCTATCTTCTTCAAAGTTTTATTTTTTATGGCATGCAGTAAAAGGAATGCTCTTTGCACGAAGAATAAAACGCTCAACTTATTTGGACGACAAGCCGTTTTAAAAAAAACACAATCTAATGCCCCGTAAGCCCTAGAAAACGACATACAAGTTCCTTTTGTGTGTTCGCGTAGTTTGGGAGGGGCGGGGTTGCGACAAGTCGTTAGGCGATACAAATAACAATAATTTCACGTTAGCTCTCCGTAAATTCATTTTTGTTCTCCTCTTTTTTCCACCCCTTTTATTACTGTTGCCACCAACGGCGCATACAATTTTTTTTCTTTTCTTTATCTTTTGGTTAAAAAACATGTAATTCTATACATATCAGAACGTAAAATTTGCTGTCATTAGAACGTACCAAACAAATAAATGTAGAGCAAATTGCAAATCGACTCAGATTTGTTTATTGCTGAGGGCACAACAATTACTCAGAACATTGTTTGCACCACACTTGAAATTCAAGCGTCAAAACAAGAAATATAAGGGTGTCAATAAAATTAGGAGAGTTGAAAGTTCCATCACCAAAATTCTATCTCGAAAAACAACCTTTACACCCTCTTTGCAAACTATATCTTTTACCAAACATTTCATTTTGGTCCGCCAAAATTGCCCATCATCTTGGCAATGATAGGGGCCACCTTGGGATTTGCTTGATACTTTGCAAGATCAGCAGGGTTCTTCATTACTGCACATTACACGAGCAAAATCATCGTATATGAGAAAAGCTACAATGAATCACTGGACTAGTCGTCAAAAAACAATAAAACTGCAAACACATGCATATATGTTAGCGTACAAGCACACGCGCAGTGGCAAAGCCATGAATTTTTTTTCAGCTGGCGTGAATGAAACAAAAATTTTAACAAAAATAATAGTACAGTCATTGTTGTTATAATTGTTTGATTTTTTTTTAATTCAAATTAACTAAGCTTCTACTTGAGTTTGATTAACTTTCTAAGGTTTACAATCTACCAAATTTAGAATAAGATAGCACTGCCATTGAAATGAATTAGAAATCTCATATGAAGTCATAATTAGAAAATTTTAGGAGGGGACAGACTAAAAGGAAAAACATGTGAGAAGAAAAAAAAAAAAAAAAGGTTGGGGTCAAAATAAAGGGGCCACCTTGGGGCCCTGGGCCTTAGGTGGCTCCGCTATGGAGTACACGCGCGCACACATATACAACACATACGTTAGATTAGAGAAAGAGGGTACCATCTTGAAGAGCAGCCATAACTTCCGGATCACTAAATGCAGCCATTAATTCAGGATCCTGTCAAATTTTTGCAATAAAAACACAAAATAGAATTATTGGATGAAAATACATCTTCCTCTTGAGCCAATATATGGAAAGCACATGAATGAATCGCTATTACACATATCATAATTATATATCAATATACATAATATAATTATGCATGAATATAGGTGCGACTTCCTACTTTATTTGTTCCATCGACAGTATCTCGAAGAGCAGAGTCATCAAAATTTTTTTTTAATGAAAATTATTGAAAGGGAATTATTTCCAATTAAGTCATGCAAGCGCTTACGTTCAAAATTTTGCTAAAATCAACGTTTCCAGGCACTCCACCGGGCATGCCACCAGGGAAAGCTCCAGGCATACCTCCGGCTCCAGGGAAGCCTCCAGCTCCTGGGAAGCCTCCTGGCATACCACCTGGAAAACCACCAGGCATTCCTCCAGGTTTTCTACTGGATGATGATTCTTCATGCTTCTTTGCCTTCTCGTATGCAGCCTTCAAAATGCAGAAGAAAAATTCAATCACGTGATAAAGATAGGAGGATAGCTTTGTTAGGAGTTGAATATAGAAAAACAGTTACCTGGGCTTCAGCACGGCGGCGATGTCTCTCATGCTCAATCTTTTTGTCCTCCCTCTCCTTACGCAGTCTGTCATATTTTCGACGGTGTTCCTCAATCTTGTGGGCATTTGGCTCAACCTGTGCAAGCCCAGGAATCACAGTTAAGAAGACACAATACCAAATCATGCACGAAGCAATTATCCAATCCAAGAGTTGTAGCATGTAACATTCTGAAGATATACTATGATTCTATGGAAGTCCATCACTCCACATAAGTTTCGTCTTATAAACAACCACTTGAAACTTTAAGTTTTTACAGACAGAAAAAACTTGGTTCGATACAGGAAACATTGAAAGGCGGGTCACTTATACAAAATACAGCCAACAACATCAAATGCAGGCTCTTCTAGAAGGAAAGTTAATCATAGATGAGCTTAGCATTTGTTTGACTGTAATGGTTTATTAAGGACTAGTATAACAAACAAACAGTTTATTAATACAGAATTAATTCTCCAAAGTTCTTTGATTTGATGTACTATATAAGCAAGAACAAACCAAGGACAGAAAGAGAAAGGTGAAAAAAACCTTCTTAAGTACAGCATTTATTTCCTCATCGTAATCCAAAGTTGATGCCAAATGAAGATCCTTCGCTGCTTCTTCCCATTGACCAAGCATTGCCCGTGCCATGCCACGAGACTTGTAACCTTTTGCTGAGTCAGGATTTATCTATTACAAAAGAAAAGAAAAATATCATAAGTTAGCGTTCTCATATTCCACATTCAAACTTAAACCACAAGCTGCACCTTTTTTTAAAAGGGTAAATTTTATGTATTCCCCTCAAACTTTGTCACTTGTGTCAATATGCCCTTCGAACTTTAAATCGTATCTATCGTGCTCCTAAACTATAATATTTCTCCAGATTCACCCCCAAACTTTGAAACATTTGTTTTTTGAATGACATGTTTGAGTTTTATTTGATTTAAAATTAAATATGATATTTAGGAGTTAATATAAATGTCTTTTTCACTTCAAAAGAATTAGTTGGACGCCAAACTCTTGTACATTCTATCTTTAAAGTACTGCTCAAAAGCAAGAGAAAGGAAGAAAAGTGAAAAACGCACTGTAATTCAAGCTAGTGCTTTAATAGTTTTGAGTAAACAGACAAATTTATCCTTTTAATGAGAGTAACAAGTATTATTTTATCGAACGTTTCAAAGTTCAAGGGTGAATATATAGTAGTATTATAGTTCAGGGGTACAACACGTACGTTTTAAAGTTTGGGGAGCATTTTGACACAAGTAACATAGTTCAAGGGGAATTCATAAAATTTGTCCTTTTTAAAATCAACTCATATTTCTCCTAGAAGCAAGTTTGCCTTGCTTAAGCAATACAAGAAACTAGAATTGCAAAAAAGCATGATTAGGAACGTCCTACTTTCTGTTAGTAAACTGATGTTATCACATAATTATACAGATATAGCATAATAGAAATATATGAACTACCATGTTATCTGCACTCATCTTTACTTAGAAGCAAACATAGTATAGCAAGCAAACCTGGAGAGCGGCATTGGCATCACGAATAGCAGCATTGGGTTTCTTCATCTTGATGTAAACACTAGCTACCAAAGACACCAAAAAAACACAATTTCACATCTAGAGCATCAAAAATTTTTAACAAACAGTCGCTGAAATCCCCATAACACAAAAACGAAGTGTCAAATACAACTATACCTCTTGTCGCATACATGATTGCGGATGTCGGATTAAGTGAAATTGCCTCAGTAAGATGCTCTATTGCCTCCTCCAAGTTACCTGAAAAATTTCCAACCAAACAAGTAACACACCGTCGCATCAAATGCAGAAGGGGCTAATACAAAACACACACTGTGTTGTAATTAATCGAATGTTCAAACTAACATTCTCGAGAATTACAAAAATTCCCTCCAGATTGTCAATACCTTCAAATCCCTCCCTTCTTGAAACTTTTCATTGACTTAATGTCCTAAATTTATACAAAGCCTCAGCTTTATTTTTACTAATCACCCTCAGCTCAGCTATCCCTAATCTTGTTTAAAGACAATGGTCATGTCTAATTATTTTTTAAAAATTTAACAATAAAGGTGGAATTTTTAAGGAAATATGAATTGCAAAAAGCATTATAAAATACAAAGTTGAATATCACATTTCACGAATTTTGCAATTTTCGCAATCTACAAAGACACAAACAGCTAGAAACAAAAGCACTACCTTCGGAAATGGTCTCCATGGCCTTAGCCTTGGCCGCCTGCGAGGCGTCACGATTTTCTTCGGTGACCTCCACTGACGGGTCTCCCATCTGCAACCACGAAAAGCAATTGAACACACAGGAAAAAAAAAAAAAAAAATTTAAAGAACAAAAATCAAAATCAAGCAAAAAGATTGGACCTTTTGTGGAGGATCATTATCGGGCTCAACAGTGTCGCCTTCTAGCTCGATATCGGATTCGATTATCTCGTCCTCTTCTTCTTCCTCTACTTCGACATTCCTGTGCGCGGCTTCATCATCCGCCATGTCCTCGTCGCTTTCATCCACCACATAGCTCTTCTGAAACCATTCACATTTCAACAGGACTCATAAACACAGAGAAACAACCACAATAAAGCCAACGAAAAACCCCTAAGGAAGAGCAAAGCAAGACAATACCGATTTGGAATCACCATGATGGTCAGCGGAAGGAGGGAGGTTTCCGCCGAGACTGCATCGAGAAGAAGCTTCTTCGAATGAGTTTCGAGAGAAGAAAGTTCGAGAAAATCCGAAACGCGAAAAAAAAAAAGAAAAAAAAAAGAGTGAAGATTGAGAGTTTATACCTCTCAATGTATTCGCGGAAGAAAGAGAGGGAAGGATCGCGGAGAATGGAAGGATTGGACTTGCACTGTTCGACGAAATGCCTCAATTGGCTGACCTTCGAAGCGTCCATGGCGGTCTGGCCTGCTAAGATTTTTGCGGCTCTCTGGCTTGAAGTGCAGAAGAGAAACGGGGAAACCGAAGTGAAATAGTCGAAGTTCGACTTTGGAAGGTTCTCCTGGCACCCTCTAAAAGCAAATGGATAGCGATCAAAGTGACAAGTGTCAAAGACTTTTCCTGTAAAAATTATATATTTTTAAATTGTTAGATTTAATTAAAATTATTTATTTTATAAATTTAATGACGGAAGAATTATTATTATTATTTTTTGGTTTTCATCAAAATAATTGCCCCATTTTTTAGAATTGCGTTTCAGGACTTTATTCTAATCTTGGGGTGTTGGCTAAATAAAGTACCCTTTATAGGATAGTAATGTGCTAAACACCTTTCGAAAAACCATGGGCCACTTGGGATGACTTAAGTTAAACCAGCTTGAAGTAATAGGGATTTTGATGGTAGCGGTATTTCACTCGTGCTACTATTGATTTTTATTCTCCGTCGTCGTATGATTTAAATCATACAGCGCGTTAAAATAGGTATGATAATGTTATCCCAAAACTCGTTCCACCGTATTTAAGCTCACACTAGACGTGCAACAATAATAGTTGCATGAGACGCATAGGGAGTGTGACGTAGCGGAATTAGAAAAAGCTATGCCAAAGGAAAAACCTCAATTTGAAGAGTAAACTCAACTTTAGTATTTAATATCTCAATTATTTAAGCTTAACTATTATAATAACAAATGACTATATTTATAGCCCACCCCTAATACAATAACAAAATACTCACTAAAACAAATAATAATAAATAAATAACAAAATTAAAGCTGAGTTGATACACTAAAATCAATGACAATGTAACCTTAAAAATAACGTCCATTATAGTATTATCGTAAAAAAATACCTAATGTAAAATATTATATACTTTTATACTTTATCTGGCAAAAAACAGAGCAGATATTATTAATGTCAATTCATGTATTTTGAAATTAATGGGCAAAATAGATATTTAAAATGTTATTTTGTGAACCAAAATCTTTGGCAGTAGGACAGCACCGCAGCGCTTGAAAACAGGGCCGCGGCGCTACAATCCAGTGCCGCGACGCTTGAAAATAGCGCCGCGGCGCTCTAATTCGGGAAACCAGCGCCGCGGCGCTCCAATGCGGCCTGATCATGTATTTACGTTTTTATGCGTTTTTGGGTTATTTTGGGCTAGGGTTTGAGTTCCCATACATATAAATACATCATATTTTCCATAGTTCATTAAAGAGTCACAAAATTTTATAGAGATCATAGTGTTGAAAGTGATACAGAGAACTCAGTTTTGTGAGCTTGTGAGTGATTGAGTGAGTGAATTTCTGTATTTGAGCGCTCTAAACACCGTTGTAATTTCTGTTTTGTGATTAGTGTATTGCTTCTCCTCTGCCCGTGGTTTTTTCACCATTCATTAGGGTTTTTTCACGTAAATCTTGTGTGTAATTTTCTCTCTATTTCTTGCTGCTTATTGCTTTAATTTCTAACAAGTGGTATCAGAGATTTGGCTTTGATTTGCAATGGCAACCATGAAATTCGATATTCCGCTGCTAGATCGCACAATGAGGTTTTCTCTATGACAAGTGAACATGCGGGCTGTTCTGGAGCAGATAGACCTTGATGGTGCGCTATTGGGTTTCGATAAGATGCCCTCATCATGGTCGAAGGAGGAAAATGAGTGTAAGGACCGAAAGGCTCTATCCCAAATACACTTTCATCTGTCAAATCAGATTTTACAGGATGTACTAAAGGAGAAGACTGCTGCTACTTTATGGCTCAAGTTGGAGCAATTATGCATGACCAAGAGTCTTACTAGCAAACTTCATTTAAAGCAGCGTCTATACTCTCACCGAATGTCTGAAGGTACATTTCTTGAGGATCACTTAACTGTGTTTACGGAGATTGTGTCTGATTTGGAGGCTATGGAAGTTAAGTATGATGAAGAAGACATTGGGTTAATTTTATTATGTTCACTGCCTTCATCATATGCCACATTTAGGGATACTATCTTGTATAGTCGTGACACTTTTACCCTAGATGAGGTTTATGAGACTTTATTTGCTAAAGAAAAGATGAAGCAGTTAGTTACTGGATCTGAAACACAAGGAGATGGTCTAGTTGTTAGAGGTAGAACCCAAGAGAGAAGTTCTGGGACTGAGATTAGAGGTAGGTCTAAATCCAAAAATAAGGAGAAGTTCTATAACTATTGCAAGAAGAAATGGCACATTAAAACTGAGTGTTATAAGCTATAGAATAAAAACAAGAGGGCTAAAAATCAAAAGGAGAAGAAACCAGATACCGGTGAGGCTAGTGTCATTGAAGAAGGCTCTGGTGGTGAGCTTTTGGTAATTTCTGATAGTGATTCTAAACCCTGTGAGGATTGGGTTCTTGACTCTACATGTATGTTTCATATGTGTCCCAACCAGGACTGGTTTTCAACATATGAAACGGTTCCTAAGGGCTCTGTTTTGATGGGAAACAACGCCCCATGCAAAGTTGCTGGTATTGGTACTGTCAGAATTAAAATGCATGATGGCATAGTGAGGACACTAGGTGATGTGAGGCATGTCCCCGATCTTAAGAGGAATTTAATTTCCTTAGGTACTCTTGATGCTAAAGGGTACAAGTACACCGGTGAAGGTGGAGTTCTAAAAGTCAGTAAAGGCGCTCTTGTGATGATGAAAGCACAAAAGAAGACTGCTAGTTTGTATGTTTTGCAGGGTACTACAGTTGTTGGTGATGCAAAAGTTACTACTTCCACTATGTCTGATGATGATCTCACTAAATTATGGCATATGTGACTGGGGCATATGAGTGAGCTTGGGATGGCAGAGTTGAGTAAGCAAGAGCTCCTTAATGTACAGTGCACAAGTAAGATGGAGTTCTGTGAGCACTGTGTTTTTGGAAAGCAGAAGAGAGTTCGATTTGACAAAGGCATTCACAACACAAAAGATATTTTGGAGTATGTTCATTCTGACCTTTGGGGACCGTCTATTGTTCTTCTTATGGTGGTGCTAATTATATGCTTACCATCATTGACGACTATTCCAAAAAGTTATGGACATTCTTTTTGAAGTAGAAGAATGATGTCTTTGCTACATTCAAAGATTGAAGACCATAATAGAAAAGCAGACTAGTAAGCCAGTTAAACGTCTCCGCACTGATAATGGCTTGGAGTTTTGTTCAACTGAATTTAATACCTTCTGTAAATCAGAGGAAATTCTGAGGGACTTAACAGTCCGACGTACTCCTCAGCAAAATGGTATGGCCGAGAGAATGAACAAGACGTTGATGGAGAAAGTGCGCTGCATACTCTTTAATGCTGGGCTACCTAAGTCATTTTGGGTTGAAGTCGCTTCTACAGCTTGCTATTTGGTTAATCGTTCTCTTTCCATCGCTATTAACAAGAAGACACCACAAGAGATGTGGTTAGGAGAACCTGTAGATTACTCAAATTTAAGAATTTTTGGTTTTCCTGCTTATGCTCATGTTGACAATGGAAAATTGGAGCCTAGATCCATGAAGTGTATATTTCTTGGTTACAAGTCTGGTGTTAAAGGCTATAAGTTATAGTGCCCGGAAACCAAGAAAGTTATTATCAGTAGAGATGTTATGTTTGATGAGACTTCCATGTTACATGGGACATCTACTACAGGGTTTAGTGATGTTGATCATGATAGATCTAACAAACAGGTGGAGTTTCAAATAGAGACAAGTACATCATCCGATTCTACTTCCCAGTCAAGTTCAGAGAGTCAAGGCGATAGTGCTTCCCCATCGTCATCACCACCGCCACCACAATACTCTATTGCTAAGGATAGGCCGAGGAGAGATGTTAGGCCTCCACAGAGATATGCTGAGGCTGACTTGGTGGCTTATGCTTTATCAGTGGCAAAAGGTATTGAGTTTGGTGAAGAACCTTCTACCGATTCAGAGGCGGTTAATTCAGTTGACTCTGGCAAGTGGATGATTGCTATGCAGGAAGAGATGGAATCCCTACATAAGAATGGCACATGGTATTTGGTGAAGTTACCCAAAGGGAAGAAAGCTGTTCGTTGCAAATGGGTATTTAAAAGAAAAGAAGGCACACCGAGAGTCGAAGATGCTTGGTACAAGGCTAGACTGATTGCAAAAGGATACAGTCAGGTTCCAGGTGTTGACTTTACAGATGTATTTTCTCCTGTGGTTAAGCATAGCTCAATTCGAGCCTTGCTTGGTATTGTGGCAACTTATGTTCTTGAGCTTGAGCAGTTAGATGTGAAGACTGCATTTTTGCATGGAGAGCTCGAGGAAGACATTTACATGTAGCAACCCGAGGGTTTCATTGTTACAGGCAAAGAAGACTATGTTTGCTCGTTGAAAAAGTCTCTTTACGGTTTGAAACAGTCTCCTAGGCAGTGGTATAAGAGATTTGACTCATTTATGATCGCTCATGAGTTTAAGAGGAGTAGCTATGACAGTTGTGTCTACTTTAAGAAGGGTGATGATGGATCCTTTGTTTATTTGCTCTTATATGTTGACGGTATGTTGATTGCTGCTAAGGATAAAGGAGAGATTAAGAAGTTAAAGGCTCAACTCAGTAGAGAGTTTGAGATGAAGGACTTGGGAGCTGCCAAGAAGATTCTCGGCATGGAGATTTTGAGAAATAGAAAGGCAGGTAAGCTTTATTTGAGTCAGAATGGCTATATCGAAAAAGTTTTGCACAGGTTCAACATGCAGAAAGCAAAACCAGTGACCACTCCATTAGCAGCACATTTCAGACTTTCAGCTGCGTTAGCTCCACAGTCAGATGATGAGGTTGAGTACATGTCACGTGTTCTATACTCTAGTGTAGTAGGTTCCCTCATGTATGCCATGGTATGTTCTCGCCCAGATTTATCATGTACAGTTAGTGCAGTTAGTAGATACATGACAAATCCAGGTAAAGAGCACTGAAAGCGGTGCAATGGATTCTCAGATACTTGCATGGTACTACTGATGTTTGTTTACACTTTAGGAGGACTAGTGTGACACCCGTTATTCTCCTAACGGGTATTGAGGTAATTAAATTAATTTTTAATGTATAAAAAAAAAATTGCTTCATTTAAATTTATTTTATAATATTTATTTTTATCTATTTTTAAGTTTTCTAAAATTCTCCTATATTTATTTAGTATGATTACTAAAAAGCCTTAGAACTTCTAATAAATCTCAAAAATGTCATATTGGCATTATGTGTGTTAAAGTCTTTAGATGAGACATAAGGATATCTTTTCCAACTACTCTTGACCCTCATTTTCTTTATTTCCTCCGTGACATGCTTCAACATGTCTCCTCTATAATTGTTTCTATCACTTCTTTTCAAAGACTTCATCTTTTCTTCCTTTCTCTTCCACGGTTCCCACACTCTTTTTCTCATTTCTTTGCTGAAGCAAAATACTTAGAGAACTTCTTCAAGGCAGCCATAAAAATCAGCCACCATCACCTCCATTTGAGCAAGAATTTCAGTCATACCGAACTAAAGGAACCTGTTTTGAAGCCATTTCAAGCTTCCAACTAACCATAATCTGAGGTTAGAATCTTATGAACAAATTTAGTCTTTCATTTATAAATTTTCTTTTATACTAAAGGATTATTCAAATTTGCGTTCTTAAACCTAAGTATATGTTTGTTGCTATTTTGGAGCATATGTATGAAGTCTAAGTGTATATGCCCTAGACAGAAAATTTATATTGTTAAACTTTGTAATACCTCTATGGGCAGTGGTTATTTCTTGAAATTCTAAGATTAAATTAAAATGAATTTTATGAATGTAGTTGTATGTTGTGCTTTAGTTTTAATTGTCCTTATGCACGCCTTAGGATCAAAGGAGTATGGAGCTAACGTTAATTGATTCCAGGATTAAGAGACTGTTGATAAGCTTAAAAGGTAGGGATTCTATTACTCATCTTTTGTGAGGTTTTTATAGAATTAAAATTGATTGTTTTGCCGCAATATATATATATCTATGTTGAACTAATATTATATGTGTATCACATATGAAACTATGACATGGACTCGTCTTGTATTGTACGGCGAGGAACATAATGAATTGACACATGTTATAAATTGAGAAGCATGGTTAGGAAAATTAACTCTATTAATAATGATTTAATATAGAGAAATTGTGAGACATGAAAAGGGCGACGGTTACGTCCTTGGGCATGAATACCCTAAAAGGTAAAATAGGGGGAAGGTGATGACGCTTCCTTGGGTTGAAAGTCCCAGAACACACTGTACAGGAATTGATTTGGTGAGGACTCGGGGCTTGATGTCCCCTCACCGGAACACCCTTGGAATGTTTATAGGGTGATCAAGTGCGCCCATTTGGGTTTCGATGAGTTGAGTGATACTCAATTTAACATGGATACCTAGGAACAATGATGATTGGTAATATTTGTATAAATGTGTAATTATGACACTTGGTAATGATTAACTACGGTATCCATAAGATGTGATCATAATAAACCTCATAATCTGGAATATGATGTAACTTACTAACCATGCAGGTTTTAATGTGGTAATGATAAAAACCTAAAGGTGAGTAATGGCTTTCTCTACTGAGCATAGTGTCGCTCATTCCCTTATGTTTATATCTTTTCAGGACTCACTAAGTGTAAGGTGGCTACGAGAAATATAGTTGAGGAAGTGATGTAGCTATATTACATTGGGACTGCTTCAATCGTTGAGAATGTTCTTCATGATAATGTAAGCATCAATTGTTACTTTCTGTGACTGTATTACAATGTGTTGAGGGTTAAAATGATGATGACAACTGTTTATATTATTAAATTTAAGGTGCTACATTAAACTGTGGTTTATTTATCGTTTATATTTTTATTTTTGAGTTGAGAGTTTTCATTTAAGTCCCGGGCAAATTTTATTTTTAAGGTTTTACTTTTATTATTTATTTTTATTTTATCTCATTAAAAACTGTTAACCCCCATATAGGGGCGTTACAGAATTTTTGGTATCAGAGCCTAGGTTCGGTTAACCTAGGGAGTGTAGCACCACTTTAAAAAAAAATATATTTTTGAGATGGTTTTGAAGCTGAATTTTCATTGTCATCATCAAAATGAACCTTCACATTGATTTATACAGTCTAGAAGGATGTAACATGGAAAGGCCATAGAATGAAAATATCAATAGTTATATGAGTACAATAATTTTATAGAAGGAAAGTATTAATAGTTATAAGGGAATGATAATTATATGGAATGAGTTTATAAGTAGATTGCTTATGAGAGATTCGTATAATATTATGATCTATAAGCATATCTAATTCGTATAAACGATGAGAAATTCGTATAGATAAGAGGATTTAAAAGCCTTTTGTCTCGTGAAAAACAATGAGAAATATAAGGCTTGATTTATTGATTTTAAAGTTTGACATAGATATGCCAAATTTTTCGTAATTGATTCAAACCTAAGTAATGATTATGTGTGGATTCGATGGAGCACATAAGTGTCAATAACTTTTCTTGAAAGTTCTATTTATTTGAGGAATATGATATAAGTTGGGAATCATGGTATTGAATCATGAGGGAGATAAATGTTAGACTTTTGGTCTGTTGAGACTGTGTAAAGTCTAGAATGCATGAATCTCAAAATTGGAATATTTTGTTACGTACATTGTATTTAAGTGTATCAGTGAATCTTTTGGTTACCTAAGGTTTTGTTATATGAGGAAATTATATATTGTATAAGTAGAATTGTGAGGATTGTAGATGTTCTTAAGTAGTAACATCAAGTGTCTTTGTTCGTTGATATGGTCTACGTTGAAAGACGTAAATCGTATTGATTTCAAGGTTAGTCACATTCTAAACCCTTGGTAGCAATGATGATGAATCCATTGATAGATGTTAAGTATTATGAATAACATATGGGTGTATGTATTGTTCAATAAGGTTTTGATTAAAACAAAATTATTCGAGTTGCTGGAAGATTATGTTGTTATGAAATGATTTTAAATATCATTCAGGAAGATCCTTGTTGTCGTTAAATTAGATTTGTTGTTCATAATTAACTTTATCTATAGTGGGCTTTAAATTGGGTTTAAGATTTATACAAATTGGTTTTCAATTTTATGTTTGTTATTTAACTTGTTCTAAATGTGTTAAGGCCCGAAACAACCTGACCATTTTCAACTTAGAACATTTGGGCCTAGTTCAAATCTTAAATCAGTTTGATTCACACTGTCTCTCCCACGTGGTCTCTATACGTGTCATATACAGTGGTTTAATTATTGTTTACATATACGTTTACTGTGCATAGGAGCTTATTTCTCCGAGTTCACTTTTTCTCTCTTAATTTGTTATTTTCTCTCTAAATCGCAAATCCTCTTCTTTTTCATTAAAAATTCTTCTTTTTCTCTAAAAGAAGAAGGAATTCTAGGATTCTGCAATTTACTATCTTAATTTTTCCTTTCTATTTACTCTTCTTTCATCTCATCATGGACCCAAAGTACCAACACCTGAGAAAGTATTTCCCATCACTCTCCCAAAAGATTCTCAGAAAGAAATACAAGGCTAGAATTACTCGGTTGTGGATTCTTATGCGTTTTGGTATCCCTTGTGATGTGAGAATGTTGATAGAGGGGAAAATCCGTCCGAGTGACTTTAGTCAAGATGTCGGTTTACCAGGAACAGGTACCAGTCGTAGTGCAATGAAAAGAAGAGCTCGTGCCATCGTGGTCACTTGTAACAAATGTGGAAGACAAAATTGTAACGGTAAATGTACTTCACCTGGTTATATGTCTACGAATAGAGAGGATAAAATAAGGTTTTGTAGGGATGGACTTTCAAAGGAGAACTTGGATAGCATCCATCCTCTTCTCCACGGTCACCCTAGCGGATATGTTCAAGGAGCTATTTTTAAACTCTGGCCTAAATTTTATACAGAAAGACAACGCCTCAGGAATATGGTATTTCTAGATCCTGTTTGTCAAGCCATAAGAAAACTGGATGGGGAATAAGTCATCGCTCTATAAAGGTTATTTAGTCTTTACTTATTTGAAGCAGTTTTAGCTGATGTTCAACAGTTTGTGTTTTTCTTTTACTCAAAATATTTGCTTTTGTGTTTGAAATAATTGTGATTATTAGATTGATACAGTAAGTGTTAATATCTTATTTAATTTATGATTTTCTTAAATATATATATAATAAAATATATTATCTTATCAGACACGTTACATACGGTACAGTAATATGTTTGAATTTTGAAAAGCTTATCCAGATATTTCAAGATTTGTGTCTCAAATTTCAAAAGTTCTACAGTATTTGTCGTTTATATTAAATTTTTAGACTTGGTGTATATTTGTCAAAAAGTCTACAGTTGTGTCAAGAGGGTCTTCTGTCAAATTGTTCTCAATTGTCAAAAGTTATACAATTAGAGTCTAATCTTTTTCAAAAAGTGAATCAAATTTTCTGTAAACTATCAATCACCTTATCTTACTTTCTTATCCGCACAAGATTTTGTTTAAATCTTTGGATTACCTTTTCATTACCTACTCGTCTATCTCTTTAGCCCTTTTTGTATATTTCTCATCTTTAAAAACTCATGTAGAACCCGAAGTCTAAGTGGAGCAGACATTAAGCAACCACTTCTATAAACCAAATATGTCTACCTCCCAGTCCACGAAGAAAATAAAGAATGTCTGTGTCTTTTGTGGTTCCAGCCTTGGAAAAGATAAAGCTTATTTAGAAGCTGCAAATCACTTAGGGCAAGTCCTAGCACGCAAGAAGATTAACATAATCTATGGGGGTGGTAGTATAAAAATGATGGTAAATATGGCACTAGCAGCTAGGTCTAGCGACGCTACTGATGTAAGAATTTGGCCTCATATTCCAGTTGAAGGAAACCTTTGTAAGGAAGCCATAGGTAAGGGAGAAGGAGTCAGGAGTATCCCTAAAAATTTTAAAGACATAATCTATAATTCTGATGCTTTTATAGCATTACCTGGTGGTCTAGGTACTCTTGAGGAAATATTTATAGTTGCTTGTGGGCAATTGTTGGGCTTTTATTCCAAACCTTTGGGACTGCTGAACGTAAAGGGTTTTTATGACGGTCTTTTGAAATTTCTAGATTACGCTGTGGAAGAAAACATCACTACAGAATCGGAGAGACAAATCTTTGTTACTGCTTCAACAGCTGAGGAATTGATAGATAAAATGCAAATCATACATCCAGAATCCGACACTGCAACATCCAAGCTTGAATGGGAAAGGGAAAGCCGGGAGCGGCCAATTGATTTGAATCTCCATCTGTAATCTTTTTGTTTTATCTTTGGCATGTAGGCATGTGTGTCCGTATTTCGTGTGTTACGAATAACCGTTTGTCCTGTATTTTGTGTTTCTTGTGGTACGTTGTTGTTCAATCTTTTAGATTCATTGAGCCTAATGCCGGGATGGCTGGATACGGAGTACTTGATGCTCTCGAAACGCATCCTTCTTAAGGTCCGATCTTTTGTTTATCGATGTTTTTGTATTCTATAAGCATGCATGATATGGATAGCTGGTATACGGAGTGCCTTGTACTCTCGAAACGTATCCGTATTATGTTTGTAATGTGTAATATTCTGTTAATATTATGTGGAAGTACCAGAGTCAGTTATGGGGATATTCCATATGAAATATGAGTATATTATTTGGATTGAATGTTTGTGTCATGAGGATAGCTGTTTAATGAAAAATATGTCGGGTATGTTTGCAACTCTGAGATTCCGTTTAATATCTCTATGAGTAAGTTTAATGTATAGTTTTGAATAAAAGTGTTTGTGATATATGTTTTATGATTATGTTTTAGTTTATTAGTTGAGGTATGAAATCAAATATATTTGACTTTTCCTTACTCAAAAAGGAAAAGGAACCTAAAGATGAAGTATATAAAATTTCTCTGGTAATCTCCTTAAATGTGATTGTAAATCACAGTCCATAGACAATGAAGGACTGGAATCATGATATGGTCAATATGTATGCCTGATCAGATTCTTAGACTATTATACGGTGTTATAAGTTGAAACTTGTCAGAAATACTCTCATTGAGGGATTTAGGAGTAAGATTTATTATGCAAGTAAATAAGTGGAGATACGATAACTTAACTTTGGAAGATAAACAACATTAACGGTTTAGACTCGGAATTGGAATCATAATGGAATCAAAATTTTTACTAGTATTGCTATAATTGAAATTTCGAGGACGAAATTTCTTTAAGGGGGGTAGAGCTGTGACACCCGTTATTCTCCTAACGGGTATTGAGGTAATTAAATTAATTTTTAATGTATAAAAAAAAAAATTGCTTCATTTAAATTTATTTTATAATATTTATTTTTATCTATTTTTAAGTTTTCTAAAATTCTCCTATATTTATTTAGTATGATTACTAAAAAGCCTTAGAACTTCTAATAAATCTCAAAAATGTCATATTGGCATTATGTGTGTTAAAGTCTTTAGATGAGACATAAGGATATCTTTTCCAACTACTCTTGACCCTCATTTTCTTTATTTCCTCCGTGACATGCTTCAACATGTCTCCTCTATAATTGTTTCTATCACTTCTTTTCAAAGACTTCATCTTTTCTTCCTTTCTCTTCCACGGTTCCCACACTCTTTTTCTCATTTCTTTGCTGAAGCAAAATACTTAGAGAACTTCTTCAAGGCAGCCATAAAAATCAGCCACCATCACCTCCATTTGAGCAAGAATTTCAGTCATACCGAACTAAAGGAACCTGTTTTGAAGCCATTTCAAGCTTCCAACTAACCATAATCTGAGGTTAGAATCTTATGAACAAATTTAGTCTTTCATTTATAAATTTTCTTTTATACTAAAGGATTATTCAAATTTGCGTTCTTAAACCTAAGTATATGTTTGTTGCTATTTTGGAGCATATGTATGAAGTCTAAGTGTATATGCCCTAGACAGAAAATTTATATTGTTAAACTTTGTAATACCTCTATGGGCAGTGGTTATTTCTTGAAATTCTAAGATTAAATTAAAATGAATTTTATGAATGTAGTTGTATGTTGTGCTTTAGTTTTAATTGTCCTTATGCACGCCTTAGGATCAAAGGAGTATGGAGCTAACGTTAATTGATTCCAGGATTAAGAGACTGTTGATAAGCTTAAAAGGTAGGGATTCTATTACTCATCTTTTGTGAGGTTTTTATAGAATTAAAATTGATTGTTTTGCCGCAATATATATATATCTATGTTGAACTGATATTATATGTGTATCACATATGAAACTATGACATGGACTCGTCTTGTATTGTACGGCGAGGAACATAATGAATTGACACATGTTATAAATTGAGAAGCATGGTTAGGAAAATTAACTCTATTAATAATGATTTAATATAGAGAAATTGTGAGACATGAAAAGGGCGACGGTTACGTCCTTGGGCATGAATACCCTAAAAGGTAAAATAGGGGGAAGGTGATGACGCTTCCTTGGGTTGAAAGTCCCAGAACACACTGTACAGGAATTGATTTGGTGAGGACTCGGGGCTTGATGTCCCCTCACCGGAACACCCTTGGAATGTTTATAGGGTGATCAAGTGCGCCCATTTGGGTTTCGATGAGTTGAGTGATACTCAATTTAACATGGATACCTAGGAACAATGATGATTGGTAATATTTGTATAAATGTGTAATTATGACACTTGGTAATGATTAACTACGGTATCCATAAGATGTGATCATAATAAACCTCATAATCTGGAATATGATGTAACTTACTAACCATGCAGGTTTTAATGTGGTAATGATAAAAACCTAAAGGTGAGTAATGGCTTTCTCTACTGAGCATAGTGTCGCTCATTCCCTTATGTTTATATCTTTTCAGGACTCACTAAGTGTAAGGTGGCTACGAGAAATATAGTTGAGGAAGTGATGTAGCTATATTACATTGGGACTGCTTCAATCGTTGAGAATGTTCTTCATGATAATGTAAGCATCAATTGTTACTTTCTGTGACTGTATTACAATGTGTTGAGGGTTAAAATGATGATGACAACTGTTTATATTATTAAATTTAAGGTGCTACATTAAACTGTGGTTTATTTATCGTTTATATTTTTATTTTTGAGTTGAGAGTTTTCATTTAAGTCCCGGGCAAATTTTATTTTTAAGGTTTTACTTTTATTATTTATTTTTATTTTATCTCATTAAAAACTGTTAACCCCCATATAGGGGCGTTACAACTAGAGATGGTGTTGTAGGATATGTTGATTCTGATTATGCTGGAGACTTGATAAGAGGAGGTCACTTACTGGGTATGTGTTTACAGTTGGTGGTTGTGCTATCAGTTGGAAGGCTACCTTGCAGGCTACTGTTGCTTTGTCTACTACTGAGGCTAAATATATGGCTATTACAGAGGCTTTCAAAGAAGCTTTTTGGTTGAAGGGCCTATTTGGAGAACTCAGTGAAGATTTGAAGACTTTTGTGGTAATGTGTGACAGTCAGAGTGCTATTTTTCTCATTAAAGATCAAATGTTTCATGAGAGGACGAAGCACATTGACGTTCATTATCACTTTGTTCGTGATATTGTTGCTCGTGGTGATATTGTTGTGAGCAAAATCAGTACACATGATAATCATGTCGATATGATGACTAAGTCATTACCTACAGCTAAGTTTGAGCATTGCTTGAACTTGCTTGAAGTTCATGCTCGTGCCAATTAGTTGCCCGTTGGGGCTTTGTAGAAAAGGTGGAGAATTTGGTTAATCACATGTTGGAGTCCTTTATGATGGATTTTGTGTCAAGGTGGAGATTTTTATTTTATGACCCAAAACCTTTGGCAGTAATGCAGCGCCGCGGCGCCTAAAAGTAGCGCCGCGACGCTCTAATTCTGGAAACCAGCGCCGTTCTAGTGCCGCGGCGCTCCAATACCGCCTGATCGTGTATTTTATGTTTTTACGTATTTTTGGGTTATTTTGGGCTAGGGTTTGAGTTCTCATACATATAAATATATCATATTCTCCATAGTTCATTAGAGAGTCACATTAGAGAGACACATTAGAGAGTCACAAAATTTCATAGAGATCATAATGTTGAGAGTGATGCAGAGAACTCAGTTTTGTGAGTTTGTGAGTGATTGAGTGAGTGAATTTCTGTATTTGAGCATTCTAAACATAGTTGTAATTTCCGTTTTGTGATTAGTGGATTGTTTCTCCTCTGCCCGTGGTTTTTTCACCATTCATTAAGGTTTTTTTTACATAAATCTTATGTGTAATTTTTTTTCTATTTCTTGTTGCTTATTGCTTTAATTTTTAACCTAAAATATCGAATCATGAATTGTCGTTCAATGGTAAAAAATAATCCCAAAGAAAAATATGTAAATAGTTAGTGGATGTCAAAGGGGTTACGACGTGGAAGAGAATATTAATATTAAATTAAAAATTGAATTTATCTTCCAAACAAAGCTACGTCATGAATTTAACTTTTGCTTCCCAAACTCCTGCGTCAATCGTGTATTGTTTTTTTTATTGTCAAATGACATTCTGGGAAATAAACAATCTTTTCATTTAGCATGTCTGTTTCTCGCTTGTAATTTTAATAATTTATTGCTGAGTCTTCTTTCATTCAACAAAATTAGCCGTGTAAAAAATTGTCAATTTTTGTACAATGACTAATGGCCATACAATGAAGGTTTTTTGAGAGAATGATTCAAACTGGATGGCTGTGAGAGTGGTTCAAACTATATGAGTGAAACCACCCTGTCGTAAATTGTAATACATAAGAGTTACACTAACAAACTTTTATTCTATATTATAGTTTATGAAAGCTTTATATTATTTGTTTGCGTTTGAAACTAGGTAGTTGCAACCACACTCTCAAATACCACAAATATGATTATAGGTCCTGTTAGATGTAGAAAGATAGCTTTGTGTTTACTTCCACAAACCTTTGAATGAAATTCCAATTATTTCATATCCCACTTCTCTTTCAGGTGTTTTTTTTTTTTTTTTTTTTTTTTGGAAAGACGAAAGAAGTTGAAATTCTGACTAGAAGTTCGACAAAAATGAGATTGACAAATGCATTGCATGAGCCATAAAGGGCAACAATGCCTGCTCAAATTAATAAACCTTAAATATCAAACAACAAAGGAGGCGCACCAACAATAGAATATTCAAATCTCCAAACCAATAAAAGGTAAATCAAGTCCCTAACACTGCAATGATCGCTGTATATTTAGTCTCATAATTCTGTTTATGAATTTTATAGTCTAGTAAAACAACATGGAAACAAAGAATACGCAAAGCGTAGAAACTCCAGTCCACGCTATCGTCTCTGCTCCATTGCCAGATCCCGGAACTGCAGACAGATTAATCACAAACTTGTTAGAACAAATGAAAGGTTTCCACTGAGAGATTCCAAGCCTGCAAATAAATAAGACTTCATAGCCTAATGTGTCACAACAATAGTCAGCGAGCGAACATTAGTTTACATGCTGTTTTTAATTCTTTTATTTCTATGCTATGTAACACTGTTATCTGCAACAAAATAACAGAGCTTCGGCTTTAATTGTTGCCGAAACCAGGAACCATGGTGTGCATGTACCTTGGACAAGCCTTTTTAGGGCATATGTAAGAAATTGTTACAAGGGCAAGTACAACTTTGCCAAATGAGATTCTCTATAGGTTTTATTGACTTTCTAGATTGTTCTTGGATTGATCTTTTTTTTTTTCTTAATTATTTAATAACGCTTTTGTAAAGGGCAGCATTCATTTAAAAAAGAAACAAAAAAAAGGGTTCGAGGAAGAAAAGGAGTAATATTTACAAGAGGACTTCTTGTATGGGAACTTTAACTGGTGATGCAAGTTTTAAAACTGTAAGATCTGATTAAAGCTTTTTTTCAAATCTAATTGTTGAATAATAGTGTTTGAATTCCACCAGAGATTGACTATTTATAAAATTCAATTATTAGAAAGCATTATAAATGGGAACCATTTGACTTAGCAATCACTACTACCAAGTCTATGCAGGTATATGTGTTTTTTTTTCTAAATGGAACTTTCGAAATGCACAAATAACTTCCAGCAGTTCACACTTGTTTTCTAAATTTCTACATGGGACTCGAGAATTTTCAGCCAACAAATCAATTAAGGAGAAGAATGCGTCTTCTCAGGGGAAGAACAGCTGGCCAATAAAAATGTTGACCGTAGAAATCAACATTGGAGGCTACACCAATAACAGGAGAGCACGTATCATTTCTGTTCATAGCCTTGACAAATATCACAATTAATAACAGTTGGGCAGGCCAGTTATCTCAACCAAACATATAACTAGTTATGAAGAAACGGTGAAAGTAAACCCAACTCTAAACCCTAAAATTGAATCTATCTTATTTTATTGTATTTCTTTAAGATTTCCACTAGTGGACAAAATTTTGATTTGTGCCTAACTTTTCTAATACAAAATCGAATTGTGATATATAATAAGCAAACTCAAACATAATATAAAATGCGCCCAAATAATCCTAAAATTAGATAGTGATCTAGTCGTGAAAAGCATACTCGTTTGAATGAATATGTTTGGTTTTTGCAGCAAAAAATAAAAAAAAAATAAAAATAAAAAAAATCTGTTTTTTACACAATTTTTTAGTGGAAACTGAAACAGATATCCATTAATAAGTATCTAACTTTTAATTGTTAAATTTATTAAAAAAATAATTCAACTAAATTTAACAGTCTTAAGACGTATATCATCAACAAGGGTTATTACAGTAAAGTCGTGTGTGCGTTAAAGATAAGAGCAAAGAAAAACATAGAGAAATTTCTCACCTGGGGCAGGAGAAGGACTTGTAGCTGCCAATAAAATCAAAAAATAAAAGTAATATTAGTTTTCTTCTTTTCTTGCTAGAAATAAAGATAAAATTATTTCAGATATTTTAGCATTCATTCAAAGATTACAGCTTTTCAGAATTCAGATCAGATCAAGAAAACAAAACTAAAGTATGTTTTTTAAAATAATTAAAGTAACTCTAGAATTGCCCCAAAAAAGGGCTTTAAAATTCTATATGAACTGCTTGCCCTTCATTCATAAAATTCCGCAAAAAGAAACCAAAAATCACACAAAAATTATCAATCCAAATCCAACATTTCGAGATTCGAAGATCACAGAGAAAGAAAAAAAAGAATATTAAAAATACATAATGAAGTGAAATCAGTTCAGACATTTCGAAATAGCACTCGAATCACACAAAAATCACGGCTTTAAAACTAAAATCAATAATTTGGCTTCATTTACCAAGAAAACAGAAAGAAATTTAACGAAATTGGTAAAAAATTCCCAATCCCAGTTAACCGAAGAACAAAATTCAAAAGCTACTAGAAGACTGAAGAAGAAGACGTACAGTTGCATTGGCCGAGGTTGGTGGGGACGCCACAGGCGTCGGTGAGGCGGAGAGCCTCGGCGACGGTGACGTTGAAGGACTCGAGGAGACCGGGAGTGTTGAAGACGTTGCAGAGGCATGGGAGATCCGTCGCCACGGCCTCCTTGATTGAGGTGCAGCAGGTCTGAGTCGGTTTCGTCGTGTTCAAGGAATCGTAGCACGCCGTCAGCTTGCTTATGCACGTCTGCGTCTCCTCCGCCTCCGCCGCCGACATGGCCAGCACCACCGCCGCCGCCGCTACTATCACCGTTATCGCTGTCGTCTTCCTCAAGTAACTCATCTTCTCTCTCTCAATTTCTCTCTCTACCTCTGCGGTTTTTTTTCTTTTCCTTTTTTTTTTTTTTGGCTTAGAGCTTAATTTCGTGCTTCGTTTGTGCTGGTGGTAGATTGGCTTTTATGCACAGCTTTTTGGCCGGCGTCTCGGCGATTCGTGTCTTATTTGCCATCTTATTTAAAAAAAAAAAAAAAAACAATCATTTCGTTTTTTTTTTATAAAAATAAAATGGGACAAAAAATCAAACCTCAAATTTGAGTCTTTTTCTTTGTTTTAGGATTAAATTTGATAAATAATTACTAATATTATACATTATTACACATCATTATTCTCATAAAAATATTACAATTAGTTAAATTTTTAATAAAATTCGCTTTAAAAAAAATTAAAAATTTTAAATAAATACATGTTATATGTCTTTATTATTTTTGTTGAAAAGGTCTTTATCATTATTCTAGAGTTTTGATGGAGGGACAAAATGGGTTTTTCGAAGACTTGTGCACCACCGGTTCCAGATTGAACTGGACTAGTCGATTCCAATTGGTGTAACTAATACATTTATATATAAAGAATAATATATTTTTCAATCGTTGAATTTACTCTAAAAAATCACTCTTTTAATAAAGAGAAAAATCATAAAATAAAAAAAAATAATAAAACGTTTATACACAATATTAATAAAAACTTAACAATTTAACGTACTCAACGTATTAGAATGACGAGACGAAATTCAGCTTGGAATTGGTTAAAAAATGTAGCAAATTATATAATTTGGCTCTTTTAAAAAGATTTAATGATTTGATGATCTCTAGCTATATTTTGTTGTTAAGACATGGGGGGTGGAAATTCATAGAATTACGTATTATACAATTAATACAATAACGTGCTTATATTTTTGCTAATAATCCAACTAGATATTGCCGGACAATGCTTACTTATTCTTCGTTGGCGGCAGATAGAATATAATTAGTGAAGAGGACGGATGGAATGGCCAATAATTTTCTGCACAACACAACGGTACAATTCGAAAACAATATAAAATAATTTTGCTTGTTTCTCAATCGTCACGAAATTGAAACCAAAACTGGAAAATGCGTTATCTTATTATATTTAATCAATAATTTATAGTGAAAAGTTTAATTGGCGATTATTTTTCATGTCAAAATTATTGCATTGATTAAATTAAGTTTTACGCGCCACATCTGAATTAGTTTATTGAATTAAATTTTACATAAGATTATCACGCCCCACATAGATAGATTTTATGTGACCAGACTGGCGCATAATTAAAGACTTTTGCATATACCATAATTCTCTGCATATCAAGATACAGCACAACGTGATTGCGATCAGTATGATTGGAAGCCTAGTGTGAAATCTTTTACAATGTGAAAGCGTGAACGGATTAAAATCCAAAAGTACTACTGCCGAGTCTACTAGGAACATCGAGATCAATATATGCAACTGCTGGGCCGAAAGGGCAAACGACGAGCTACATTGAGAAAAAGCAGCAATGTTGTTGGACAGTAGCTGTTGTTGAACGCCATGATCATCTATACGTGGGGCGCACTTGAAGTATATATACACACAAGACTGTCATAATTACCCCATCTTTTTGCCCCCAACAAACTCTATCTGCCACACCCATGGTAAAAAAAACTACATCTAACGACATATTATTTATGATACATAATTTTTAAATATCGTTAAAAAATATATATATTACCAACATTTGAAACAATAATTAACGACATCTATATAGATTTCGTATTAAAAGTCTCTTTTTAACGACAATAGTTTAGTGTCGTTAAGTAATTTAACGACAAGGAAGAAATATCGTAAAACCCTTGGAGATTCTACGACATCTCTTATAGGCGACATCTTGACCAATATTGTCTATAAGGGGTGTCGTAGAATCTCCAAGGGTTTTACGACATCTCCTACTTGTCGTTAAATAATTTAACGACACTAAACTATTGTCGTTAAAAGGAGACCTTTAAGACGGCATCTATATAGATGTCGTTAATTATTGTTTCAAATGTTATTAACGACATGTTTGTTGGAGATATCGTTGCATGTACTTTTCAACGACATTTAAAAACTATATGTCGTAAATAATATGTCGTTAAATGCAGTTTTTCTTGTAGTGACTTTTGAAACATCACTGATATTATCTGTAACAATTTCTATCTTTATTTTGTATGATATTATCTATTTTGCGTCTAAATTCATACTTTTAAAATGCCTTATACAATTAAAAAATAATGTCTTTGTTTATAAACCATCACTTATAACTTTCACCAAGCGATGTGAGGTTAAACGACTTGCTCTGTCTTGGCCTTCTTTCCTTAAAAGAATAATGACTATCACAAATACATAGAAGTAAAAGGATAGTTGTTGAATGTAATATTTACGTTGAAGCTATGCATAGAGCCTTTGGGGGGTTAATACATTTCTCACTGTTACGTTAATTTAATATTAGTGTATGTTGAAGATATATAATATAATCTTTGAATAATTAATAGTGTATTTGATAAATGAGTTTGAACTTAAAATTTAAGTTTAAATATTGTAGCATATAAATACTTTATATTATAACATATATTTATTTTATGTAATAATATATAAAAGTTTTATATTATATGAGTTAAAATTTTATCTATTTTATCAAACATAAGATAAATATTTTGGTATTATGTCAAATCAGATATTGATGTACCCTTAATGACGATTATATTATATTTTTTTGTATATGTTACATCGAAGAGATCTGACGTTGGAAGGATAAGGACTAATAAAAAAGGTCTATATACACACGAAATTCATATATTCATATACATACGACAAAAGTGGTACTAGTTTGGGCCACTTGTAAGTGCTCAGGTGTCTGTTTCTAGCCTGATAAATATATATATATATATATATATATATGCATACCTGTACATATCATTGTATAGGAAAGTCTATTGTCAATATTCGTAATGCCGTTTAAAATATATTACTAGAACATGTTTGAGCTTAAGTAATACTAATGCGGAGCATGATAAAACTTATATTCTTTTCTACATGTTTTTCTTTTTGTTGTAATTTGAACCTTAGGAGGTCAAATTAGTTTTAATTAACTCTTGTATTTAAACAAAGAATATAGATAATTATATAAGCTAAATAAACTCATTGCCTAATTGATTTATCTCATAGAGCCTTGATAAGTGGACATTTGATACTAAATAATTAGTAGGGTTTAGTTATTCTTCACTATTGAAAATTCATTACTAATGCTTTACTAGTTGGCACATAACAAGGCCACTAAATGTCCAAGTTGAACTGTCCAACGTAAACTTAAGTTGACTAGTGCTTAATGATGATCATGTTTTAGCGCTTAATTATGATGAGATGCAGCTCACATGCGTATATAATGTATATAACGATTAGTTAAGTATATATATATATATATCAATCTGACTTTCACTAATTATTCCATCAGTTGAGGAAAGGCCTTAAAACAAACCATGTACATTATTTTTGGAGCGATTTTTATTTGCCTGGTGCTAAGGAAACAGTGTAATAGTGCAGAACGCTAAAGGAAAGATGCATCCTTTGACCAAGTGAGAGTGACACATATTAAAAAACTAAATAGATAAATAAAAATAAATAAAAGACTGGTTGTGTACTGAACTCTCCTGTATAATCGAATGTGTTATTTACCAGTGCCAAAAAGATTTAGTCAAAGCCAATCAAACTTTAAGATACCAGATTAGGGGACTTTTCTATATATTGAGAACTCCTACTGATTATGTTCATTTTATAATCAATAAATAGTCAAAAAATTTTATTTTTTATAAATATAACAGCTGAAACAAAAATATCTACTTGTAAGTATCTTTTTTGGTTTTATAAAAGAAATTACCGAGTAGATTATTAGGGATAGAAAAGAAAAAATTAAAAGTATGGGCCTTTTTAGAGATATACTTTGTACATATCATTTACGATAAATATTGAGTTTTACTACCCAAAACCTCAAACTAATACAAAAGCCATATTTTATTTATGAATATGATTTAAGAAAATAAAGGAAAAGTTAAGACAATTAGAGTGTGAACAATAACTTTTTTAAAAGTAATATCGACAATGATATGAACGGTCAAGGCAATCGTTCTTCTTTTTTTATTTCCCCTTCTTGTCATAATTAAATCCCATATTTTTGTTGGACTTACCTATTCTAATTCTGTCTCAAAACTCGTTCGCACACATCTCGTTAATCTGTTCAATGTATCATAGGCACCGACCTTAGATAAAAGTTGTTAAGCTCTTAAGGGGAAATTAGCTAGGCAAAAAAGGATTAGAAAAGAGAAAACTCTGGTTATTGACTAAAAATTTTGATTAGTTATACCCGCGCGCACACATCAATACCATGGAAGCAACACGTGTCAAAGTATGAAGGAAAAGTGTCGGACAAAAACGTTAACAAACAGCCGGATTGGCCGTGGCAAAAAAGACTAAGTTAACGGCAAAACGGGAAGAAAGGGCTAGCTGCTTTCAGACGCAGAGGATATATCTATATGTATATATATGTATGTATATGTAAACCTTTGCCAACGTCACCACTGGTTTAATAGCTGGCATGGCGATCACATTTAAAGAATTATTTTCGATTATTGGTTTAGAAAAAGGCCAAGCAAAGAGATCAGCGGAGATTCTTCCATGTCCAGTTTCAGATTCTTCTTTGCAATAACATTTTTAGAATAGGGTTGTTTATTTTTTTTATACCATATAATTTAAGTTTATTTAAATATTATTAACTTTTAATTTCATTAAATATATATTTTTAGATTAGTTTTAATATACAAATTTATATTTTTTTTCCAATCAATCTTTAATTTTAACCTAATTAATTTAATCAAAATAGCCTCCAATTCTAAAATAAGAGAACTTTAAGAGCTTAAAAGAATTTTATATTAAAGTTTTTAACTTAAAAATATATAAATACCCTAAAAATAGATCTTTTGAGTGTTTTTATTTTCCTTTTTTGCTTAGTTTTTGAAAGATTTATTTTTTTCTCTTTTACACTTGAGGATAATTTGACCATTATATTAAATCTACTATAAAAATATATATTTGATGAGATCACAAATACATTTAATGAGATCATAAATCTAATGTATAAATTTTGAATTAACTTGTAATACAAGGTATAAAAAGTATAAAAAGATAAATATCTCAAATAGAATATATCTGTTCCTTCATTAGGCAATCGGTTGCATGGAATAAGTGATTTTTCTCTCTCCTGGCTTTTGTAGTCTGGAAATTTACATGTAGAATCCACCAAGTAATAGTAAAAGACATAGTCGTCAAGTTGTAACGAGGATATTACAACAAGGAATCTTTTCAAATAATTAATTTTCATGCAAGGAGGGGTGTTCATTCAATAATAAAGCGATAAAAATAATACAATCGACGTGATTGTCACCAAGATATAAAATGTTTCAACCCTACAAAAACCGGTTTCACGCTTAAGAGAAAAAACATTTGCCTTATTCTAATAAAAGGAACACTAATATAGAGATTGGCTCTTAGTTAGAAGCAACTAGTTTTAACTAACAAATAGTGTAAAGCTTTTAGCATCAACGATAAAAAATAAAATATTATTACAGTGTAAAACTTTGACATGTTATATTTTGTAACGACTCTGACTACATAGTCGTTACTTTAACTCCAAGAAGTCAAGCCCAACCTTGGTCTTAGAATTTAACCCTGGCCCTGGCCCCGGTCTGAAAACTCAACCCCAACCCCGATCTTAGTCCTAACTTCGACCCCAACTCCGAACCCAAACCCATCTTGATCCTCAATCCCAAAATCCAACCCCGATCTTGTTCCCAGAATTTGACCTCGACCCCAATTCTCGAACTCGGCCTACTAACATGATTCGACGATGAGTCAACCTCGACTTCGAATGTTATTTTGGTATGATGGTGAGATACCGACAATGATATTGAACTGCCAACCCAACCCTAATAGTGTGTCCGATCTGTCGTCTTAACCTTGACAACTTGTCCAACTCGTTTGTCGGAGCTTGATGATAAGTCTAGTCCGTTAGTTCAACCCTGTTGGTGAGATTGGCCTAACCCTGACGATAAGTTTGCTCCACTTGTCTAATCCTATCAACTCATGCTTTTATTTGCGCCACAATATGAAAAATTCTTATGCCATAAATTTAATGCGTATCCTACCTTGATATTTTGTGTACCTTTGAGATACGTTATGTGTCCCAATGGGACTTTTTTTTTTCCTTTCTTTCTCTCTTTCCCTTTCTTCCTCTCTCTCCTTGCCACCGCCGCCTCGTCTCTGGTTTACCAACGACATCGTAAAAAATCACAGGTATTGATGATGTTTCCGACAACCAAAAAAGATTGAGAAAAAAAAAACTATACACAACAACAACAACAACAACAACAACAAGAGATCTGGCCGCACAGATTTGGACGATGATGATTAAGGGAGAGCGATCCAACCACTCACCGTCCTCTGTCGCACAGAGAAGACCGAATCTCACCGACCGTTTAACTCGTTGTTGCAACATTGCTGAGATTGAAGGAGAACGAAGAAAAACAAACTAGATCCATTCTCGGCGGTTGAGCTCCGCCAAGATGGCCACCGCTCTGGTGAGGTATGTGCAGCTTTGTTTCTCTCACTCGTCATCATCGTCGTCGTTAAAGAACATCTAGTGGAAGACAAGATCTCCATCGCTATCTCTGGCAGCCAATGGAGTAGAGAGAGATGAGAGACGAAGACAAAGAGAGAGAGAAAGAATCAGAGAGAGAATGAGAGGAAAGATAGAGAGAAATAATCAAGTGAGATGAGAGAGAGAATCAGAGAGAGTGTATAAGAGGAGAGAAAAAAAGTAAATCAGACATGAGAAAGAGGGGGATATATAGAGGCCAAAATTTGTGGCCTATATTTTTTTAAGTTTTATAATTTGTAATATAAAAAATTAGCTTGGTTAAAAATCAGATATTGTGTAACAAATAACCGATACCGTTAATTTCCCGCCATGACACAACAGTTAATTTACTTTCCCTGCCACGCAAATTGGATAAATAACAAGATAAACCCACCATGGAAAAACCAAAACATAGTCGGTGAGACTGAAACCCTCAATTCAAAGTTCAAGCTCTCGGTCTCGCCCGCCATGGCCGCTCTTTCTTTCGGCCTTGCTTCCAGTATCCCTGTGGTCTGTACATATCCGAAGCCTTGCCATCTCCGGCCAACCAGAATTTCCTGCATCGGATGGGTATTGCTCTGAAATTCCATGGCTTTAACTTTTTCTGCATCCAATTTGGAAAATTTCTTCTGAATTTCGTTGTTTCTTCGAAGGAAGGATCCGGAAGGCCTGTTGGGTCCGCCGCAGACCGGCCACATCGCTCGGAACGAGTTTAAGAGACGCCTCGAGAGGGACGCCGAGGCTCGGGAGGCTTTCGAACAACACGTCAGCGAAGAGAAAGCGCGTCGTCAAGCTCTTCGTCAAGTAAATTATTAAGGAATTTGGATTTTTTTTTTTTAAGTTTTCGTTGGAATTTTTGGATGCTGTGATTGCGAATTTCGTAACGCCTTTTTGGCTGCTGCTTTTTTTTTTTTTTTTGGGTGAATTTAAGTCTCGGATTGCTCCTGATACTCCGGCGGAGCTTATTGAGTACTTTCTGGACACTGAAGCTCGGGAGATTGAGTTCGAGATTTCAAGGTTGAGGCCAAGGTCAGTGCTTTACTTCAATTCTGAGCACATATATGGAAGAGAATGTCAAGTTTTAAAATTTTTTATTGATGAGGAATAGCTCAAATCATGAAGGAAAAAAGTTCAGATTTTTACTTATTTGGTTCTCGTTGTGATGCATTATTGCCTAAATTCATCCCTTTTTTGAGCTGAAAATTATAGATTTTGTTGTGATTTACTTAATTGCGTAGTTATTTCCGCTCTTGAAGGATGTTATAATTCATTTCTGCTTAATTCTAGAGGAGAACGTGAAGTTTAAAAATTTCGTGAACTTTTTATGGGAAAAGCATAAGTCGAGGAAATAAAGTTCAGATTTTCAAGTGTGTGATTCCCAATAGGATGCATTATTGTCTGGTTAATTTGTGCAGTGTGACTTGCACTCTGTTTTTAATTGGAAAACAACCAATTTTGTTTTCTGTTTTTACAGTTGGTTTTATTATTATTTACTTTATTCTATTGTCTATAGCCATTCCTCTATGGTAATGGATATTATAAATTATAAATCTTTCTGACCTTGCTCACAAACCTCCACCTAAGACACCTAGTAATAATGCTGAGAGAAGATTTGGTGACCGCAGATTGGATCAGGAATTTTTTTCACACCTGAAAGTTGAGCTGGGTCAGCTTCGGTTCGCGGTCTCTAAAACTGAGGTTTTTTGTCGAAATTGTATATATGAGTTAGATCATGTGTCGGACGGCTTGATCAGAAGATCACCAATGTGAACATGTTTTGATGTTTTTCTTAGGCAATGGAGGATAGATTAATCGAGCTGGAAACATTGCAGAAAGCCCTTCAGGAAGGGACAGGTTTGTTACGACCCTAAAATCCTTTGTCCTTTTGAGCAATCCTATGAATCACCAATTAAAATATTCGCATGTAAACTTTGGGTCCTTTTTTACAGAGGAAACTGTGTATCTTTACGTGGAAATTCTAACTCGTAACTGAAAAACCAGTAGAAAAATCACTGTATGTGATATTTAGTGTCTTCTTTTTGGAGTGATTTCTCACCTGTTTGCTGAAATGCCACAACACTCTTCTCCAGAAGCGTATGATAAGATGCAAAGCGAACTTGTAAAAACGAAAGAGCGTCTAACAAAAATTTTGACATCAAAGAACGTGAAAGAAACCGTATGTGCTCTCCTTTCACTTCTCGAGACATCAAACTAAACTCTTTTAACATTTTCTTTTTCCTTCTTATCTGAGGCGGCTTTATCCTGATAATGCAGTTACTGGAGATGGTCGAGAAGAATGAACTTAATAGATCCTTGTTGACCCTTCTTGATGAAAACATAGCAAATGCACATAGAGGCAACCAGGTAAGATCCATTTCAAAAGCCTCTTTAAGTTCATAATCATCTTGGTGAGTAGTACACGTGAAAATAACTTTTACTTTGGAGTGTAGACAACACGCGGTATGTTTCAAAACTTATGACATTCACCCTTTCTTCTTATTCAGTATTTCTGTGAAACAACGGTTGGGTTGTTAGAATCTTACAAATGTTACAGCTAAAAAAGGAAAATGAAAGAAAGGAAGGAAGAAAAGTTAGGGTGATTGTGCGGTAGTCCTTTCTTCTTACTGAGGAGTGAAATTCAGCTTCTAGTTCTGGCATCGTAGGAACCTTAGTTTTTATCCTGGTCTAACTTCACTTGGACGTGCAAAATTTCTGTATATGTCTTTTTTTTTTTTTTGAGGGGCTGTATGCCTGTATATGTCTTGTTTTAGTTACAACGTTAAATAGAATCCTAAGTTTGGATTCGCTTGCTTGAAGCAATCTAGGATGCATAAGAGGAAAACTATTTGAAGCTTACTGCTAGTTCTCTTATGATTTAAAGACACTTTTAGTTTCAGCTTTCCTACATGTTATCCGGACCTTTTCTCATTTTTAAAATTTACGCTCACATAAATCCAACTTGCAGAAACAAGCAGCTGAATTCATGGAAAAGCTTCGTGGAGCTATGCTGAAGTACATTACAGTTTAGTCCTCAGGTGATGCATATTATCTTTCTGGACACTTTGGCGCATGTGATATATTACTGCTTTGCCAATTCACTAGTTTGTGTTTTTGACACAAGCAGTGACCAAATGTTATGTCATAAACATGTTTTGATTTTTTTTTTTTTGGGAGGGAAACATGTTTTGAATTTTGAAAATACATGTATTAAGATCATATTTTCCTTGGTCATAGTAGAAAATTTTTTAGTTTGTATATCTTACCTCAGGTAATTGTGATCATTGAAATCGTTTTTTTTACTAATATGATCAATGGATGATGATTCGAAATATGCAGAGGGACAAGTTTTTTATTCTGAACACTACCTAAGGCTAGTAGATATCTCATTTAAATTACAAATATTTATTATTGGATGTCTTTTTCAAAATTGACGCTGCATGGAATGGAACGATTTATTTCATGCTCAGCGAAAAAAATCCACTCATTTTATGCTTAGGTTATACCATGAGTAGAATACGGTCACTGATTTGGAAACCACTGAAATACCACTAAGTTTAATAAATACAATATATTGCACTAAGCTTCTTTTTCTTGTAAAATATGTCGGCTGACTAGTCTATGATATGCAGCTGTTGAAAACTGCTTATGTGCTGGTAGACAAGAAGCTTGAGCTTTGGAAAGTTCACATTAGCGTTTTATGTAAAAGGGACTTTGTCTGAGCTACATCAAATCCGCTTTGAAGATATAGGAAAAGCAAGGGTAGAAATCTTGCTTGGAATTCCAGAAGTGAGTTATGGGCAAGCAAAGGCAAAAAAAAAAAAAAAAAAAAGGTTGTAAGCGCATCACGTCTGATAGTGAGAGGTATTGGAGTGGGCCAACCTGACTATATAGATTGTAAGTTAAAGCCATGTCCTGGATGATTTGTACCTTTTTCTTTTACGTTGAAACTAAAGGAAATAGAATTTGTTGCCACAAAAGCTTTGTAAAAAATGGGATTGTTGGAGAGTCGTGTCATTTTTTTTCTTTGTTACACATTGTTGCGTCCTTATCTACTAGGGAGTACATGTAAGTGTGGCTACTTTACTTTTGTCTTAGTTTGTGTAAGTTTCTAGGTTTTTTATCAAGGGATATACATTGCCACGTGACCAAAGGGGGACCGTCGCCTTCATTAAATTCCTCCTTGATCTGTTCTATTTTTAGGATCCTTTTCTACCGGTATATTTGCTGGTGGTAGTGTATGTTTTTAAACTATTAGATTTTATCAAAGTCTTCATTTTCTACATGTCTAAACGTTAAAAAATATTTATATACTTGTAGGCTACTTTTTGGTACCCATATTTATAATTGCAGAGGAGTAAAAACTATCTTGGTTTTCCTAGCTGTGAAACGACAAATTCTTTTGTCCTTAACGTCTCCTCCTTTAATTTGCAGAACAACTTGCTATAAATATACATTTATTACCTGAAACAATAATATTCGTTGCACTTATTATAACCCTTTGAGCAGCATTTGAATTAAAAGGAGTTCGGCGCCCATTAGTTAGCCGTACGTCTCTGTTATAATTACTACATGTGCTAGAAAAGATTTCAGAGGAGAGAGGAAAATCTGTACTCTCACACTTCCTACTTCTTGGTCGGAGAACAATTCTATGATGTGTTACAAAAGAAACTGTATCGGTAAGATGTAGTTTTTAACCATTAGATCGCATCAAAATTATATTACACCATCATTTTAGTTTTGCTAATCGAGAAAGGGAATCACTTGTGTCATTCCATCCCAAATCTCTCACATCTACCGTGGAAATTCAAGGGCCCACCAAAAAGAATTAGCATAATATATATAGGTATAGAAACTACCACATACACTTTCATCTCATACTTGATTACTACCATACCCTGTATCCATACCAGATACCTCCGTAGCAGAAATGGCAAGACTTGGCCTCTTACTATTCCTTCTCTCAACCCTGCTAGTCTTCAGCATGGCAACCTCCACCAATACAATTCCCAAATCACTGCACTCAAAGTCATCAACCCCCACAGATTTCATCAGAGCATCATGCAAGGCCACAACCTACCCTGCCCTCTGCGTCCAGTCCCTCGCAGCCTTCGCTAAGCAGATCCGACACAGCGAGCGACAACTCGCTCAGACCGCCATAGCGGTGAGCCTCTCGAGCGCAAGATCGGCATCAAAGTTTGTGTCAAAGATGAGCAGGGTCAGGGGGATCAAGCCAAGGGAGTACCAAGCCGTGAAGGACTGCATAGAGAACATGGGGGACACCATAGACAGGCTTAGCCAGTCAGTTCGGGAGCTCGGGCGAGTCGGGCAGGACTTTGTGTGGCACATGAGCAATGTCCAGACTTGGGTTAGTGCTGCTCTCACAGACGAGAACACTTGTCTTGATGGGTTTTCTGAGCATCCCATGGATGGGAATGTTAAGGCTGCTATACGGAGAAGGGTGGTTAATGTTGCTCATGTTACTAGTAATGCTCTTGCTTTGGTTAACCGCTTTGCTTCCAAACACAGGCCTAAGTCTCATGAACAGCCTTGATTAGATTCAATATATGATACTTTTTAAGTGTTAGTTTGATGTAATATCTGACTTGATATGTCATATGTATGACTATATATGCGATCTGGCTTCTGGTTTTGTCTTTTATGTGAACATGTAAAATAGGCGAGCCTTGAAAGTAAGCTTTTTGTACCCCAAGTTTTGTTTTGTGTGTTATATTTGGGCTTTGATTAGCTAGTGTCTTTTCTTATAATTAACTGTTCGTAATTATGGAATGAAAAATTCTTTGTTAAAAAGAAGACTAAGTCCTTAGTTGGTCTATTACCTGCTCAGGCAAAACATGATTTTGCCTGCTTGACTGTGTTGTTTATTTCATCAAGTTTTCCAAAGTTTGTTTTCTTCTTGGTTTCCAGAGTCCGGAAAAACATAAATAGAAAAGTAAAAATATGAATGACATGGCTTCTTCCATATACATGTATATAAACACACACACACACACATATATATATGAATAAAGCCAAGTTTGAGGAGAATTATGTTGAGAAATTCCTTAAAACTATCAACCTGTGACATAATTATATGGGTTTTTTTTCCCGTTAAAGAAGATTAGCTTCTGCTTGTTTGTGTCTTGATTTTTTTTTGTTTCATTGAGTATTTCTTTCACTGTCAAGTTTCATCTACTCTTTTTTTCTTTTTTTTTTGTAACACTAGTATTCTGACGTTTCAAACTATTTTATACTCGAGTAATCTTTGTTGAAAATTTTATGATATTTATACAGACAGATACCTAATCTGTGGGCCATATTAAGCATAACCAGGCGACAATTAGGCCGCATTCCCCGGGATAATTATTTAAAAAGTTGTTTAATTTAAGGGGGGAAAAAAGTTGTTTCCAAATATTTGATTTTTATATAGTTGTGATCGCTTATGTTTGCCCAACTTTAGGACCGCCTCTACCTGCAGACCGCCAAATCTGATCGTAGTCACCACACCATAGAAAGGCTCAAATACTTTACTCAGAGGCTTATCTTCTTAAAGCTTTTTTTTTCTAGGCCTTATGGTAGAGCCCTTGTAATGATATTGTACATTTGTGAGATTTAAAAATTAAGGTTTTTGATACATTTACCTCCTAAATTTTAGGTTTTTTACAGGGTAATCTTTAAACTTTTTTATTATTTTTATTTTTTTATGATAATTGAGTCTCTAAACTTAACTAAATGTGAGAATGGAATTCTCAAACTTAACTAAATGTGGCAATTAACTCTCTAATTGTTAACGTCTGTCAAAATTAAGATGAAAAACGATCGCACGAGGCGCACATGACCCATTTAAAACGGAATGAACGTAATTTCGAGCATTATAGTAATTAAAATATAAATAGAAACTAGCAAAAATGTTAAAAATATCATTAAGGATATTTTTTTTTTCTAATTTTGGGCATACATTTGAATTATTTGACTCTTATTAGAATTAAATAAGGTGTATAAGTATTCTAAATAGGTCACGCGCATCGTAAATGGTTGTTTCCATCCTAATCTTGAAGGAAGTTTGTAATTAGGACTTAATTACGACACTTTGTTAAGTTTAGGGACTCAATTGTCACCAAAAAAGTTTAAAAGGACTACATTATAAATATATAAAAAGTTTAGGGGACAAATATGCCAAAAACTCTAAAAATTAAAGTCACATTATAATAAAAAAGATATGCAAAACAAACAGTTACTAATACAGATATAATGGGTTAAAAAAGAATCCAACCTTTTTTTTTATTTATCTCCTTTATATCATAAGATTAGGTTTACTCCAACACTATAACTTTAGTTTTTAGTCTCATCGATATATACTTGAGATGATATTAAATACATATATTGATACTTTTTTTCGGTTAACTTAATTTTAATATAGATATTTCCCTAAATACCCTCAAATTGAAAATAAAAAAAAAACTTTAAAAGCTAAAAAGAAAAAAAAAACTTTAAACTACCTTAAAAATTTCTAAAATATTCTCAAGAAACTCTTCTTCTTCTTTTTTTCTTTCCGTTCTTGCTTGCTTGTCATTCTTTTTAACTTTGTTTTAGTACGAAGTTAAACGTTAGATAACATAAAAAACCAAAAATATAATTTGTGAATAAATAGATGGTGTAAAAAAGTAACATCCTTTTTTTTTCAGACCATATACGGTAGAAATATGATTTTTGGGATATCTAATAAAGTTTGTCATTATAATAACATGGCAAAAAATGAGTATGAAAATAACCATAGCAAAGTTTCAAATAATTTCTCCTAGAGTCAGGATCAAGAGAAAAACGTGCTTTTCCTCGGAATATTAATTAGATGTTTTCATATTAAAGATGTTGTCTGATCAGATTGTATTTTATTCCCTTCGATCTCTTTATAAAATACTTTTATCGTATCGTATTCCCTTCAATCTTTTTATGAAATACTTTTATGTCTATCGTGTGTTTTTTCCTTTTTTGCTTAGAAAAATTTCTCTCACCTCGAGCCGTTACATATAACTGGTGATAATTAGTTGTGCTAACGAATCATATTGATGTCAATCGGTTTATTAATCTTGTCATAAAATATAGGCTAAATCAATTTTATTATATTCTATAAAAAATTTAATAAATATACTACTTTTAAAAAATATAATAAAGATATATTTTAAGTTAAAGTTAGACAAATATAGGTTCTCAATAGGTATTTTAGCCTAAGAGAAATAATAAGAGTCAAAAGAATAAAAAAAATTGTAATAATAATAGTTAAAAAATGATACACCACCTGGTTTAATTACTCTAAAATATCAACTTGATACGACCTATTTATTAAACTTAACGTCAATGGTTGACACAACTTACCCACGTGTCACATTTAACTTGGTAATGTAAAATATAATTGACACAAATGTAACCTATATGTTTATGACGGTTAACATGTTTATTTTTTAACTTGTCCTTAAATTTTATATAATTTTGAGTTGATAGCTCGTATAAACTTCTATATTTTTTAGTGAAAAAAATATAATTAGATTGTAGATTACACAGCTTGTCGATTTGGATCTTCCTATTGGATAAATCAATCTGAATACAACTAAATTATTAATTGTTTTTTATATCGTCTGATTATGAGCTAAACTCATTGATAATAACAAACATACCCGCTAACTTTATGCGGATTTCAAGTCAAGGCGTCGTTCATGATTCAAATTACTAGATCTTATTATATATACTTTACTGTTTAAAAAATACAGTTAAAACTATAACAATGATTTAAAACATTATAATATATAAAAATTTTATATTATAAATTTTTTTTTTATTTTTATAATAATATTTATAAATATTTTATACTATTTAGTAACCATAGTATAACATCCTAATAGGCTTGAAAACACAGCATTAAACTCGAGATTTTGACAAAGGAAAAAGGCAAGTGGGAAAGCAAACACCTGTTTCATGAAAGCTGAAAAAATCGAGGCAGGCGCAAAGTGATTTCACTGATTTGTGGACCACGTGAAGCTCAACTGCCAAGAAAAGAAAAGGATTTTTTTTTGCTGCTAAAAAAGAAAATAAGAAGTTGATATACAATAAGACAGGACCTAAAGAGAGGCCACATGGAGTTATGTAAGCCACTTTCAAGTCTGATGACTCTCGGCCATATTGCTGCTAAACCATCCGAGAAAAAGAAAAAGAAAAAGATAAAGAAAAAGGAGAGGCAAATGAAAGCCCTCTTTATCTGATGCCTTGGCCCTTTAAAGTGGAGAGTCTAAAAGCATCATTATATATGACATTAATAATACTGCTTTATTAGTGCAAGAAATCCCATATCTATAAAGTTGTTTGTAGGCCTCAGCGGATTTGTTTTAACTTTTTGTCCTATCAACTTAAATTGCCAAAAGACCGATAGAAAGCGTAATCAGGTGGGATTTTGGACTCGAACTTCACGTTGATATTTGTGTCTATCAAGTGTCTTCGTTCACATTTGGTGGTCAAGTCGATGTTCTCATTTATGTTATCAACTAAGCATAAAATGTCACATTTTTTCCTTTCCCTTTTCACAATTTTTTCCATATACTACAAAATAACCTATCAAACAACCTATTGTCAGTGAGTATCTGTTTTTTAACTATTAAATTTAGAAAATTTTACTTAAATTTAATGGCTTAAGAACATAGAGAGACCCATTAGAGAAAGAGTCTTTCCGTTTTTTCTTTCCTTTATGAGATTAAATTTATCAAGACATGACAGATGATGCAGTTTAAAAAATATTCTTTTCCCAGAAGTTACAGCGAGCCTTTGTTTGTCGTATTGCATTAGTTTCCTCGTTAATGAGAAAAAGATTGGAGAACCAATAAATATTCAACATTTCACATAAAGCAATAATCAAGCAAGTTGCCTAATTGGTTTGATAACAAAGTTGGATTATCATTACGCCTAATAGCAATCTAAATTTTGCAAGGAAGTTTGACTAATCAGATAATTAATTTGAAAGTCGCCTTCACGCCACCAAACATTACGTGCTCAATGTTTATTATATGCTCTAATTATTAGTAGCAATCGTATATATCTATGCAATGAAAGATCATTATTATTTTTTCGAATAAACGGAAAGATCATAAATATTTATGATATATGACCTTGCCTAAATATTTTTAACGGCATAAGACTTTAAACGTTCAAAATCTTGAGTCACCTACACAAGTAATTTTAAAATTTTCCTCTGCTTATATTTGGGCCATGTTATTTTCACTTCATATAAACGAAATATGGTAACTTTGAGAGTTCTTTGTCATATACATACATGAAAGAATACCCTACCAAAACTACAAGAGATTAAGGGAAATGTCAAATTTTTGAAGTAAATATTAGGTTTTAAAAATATTTATAATAAATAGTAGATTTTTGATATAAATAAATTATTTACTATATAAATAAGAAATATTTATATTCTAAACAAGGAATAAATATATTATTTGCACTATAAATCTATTTATTGCGTAGACAAAAACTATTTACACTCTAAACAAATGGGTAAATAAATTATTTACACCATAAATTTGATAATTATTATAAATATTTTCGAAACCTGTCATTTACTATAATTAATTTTAAAAAAGTGATATTTTTTACAATTTTTGCAAAAACAAAGGTATTTACGATCCCCAAAGGGTAGCCTACTCTAATGTGCCAAACTTGTGACAAGCTAAAGCGACTCTTTAAAAAAAATCGGGGCTAACAAATACTTGTCAACTTAAGAAGAGTAGATTTTGAGTACGAACAGAGTTACATAGTATTTTTGTTTTTATTATTTAAAAAAATAAAAACTTATAGATAATTTGGTGGTTAAGGAATATATATGCAACCTATGATTTGTTTTTTACTCCATAAAATTCTCTTGTTTTTTACTCCATAAAATTCTCCATGTAGTTTTTACTGAGTAAATTATATCGATGCATCTTGAATTATTTACTTTTTACATTATGTATCACAAGTTTTTAATCTTAACACAATACATCTTGAATTTTAAAATTATTGGCAATAGCTATTTTTAAATTTCTTTAAATATTAGTTTTCATATGTTAAGCTTCAATTTTTTTCTTAAAATGATGAGTTCTATTTGAAAGAAAACTCACAAGCAAATTTCATAACCAAAATCGTCCGTTCTTTTTAACACTTGTGAGCCATTAGATATGATCAATTACCGATTTTAAAATTCAAGGTGTATTTTGTTAAAATTAATTGTTCGAAGTATATTATCTAAAAAAAAATAAATATTTTAAGTGCAACAATACATTTCACTCGTTTTTACTTAATGCATGAAAAATATCAATCTACTTTAAAGCCACCCCTTTTTTTTCTTGGGTCCCAAAACGTGGGAATAGGAAACCAGAATCTCTTTCTATATAATAGCAACCCTTCTTCCAAGTTTTCCCCAATCATATCCCCAAAAGAAATCCAAAAAAAAAAAGTTTCTGGCTTTCTAATCATCAAGTATGGACATGTTAAAAGTTTCTGGCTTTCTACATGTCCTTGTAGCTCTTCTTCTTATTCTCCAACTTTCTTCTGCAACACCAACGTTAATCAGCCCTAACAAAACCTACGTTAATTACATAAAAACATCATGCAATGTCACAACATATCCCAAGTTGTGCTACAAATCCCTCTCCGTCTTCGCTTCCAAAATCAAAACAAGCCCCAAAGTTCTAGCCCACACTGCTCTCAACGTGACCCTTGTAGCCACCAAAACGACATCGCTTGTACTCAACAAACTGTCCAAAGCGCAGGGCTTGAACCCCGCGGAATCGGCGGCTCTGAGTGACTGCATGGATCTCGTCGACGACTCGTCGTACGAGCTCAGAAGATCGATGAATGAAATGCGGCGGCTGAGAAACGACAACGAATTCGCGTTTGGAATCAGTAATATACTCACCTGGACTAGTGCTGCTTTGACAAATGGTGTGACGTGCATGGATGGATTTGAAGGGATTAATAATAATGATGGCATGAATATTAATGAAGATGTTAAGAACACTGTTCTTAGACATCAGAAGAAAGTTTGTCGTTTGACGAGCAATTCCTTGGCTCTGGTCAACAATTATGCATCAAGTCAAAGCTGAAATTGTTTGCTTATTGGTGTTTTTTTTTTCTGTTTGGTTCTCGGGAAAAAAAAGCCTTTTGTCATGCCAAAGCCAGGTGAAGATTGATGCCCATCTTGTTTATAACTAGGAGCTACATAATACTAGACTATATAGACTATAAATTAAGCTTTAATAAATCAATCAACAATAATTGTGCTAAATGTGTAGAACTTGTCGTGTGTATATATAATATATGCATACGTGGATTTTTCCTTTAATCTAAAAATGTTGCAGTCCCTGTACTCTTGATGCTGGTCTTTCAGAATGGTGTTTTATAGTTCCAGCCCTGATTACCACTTACTCTGCTTTCGAATGGTGTTTTTAACATTGGTTTTTTTTTTTTTTTTTTTAAATCGATGTTAAATATAACAGAAAACATCAAATGTGTTAAATACAAAAAAAAAAAAACCAAATTAAATATGTATGTATGTAATTTTCGATTAAGTTGGATAAAGTTCAGAAATTAAGCTACAATTGTGCTTAAAGAATCCGGTTATGGTGGCCCAATTGGACCATTGATAGTAGAATATGACGAACTCATGGAGACATGGAATATTGTGCATGCAACTTAAAGATCGAACAATAATGCATGACATGCCCATATATGTCAACATAATCGAAATTATTGTAAATTCTTTCTATTAGTCTTTCAGCTATAAAAGCTTAAAAGCCTTTAAAATATTGCTGTCGTAATGGTTTTCATAACACTGTTTAAGAAGAAAAACTAAAACGTTATTTAGATTTGATTGACTCGGTGACTATAACAGGTCGTTCATGCAACTCACATTAAGCCACAAGAGTTAAGACATCTGGCCGTTTAAAAAAACAGTTACAACTAACTTTTGATTTGACAATAGCAACATATAAAAGCTTTATACTGTAACCTTTATTGTAGTATGTGAGAATTTTTTACTATTTATAGTTATAACTGATAGTTAAAAACGCTCTTTCAAACAACTCAATCATTCGAGGTTCCTACTTCTGAGTCTTGCTTAGTCACACACAAAGATAATAATATGAAATTAAAGATGGAGCCAACTTTCAAGCAAAACCTAAATACATAGAGTGTTTAAAAAGCGTGATTTGAACCAATTTGGTTTAAAACACTAACATATAAAAAATTTATATTTTTTCTTAATACCGTGTAACATGTAAAATCTTAACACTATAATAACTAAAAGTTTTAGTTAAAATTGACAAAAATAAACACACTAAAAAATTGCAAGATAATAATCCTCGGTGCTGCCAATTTTTTCATTATTGTTTTTGCATTGTGATACCCAATATGCGTTTAGTTGGTGACTTTTTGGAAAGTGATCTCTGTATTTCCAACTTCCAAGTCACTCTGGTGACAACTGACAAGGTGAATGTCTACTAAACTATAATTTGGACTTCATGAATAAAATAATAAAAAAAAAAAACCAGCATTTTATCAAGCCGAGCACCATAGACCAAATTGGGAACTTCTTAAATTAATGGGCTTTATTGTTCAATACTCTTCATCCCATTTTATATTTGTCCCCATATTTCTGTTTTGAAATCATCAACTTTGTTATCAAACTCTATCTAAGACTCGAATTGTAACAAAAATGCTGCAATAAAGTAAGAAATTAATAGGTATTGCTAATTTGTTAGAGAACACTTTCATCTCATAATGAACAGGCAAAAGGTCTTTAGCCGATGACAATACTTAAGTACAAATCTCCATATAAAGCAATCTTTGCTAGACATAGCTATATGCGATAGCTAGGGGCGGAGCTGTCTGAGGGTACGTGGTCGCCCTACCTAATTTTTTCCTTTAAATTTATTTGTAAAATTTGAGCAAATAAAATTAAAAATGACAATGATAATAGTGTTGCATTATATTGTTTGTTTTTATGTTGTAACAACCTACACTTAACCATAAAATCATGCACTTAACTTTTTTTTTTTTGTAAGAGTTAGATTGAGCTACGCACAATAAAACTTTTACATACTATAGTAAAAAACTACAATATAAAACTATCACATGTTACAGTCTCAAACCTAGACTAATGGTTTAAACTATTCTTCTAAATGCTCTGTCTTTACATTATGACCCATCTTGAAGCAGGAACAGGCACTAGCTCTACTTTCAATAAATGTCAGTTTGGATTGCTTTCATAGTTTGAATTGCCTTGAACAGTTTAAAAAGTTAAGTACAAATTTAATGCAAACTATAAACAAAGGTTCTCTTCAACTTTGTTGGGAGCTTAGAACACAGATTAGAAACTTGTTGGGAAGTCCTCAAAATGAGTTTAAAAAAGAGTCAATTTAGTGATGACACACACACACATATATATATATATATATATATGGTTTTTACTGCTTTTGCGCACATGATTGCTACTATCAATCTTTATGAGAAGGGCCAAACTTGCTTCTAAAGTGGCCAACAAAAGATTGAAAGTTAATTCCATCATATATTTGTGGATGCACTTTTATTTGGACCCCGAAGAAATAAATCCATGACCAATAATATTGATCTTAGTTTATGCTTATCAGCAACAGAGGGCCTTGTGAACATATAATGCAAATGGAGGAATGGCATGTATATTTATCTTTGGTATGTTCAGTTGAACGCCAAAATAATTTCCAAAAGCAAGATGAAAAGTTGCAGCCAACTGACGAACGACACTCTGAAAAGAAAAGTTACTTGTAACCCAAATCCAGTAACATAATAGAGGAACTTATTCTTGTTTTTTTGAGAAAATTTTGTAAATTTATCAATTATTGTTTCGTCTTTTATATTGCTGTCGTTTCCTTGTATATCTTGTCGTTTTAACGATGTGGCCTAGCATGCGTGTTTTCTCAATTACGATAACAGTTGTCCCTTTGAAAGCTCATCGTCGTTTATAAGATGGTCTTTAGGAGTCGTTCTTTTGGAGGATATGTTTTCGTACATCCACCGTCGGGCAGTTTTGGTGCTACTGTCGTTTTCTACGATTTGTTTTGCTTGGTAAAAATTTATCGTTAACCTTAATTACTGTCTTTATGAGGAAATGTTGTCGTTTATATTGGGATTGTTCTGATTTATCGCAGTTGTTGCCGGCATGAAAGTTTATCATCGTTGAAATGTTTTCATTTATTCGACCTAGTTTTGTTGCTTGATTTTTTCGTTTTGTATAATATAGTGCTGTTACAATATGTCCTTTTATGCATAAACAATTTTGGCTTTGTGCTGGAGTTACTGTCGTCAGGTGGAAATATTGTCGTTTATTGAATGTTGTCGTTTATAGTTGACGCTGTCGTTTTGAAATTATTTTGTCTTTCATAACTTGTCGTTTTCAGAGGCACTTTTGTTTGGTGGACATGTTGTTGTTTATCGCTCTCAACTTTTTTTTTTTCCACAAAAAAACAAAGAGAAGATTACAAATACGCCCCCCACGGGACTGTATGTAACGTGATTCCCTTCAGTTTTGGACGGAATCTAAAGGCAAGAGTCACTATGATTTAACAAAGTTTAGATAGCGTATTATGAAAATGGTCCTTAATGTCTTTTTGTACGATATATTATATATATGTTGTCATGCACAGATGTGTTTTTATTTTCTTCAAATGTTCTTGTTTTTTACAATTTAATCGTCGTTTATAATATGTTGTTTTCGACTTACTGTCGTTTGAAGGGAACCTAAACATGCTGGACATTTTGTAGTTTACAGCAGATGATGCCGTTTGTAATGTTTATCATCACTTTTAGGCTGTCGTTTGGAGGAAATGATGTCGTTTTTAATAGCAACGTCTGTTTAAGGAAAACTGGTCGTATTTCAACATTGTTTGCGTTAACATCTGTCCCTTACACTCATGCCTGAAAACGCTAGCATGACAAAGGAGAAAACGACAAGATGTTCAAAAGCATAAGAAACTTATTAATGGAAAAATGCAGCTCAGATTTTTCATTCTTTTCTTAGTTAAATAAAATTTAAGGAATGAACCTTGGAAATCCACGTTAGTACGCGGCGACAGACCTCAGGAAAGTCTCAAAAACGACAATATGAAGCCGAGAATTTGATGAAGACATGTGCCCAATTGCCATCATCCATGGACATGTACTATGTAGCACCACAAGTGAGTTGTGGAGGGAGAGTTTGATTGGATTCTGATGGGCCTCTGGGCCATTTAATGGGCTTCTGTACTTGAGGATGGAAGGGTTAACGAGACAATTGGTCCAAATAGGTTTATTGAATTAAAATATGACTCTAATTTGTAAAAATTTTATAAATGTCTTATAATGACATCATTAAATTTATTTATATGTAATTATATAGTACAATATGTAATATCATTAAGATAATTACTATATCATTAAAGATATTTGTAAAACATTTTAAATATTGTGTTAGATTTTAATTTCATAACAATAATTTAGACAAGTATTATAATTTTTTTGAGGATGGAAATGTTTGAGCTATGTGTGGCGCCTCCACAGCCAATGTATTTCAAGCTCAAAAAGTATTATGAGACACACATCTCATTTGACGCTTTTAACCGACTAATGTACGCAAAATCACATGACTGCCATTCCTGTGATTTTTGTTTTTGGGTTGAGAGTAAAATGTTAATATGAGCACTATTACAGAGGAAGCTAATGAGATTTTGTATAACTTTAGGTGATAAAAACAAGTTGATTTCCATCAAATTCTAGCATTAGAATAAGGAACATTTGTTATGAAATCAAACTAAAGTCCTAAGAACTATGTTAGATGTTTTAACATTAATCAAAAATTTTCAGTACCAATTAACATATGGCATGCCAGGTACCGTTAATCTATTAATAGATATTTAAAACCTTGTCTATTCTAACTAATTCTAAGAATTGCATATGTTACTAACATATGGCATGCGAGTTACTCTAATCTATTGATAGATATTTAGAAACTTGTCTCTTCAACTAATACCAAGAATTGAATATGCCAATAAAAATATGACAATATATACAATATGAATCGGCATCAAAAGATTTATAAAAGTTTTTTTTTTTTTTTTTTTTTTTTTTTTTTATGCTCGAGAATAGGATGATTCTAATTTCAGGCCTCAAAATTGGAGCTGTAAGTATGAACTTCTTACTAAGTTAAACTCAAATGACTAAATAAATACAAAAAATATAAATTCACCCCAAGAACATTCAATTCCCAAAAATAAAATGCTTTGGGTTTCAAAAGTAATAATAATAGAATGTTTATTCATGTTAAAATGGAGGGTAAATTAGTTTTTTTGCTGATTTCCATTTTTGCACTCCTTCGCTTGTGGTGGATGGAATTTCGTCGCACAAGAAAACAAAAACAATCTTCGAGGTTGAGAAAAAAAAAAAAAAAAGCAAAAGGCAAATATCAAACTCCATAAGCACCTCTTATACTAATCTCGTTATCTCCAAAAAAAATAATAATAACAATCTCACCCCCAACCTTACTCTGTCTTGTTCACCCCAGAGCGAGAGAGAGCGAGAAAACAACCAACCCCATAAACTTTCTCACTCGCCAAACACACAGACAGTGTACAAAGAAGAAGAAGAAACATGGCGGCGGAGTCTGTGAGGTTGACGACGTTGGGGTCGGCTTCTTCTTCTTCTTCTTCCATGGCCAATTTCGGCTTCAATGGCTCTCAGAGAAGGCCTTCTTCTACAATTCTGTCTACGGCTGGTTTCAGGGGTGTTCGGCCGAGAACCTCCTCCTCTTCTGTGACTTCTTCTTCGCTTTCCAACTTCTTTGGGAGTTTGCGTCCCACTTCTAAGTCTTCGAAACTCTCTGGTTCTCGCCAGCTTAGCCGAAGGAACCTCTCTGTCTTAGCCATGGCTGCTGATGGTATTTCATATTTTGCTTCTTTTGAAGACCCATTTGGCTAGATTTTCTAATTCGAGTTATTTCATAGTTTTTTACGGGAATTTTTCAATATTTGGTTTTCTTTGTGCTTGAAACGAGTCATGTTTCTGTTTTTTGAGTCTTTTTCCTTTTTTTTGTCCCATTGGTTGGTTGTTTCTGTCCTTGTTTTCACGGTTCAAAGTTAGAATTAGACTACGAATTTCAATACACCGGTTCTGTTTCTTGTTTGAAAACGTTTGGAGTTTATACGAAACTGTCAATTTCCAAGTTAAAAAGTGAGGTTGAAGCTTTCAGCTTCATTTCTTTCTGGTATGTTTTAACTTTTAAGGTAAAAATTATTCACTTTATATAAATTTTAATCATATGGCCTGCCATGATTGTTTCAAATTCAATTTTAACAGGCCTGTATTGGAAAGTGTACCTTAATCGTGTGGAATGTTAGAAGAATATCTCAAAACTGTTATTAGTCTACTTGTCTCAAGTATCTTCATGTAACCTGGTATGGCAGTGACAGTTTTTCCCCCTTATTCAGGTGAGAAGCGCACCGTACCATTGAAAGATTATCGCAACATCGGAATTATGGCTCACATAGATGCCGGAAAGACAACCACCACAGAGAGGGTTCTGTACTATACAGGAAGAAACTACAAAATTGGGGAGGTGCACGAGGGAACAGCCACTATGGATTGGATGGAACAGGAACAAGAGAGAGGCATTACCATTACTTCTGCTGCAACAACCACGTTTTGGAACAAGCACCGGATTAACATCATCGATACTCCAGGACACGTCGACTTCACTCTTGAAGTGGAGCGTGCCCTCAGGGTGTTGGACGGTGCAATATGCTTGTTTGACAGTGTTGCTGGTGTTGAACCACAATCCGAAACTGTGTGGAGGCAAGCTGATAAATACGGTGTGCCCAGGATTTGCTTTGTCAATAAGATGGATCGCCTTGGAGCAAACTTTTTCCGAACTAGGGACATGATAGTGACAAATTTGGGTGCCAAGCCATTGGTGATTCAAATTCCAGTTGGGGCTGAAGACAACTTTAAAGGCGTCGTTGATCTTGTGGGGATGAAAGCTATTATTTGGTCTGGAGAAGAGCTGGGCGCAAAGTTTACGCATGAGGACATTCCAGAAGATCTTCAGGAGCCGGCACTGGAGTATAGATCTCAGATGATAGAAACCATAGTTGAATTGGATGATGCAGCTATGGAAAACTATCTAGAAGGCGTTGAGCCTGACGAAGAAACTATCAAGAAATTGATTAGGAAGGGGACCATTTCGGGTAGTTTTGTTCCAGTACTATGTGGCTCAGCCTTTAAGAACAAGGGGGTTCAGCCATTGCTTGATGCTGTTGTAGACTACTTACCTTCACCACTTGACTTGCCAGCTATGAAGGGTACTGACCCAGAGAACCCAGAGGTAACAATAGAGAGACCTGCCATTGACGGCGAACCATTCTGTGGACTAGCTTTTAAGATCATGACTGATCCATTTGTGGGTTCCCTTACATTTGTTAGAGTGTACGCTGGGAAGCTAGCAGCCGGTTCATATGTATTGAATGCGAACAAGGGGAAAAAGGAGAGAATCGGTAGACTTTTGGAGATGCACGCGAACAGCAGAGAGGACGTTAAAGTAGCTTTGGCAGGTGATATTGTTGCGCTAGCAGGTCTAAAAGATACCATTACAGGTGAAACATTGTGTGATCCTGATAGTCCCATTGTGCTTGAACGGATGGACTTCCCTGATCCTGTGATTAAGGTGGCAATCGAGCCCAAGACCAAAGCTGATGTTGATAAGATGGCTACTGGTTTGATTAAGCTTGCTCAAGAAGATCCTTCTTTCCATTTCTCACGGGATGAAGAGGTCAATCAGACAGTTATTGAAGGAATGGGAGAATTGCATCTTGAGATTATTGTCGACCGGCTCAAGAGAGAATTTAAGGTTTATATCTACAACTCAATTTTCCAGATTCTCATTTCCTTATTTTATTAACTCATATTTTTCATCTTGCTGTTTTAGTCCTTTCATTGTTTATTGTTTTCCCTTCACCGACACATATGCACATGTATTAAGCCGCTAATTTTGTTTTTTCTCCTGTTCACAGGTAGAAGCTAATGTTGGAGCACCACAAGTGAACTACCGAGAAAGTATTTCGAAGGTATCGGAAGTGAAGTATGTCCACAAGAAACAGTCTGGTGGGCAAGGTCAGTTTGCTGATATCACAGTTCGATTTGAACCAATGGAGGCAGGCAGTGGATACGAGTTCAAGAGTGAAATCAAGGGAGGTGCAGTTCCCAAAGAGTATATTCCAGGAGTAATGAAAGGTTTGGAGGAGTGCATGGGCAACGGTGTGCTTGCGGGCTTCCCTGTTGTGGATGTTCGTGCGGTGCTCGTAGATGGTTCTTACCACGATGTTGACTCCAGTGTCTTAGCATTCCAGCTTGCAGCTAGAGGATCTTTCAAGGAGGGGATGAAGAAAGCTGGTCCTAAGATGCTTGAACCTGTCATGAAAGTCGAAGTTGTCACACCTGAAGAACATCTGGGAGATGTCATTGGTGATCTCAACTCTAGGAGAGGGCAGATCAACAGCTTTGGCGACAAACCTGGCGGTCTCAAGGTATGCCTAGTTAAAAAGTTTTTGTGATCACAATTCGTTTATGGCTTGTTTGATAGGAAGAAAAAGTGGAAGGAGTTACAAAGATGGGGAGATTAGTGAAAGAACTTTCAGATTATGGTTGTTTGGTAGGAAGGAATAGAAGAGAAAATTAACTGGATGAGGGATACAAAATCCAATGGATCTCATTCACTTAATTACTTTACTATAGTGTCAAACTATTTTTTTACTTTTCATTGTTGGAGGAAACCAAACCAAGGATAAAATCATAATTGTCCAAATAAAATCTACTCTCTTGCCTTGCATTTTTTATACCAAACAAAAGAAGTGATTGTTGTTTTCTATCCATCCTTTCATACCGAACATTAAGAAAAAAGATCTCTTTGTTTCCTTCACCATGGTTATCCTTCTCCTTCCTGCCAAACAGGGTCAATTTGTCATGAAAAGTTTTATCACCGCAATGCGGTTTACTTATGGTAAAAAAATGTGTGAAAAAAAATCCTCTTATTTGTTTATTTATTCATTCATTCATCTTTTGGGGTGGGGTTAGTATGTTATTGACAATGGAGTGTTTTGAAATGCAGGTGGTCGATGCGCTGGTTCCTCTGGCGGAGATGTTTCAATATGTTAGTACACTCAGAGGTATGACCAAAGGCCGTGCTTCTTACACCATGCAATTAGCCAAATTCGAAGTAGTGCCTCAACACATCCAAAACCAGCTTGCTTCCAAAGAGCAAGAAGTTGCTGCTTGATTCTCTCTCTTTCAAGAAGAGGAAACAATACTTTTCCATCGTCATTTTTTTATACTAGATATTCATGTCATCTTTTCTTCCCCAACAAACAACGTAAAATACATGAACAGGTCTGTATTTTAAGGCTGTATAAACACTTACAATTTTGCCTTTCTTGAGGACTTTATAGAAGGCTGGAAGGAATGGAGATGTAATAATATTGGCGAGGGGGCCGATTTTAAGGAAGAGGATAGAAGTGATGATTGAGCTTCCTTCTAAAGAATGAAAGTTAATTGGTGTCATCTTACAAAGTCCTTCTACAACCAATAGTGTATTTTTCCGTTGGATTTGATACTTGTGTGATCTAGCGGTTGAAAAACAAAACCCTATCAATATTGATTATCAAACAAGCACAAACCGATTCATGAGTCAAAAAAATAAAAAAGCTTGAACCAAGTAAGCGAGAATCAGTTCTCCACAGGGGCTGCTTCACCAAAGTCCAAACTAAAATGATGTATTCAAAAAGGGTTCTGTTAGGGTTTTATTTGTTTTTTTTTTTTTTTTTTCAGAAAGAAAAAGCAAACTGGAAAAGACATGACTTCAATGAGTGTGTTTGGCATCTGTTACGGTTTAAAAGTAATAAAATGCTACTGTTATGGTATAAAAGTAATAAAATGCTACAATATAAAGCTCTCGTATACTATAATATTTAAATTACTACTTTTGAGTTCTGACTTGGCTGACAATCCCTCTCAATATGGTTAAACATGGCTTCCTCATGAAAAATGGATACAAATTTTTGGCCAGTCTTCAAAGCCTACCCTCCTCACGGGAAGGAAACAGACGGTTATATAATTGTGTTTGCATGAGACTGTGCGAGAGAGAGTTTGAAACAAATAAAACCAGAATCACTAATTAATAGGAAAACAAGACACAAAAATTTTAAGGGATAGTAGCTTTGAACAATTAGTCACTCAAATTCACACTGAGAAAAAGGTACAACTTAAAATTATGCAAAAGGTCTTTTCTGTTTTCTCCCTGGTCCATATAAAATTGCACCTTTGAAGTTTTCATCTAATCTGAACAATTCCTGCACTGACCAGCTTCTGAATTTTGCTCATAACCATAGGGTTCTTCGTGTGCTCTTGTGCAGCCTTTGGATTTTCCTGGAAATCAATCAACACCTGCCCAAACCCCATCACAAACAAGACATTTAGTCACTGCTCCCAAGTTTCGCATGGAATTTGCAAGTATCAACTCAAAAATAATAACCAAAGAAAAAAAATTTTGATAAAACTAAGAAATTGTAGCTACCTGTCTCATAACAGGATCTGAGAGGATGCTCTGGATTTCTGGGTCCTGCATTGCTTTAGCCTGCAGGAACAAACCAACTTAATACTGCATTCTTAACAAAACAGCCGAAAAGAATCAATCTTACAAACTGTTTAAAAAAGCCAAACCTGTCTCTCCTTTAGCTCCTCAGGACTCAAATCTCCACGGCTAGCCTTGTTAATTTGTTCTACACATCTACAAGGAAAAAAAAAATTCAAAGGCAAATTAAAAATAAGCTCTCCACCGTCATGCACCTTCATCTTAGAGACAAACAAAAACAGAACAAGCACCAAACCATTAGCTGGTACCCAATGTTCAATACCTTCTAACACCGTCAAGCAACTCCTGGTTTTGAGGGTCATGTTTCAACCCCTCCTGGTACGTCTCCAAAGCTTTGTCATATTCCTTCATGAAGAACTGGATAGCACCCTTCCTCGTATAGCCCTTCGAGAATGTTGGGTCAAGCTCAATGCACTTCTCTGCATCCTTCAGTCCCTCAGGAAGTGCTCCCAGTTTCGTGTAGCAAGCGGCTCTATTACTATACGCCTGCAGAAGAAACCAAAACAGTGTTGAGTCAGCATATCACAACCCACACCACATACTAATACGTATACAGTATTCCTAAGAACATCAGAAGTGTTCCCACCTTTGAATCCTTGGGGTTCCTTTTCAGAGATTCAGTGTAATGCTTGATAGCCTCGGGATAATTCTGCTGCTTGAAATACTCGTTTCCTGCGTATCCATTTTCAGCAATAAACAATCAAGCTACAGATTTTACACACAAAGGGAACCATTGAAATATGCCAACACAGGGATAAATTCAGTTCAAGCAGAAACATCAACCGCCCTACAAGCTCTTAATTGGACACAGGATGATCACATGGGCCCACGCAAAAAAGGGAATAAAGTACATAGGCATGGCAAAAATCAAAGATTGTGGATAAATTTAGTAAGATAAGACACACCTTTCTCACGTTCCTCATCAGCCAACTTGGGATCAAAATACTCTTGTTGCTCAAGCTCCTTTTTGGCTTTCTCGGCATCATTTAGTTTCTTCAATGTATCCGGATTGCGGTGCTCCGTGAGAGCTTTCTGGAATGTCTCAATGGCAGGTTCGTAGTCCTTGGAGCTCTTGGCCAGTTTCACCATGGCAGTTCCTTTCCTAGTCAAAGCTTTTGCTATCATCTTGAAGTCTGACCTTAGCTCTCTCCCCCTCTCAACAGCCTTGTCGCAGTCTTTAATACATTCCTCGTACTAAATTACCAGAAAAAAGATTTAAACTTGATTACAAAACAGAGATACCATAGAATGAATAACAAATATCAAAGGAAAAAAATTGCCAATTGATGCAAAAGCCTACATAAATTACATGAAAACAATTATCAATTGAAATAAAAGCATACATGTCAACTAGTTGATATCCTTAAAATTTTCCCCAAAACAAATAAAAAATTAGTACTTTAATCTATTCCTCGTACTAGAAACCACAAAAGACTTGAACTTGATAGCAATGGAGATAAAGAGGATGAATGACAAAGATCACATGAAAAATGATTGCCAATTTCTCAGTAACCAAAGCCTAGAAGCTCATAAATCAAAACAAAAAAGTAGGAAAAAGAAATTTGTCGAATGAATTACAAAAATCACATCAAAATAATTGCCAATAGATACAAAAGACGAACTTACAAGAAGTTCAATGATTGGCAGTTTTCCCAGAAACAGAAAAAGAAAGAAAGCATTTACCTGGGCCATCTCTAGATAAGTGGCGGCACGGTTCATGATGAAAGAAATATCCTCGTCGTCCAATTCAATGGCCTCAGTGTAGTGCTGAATGGCCGTGTCGAAGTCCTTCTTCTTGTAAGCTACATTTCCAGCCTCCTTCTCCTTCAAAGCCTGCGCTTTCCTCGCCTTCTTCTCCCTCTCCTCCTCGCTCACTTCCATCGGCTCCGGTTCCGGCTCCAGCTCCGTCGCCTTCTTCACCTCCTCCGTCTGCGGCTCGGCCTTCCTCTCCGGCGTCGGAGACTCCGGCATCTCCGCCTCCTCCGGCGTCGAAGCACGGAACTTCACGTTGAGCAGAACCCCCAGCGCTTGCATCACTCTCTGATCCTTCAAGTAGAGGTTGAGAACGCTAGGGTTTCTCTGAATCTCCTGCATCATCTTCACAAAATCCGGCTGCTGAAGGTACGGCCGCGTGGTCGGATCGGCGGTGAGCTTCGCCCACATCTCGGGTCCGGCGAACGCGTCGCCGAAGAGATTATTCGACGAAGGCGGCGGCTGCGGCGCTCGGCGCGCCCCCGATTGTGCGTCCGCCAAGCCCCATTTTAGGGCTTCGTTGTTAGGGTCGATCTCGAGTCCCTTCTTATAAGCCGAAACGGCGTCGTCCAAGTGGCCAAGGCCGAGGTGAGCGGCGCCGAGGCGGCTGTAGCCCTTGGCCCAATCAGGCTTGAGCTCGACGGTCTTCTTGGCGTCCGACAAGGCCTCGGAGTATTTCTGGAGGGAGGCGTAGGAGGCGGATCGGTTGGAGTAGAGGACGTGGTTGGTCGGGGCGAGGGCGAGGGCGTCGGAGAAGTGGGAGACGGCGGCTGTATAGTCGCCGGAGGAGAAGGCGGCGTTGCCTTTGGCTTTGGCTTCGTCAGCCATGGCGGAGGGATAGGATTGTAATTTTGTAGGGCTGGATGGAAATTGAAGGATGTAATGAACAAAAGTTTGGGTTTGTGTTGAGTTTATATGAAGAAGAAGAACACTGGGCCGAGAGAGTTCTGGTGAAGTGGATTCCTCCTGCTTCTGGAATGTTCTGCACATGTTCAGTTTTTCTTTTTTTTTTTTTAGGATATTAATATATTTATGCTTTCTCTTTTTAAGTTAATTCAATAGAAAATTATAATTCAATTTTTATAACTTTAATTTTATCAATCAAATACATACTTACCTGTTAAATTTAATACACTAATGTTTTATTTTTTATTTAAGGACAATTTCGTTTTCAAAGTTTTTATTTTTTTACTTGAATATTTTAAAAGTAAAAATTAAAGATTGACCAATAAAACTATAAATCAATACATTAAATCTAACTAATAAAAAACAGAATGGATAGAGAAACAGTGAAGCTCATTGAGCGCGCTTCCTCTCCTTTCTCCAATCAAACGAAGATAGGGCATCCCGGGAATGAAATCCCAAGGATTTAAAGAAGTTACGGTCCATAAAGATACATGATATTAAGTTCTTACTCCAAGAGGAGCAAGAGCTTCACACGGCCGCTGAAGAGGAAGAAGACCGTATTAATGCCAATCTCTTTGCCCAATTAAAGGACGTGAAAGAAAGACTATGGGCCACTATTTATCGCCGACATATCTTGGAGGAGAGGGAGTTGTCTTTGGAAAAAAGGCACGGGTCTAAGCGCCAACCAAGGCCCCTCTCCCCCGATCGTGCTTCTGATCAATTGAACTTCGTGTGCATATTAAGGACACATCTTTTACGAATGTTTAAGTAAAATATTTAAATAAAAATTTAAATATTTAAATAAAAATTTAAATTTTTATAAAAAAATTTATTGTACTAAAATAATTCAAATCGTAATTTAAAAATAAAAACAAACACACTTTAAATATTAAACATGTTGAAAAAAAAAATAAAAAAATAAAAAAAATATGTATGTAAAAAAAAAACAAATATATGAAAAACAAAAAGAGAAGAATCGAAAAATGTGAAAAAATATAAAGGCAAAAAAAACTGCAAAATAAATTTAAAAAGGTGCAAAAAGGAAGGATCGAGAGAAAGTCGTCCCCTTTTTATATATGTTATTAAAGAAGTTAAATATGAAGATTAAAGATACATAAATATACTTTTTGCCTGACATTCCAAAAATATCAGGATATCTAATGGTCACAAAACAATTGTACAAATTTGTCTATCCCATTGACAAAGTCCAACACCTTTTCTTTTTCTTTTTTTCCTCTATTTTTTCCTCACACCGTTTCAAAAGTCCCGGCCAATACATTACAAATAATAAATATATATTATATTTATTTACCAATGTTGGGATTTTGTTTCTGTGGGGTAGTCCCATCGATCAAATCCGAAAGAAAAGAAAAGGCCCATAATGTTAAAGCCTGGCAGAATGAAAGAAGAAAAGAAAAGAAAGGGCCAAAAAAATTTTAAAAAACAATCGGAAAAGAAACGGTTTTGTCATTTCTTTGATTTGGTGATGTGATTAGAAACGCATTTTCCTTTTAAGATGTTAAAAGATAAGAAGGTACATATTTGATGATGTTACACCTAAACAAATGATATGAAAGATAAATAACCATTTTTTTAAGCTTTTGGTGGCATGGTGATTTAACTTTTTTTTAGTGATCAATGGTTAGTTTTTTAGGGTATAACTATTTAAGTGAAATCTTTTCTTTTTTAATTAATTATTCTTTTAATTTATTTTTTGGTACTTTTAATATTTAGTTTAAAAATTAAATATAAATTTATAAATTGTAATAAAAAATGTAAGGTGCAAACTTTTTAAATTTTTAAAAAATGTTTAAGGGCATGTTTTTCCTTTATTTAATTATGTTGTGTTGGAGTAAATCTAATGTCCTTGAACAAGAGATTGAGAGCAAACAATCAAATTAGTCAAGGAGATGACAAAAGACTTTAAAAACAAAACGAGGAAAAAGTAAGGTTTGGTATTGTGTTTTTAATCATTCATGTCCATATGAGGGGATTTATAACATATTACGAATAGGGAATTTAATTATCTCATAGAAATGCCAATTGTTTTTTTTCCCCTTTATATAAGGCTCTTTCACCTGTTGGGTGTTACAAATACGTAAATACATTTAGGGTCCGTTTGGTTCGAGTATTTGAATAGAGTATTTGAATGAAGATTTAAATTTTTATGAGAGAAAATACTGTAGCAAAATGATTCGAATCGTGATTCAAACTACCAAACAAACGGGCCCTTAAATTCTGATCATTGAATGTCTTTAATCATCTTACAAATAATTAAATACATTTAAATTCTTGATCATTGAATGTCTTTAATCAACTACCATTACATGCTTGATGACACTTAGGGCCTGTTTAGTTGGATATTCCAATTACGGTTCGAATCATTTTGCTACAGTTTTTTCTCTCATAAAAATTTAAATCTTCATTCAAATACTCTACTCAAATACTCAAACCAAACGGGCTCTTAGAAACCCTTGGGTTGTCATCCTATGACTAAGCATGCACTTAGGAGGTTGCCCAGATATGGGCTTGTCGGTTAAGACCTTCCCTGAACATGGGCTTGGATTATACTTCATAAAAAATAATTTTTTGAGTTGTTACATGATTATTTTTTTGTTAAGAAAATGATCAAATTTACAGTCAATAAAATTTTTGACAATACTAAAAGTCAAGAAACTTACATGTCATCCTTAAAAAAGAAAAATAAAAGAAAAAGGAAAGAAATTAATGTGTCATATGAACAAAACTCTCTTGCAAATTAACATCAGTGAAGGAAGATGCACTTGATATGGGATTCACAGGTGGGACATTGGTTGTTGATCAAGTTTTGTATGATCTTGACGAAGATGGTGAAATCATCCCGTTGTCTTCAACGAATCCGTCGCAAAATCAACGCTGAACATCTTCAATATTGTTCTTGTTTTTCTTCTTCTTGTTGGACTACTATGGTAAACAAGTGTGGACCACTGAAGATTGTTAACCAACTATTGGCTTTGACAGGAACCTGGCGTGTCGTTTGGGTGGAAGGTTGGAGGTGGCCAATATGAGGGACATCGGCAGATGCACTTGCGGGGCTTTCCATTTTGTTGTTGCAGAAGTTCTCCGACTAGCGTGTTTTTAGTCTTAAATATTGGCCGTTTCTCCTTCAATACGTTCTCATAAACAATTTTAAGAAATGTTAAATCTTGAATGTATTTTCCTACTCTTTACCTGAGAATGTGCCGATCAGTTGTGGCTTCTCCACTAGCATGTTCTTGGACATAGTTAGTCGTGGTTTCTTTTTACCTCGTGAAGTCTCCTAACCACTAGCCACCCCTGACCACAATTTTTACTTCTTTCAATCGTTGGACTTTTCTCCCTCTTCTAATGACCCATAAGAAAGCAATTTAATTGAAGTTAGAAACCAATGCTTCAAGTGTTTATAGGCTTTAGATGCCCTCCCTTTTTCCATAAGCACTCCAAGCATTAGTAAAGAAAAGTAATAATCTTGTTGGTATAATTTGGAATGTCATTAACAAATGAGAAATAAATAAATATCTGGCGCATAAGGCCACTCATTTTTCTACTTTGAATTTCTTTTCCTTTGATTATTATTTCAGGAATGAATTTTAATGAGTTTTGGGTGGAATATTTACGTGTTAACCGACAAACAGAATTGAAAAAATTACATATTATGTTATTCTTTTAAATGAAAAATTATAATACATAACTAACTTATTATAAAAAAATTGAAATTAACACCATATTTAAAATATATCTTACAAATGTTTTTAACTAAATAGTAATATTTTAATGATATCATATTTTGTACCTATATAATTACATAGTAATTATATAATAATATCATTTTAAGATATATGTAATAAAATATTTACAAACTAGAATGGGCTCTTTACAAAAATGCTATAACATTAACGTTTAGATTGATTTATGCTATCAAAAAATAATTGCAAGAAGGTTACACTATATTATTACATTATATCTAAAAATACCAAATATACCCTCAAAGTATATGGCTCAGATTCCGACCAGGTATCCAATATCGGATACCCTCTAGTATCCGCCGGTGTCCGCACCGTTACATGCCATTATCCAGCATCTATCATGGTCAATGGCGGTATTTGAATAGTCACCGACTGATAACTAAGATGACTGGTGGCATGACGGTTAGTACTGCCAGAAATATCACAACACACAGTGCATGAAAAAAGAAAACAAAGTCATTAAAATAACTAAAAAATTCTGAAAAATAAAAAGCACAAATAATGCATAAAAAGGCACAAAAATATTATCAAATTTTGATGAAAAAAATATCTAAAGCATACCAAGTGTTTTGCCTAGATACTAATATACAATGCAGGCTACGTCAACTCATGAAACGTTATTAAATTTGGAAATTATGACATTTAATATCCATAATAAGTAGGGGTGCACAAAAACCGCCCTGCAACCGTCGGCCGCTTGCAACCGCCGGCCGCCCGCCCAAAAAAAAGACTATGCGGGTTCAACCTGTCCATTGGTGGGTTCAACCCGCCCGCCTATATATGTTGACGGGCGGGTACGGTTTTAAATTTTAGAGGCGGGTTCAACCCGAACCCGCCCGCCTAATTCTTAAAAAAAAATAATAAAAAATCTTAATCTAAACCTCTCTCACTCCTCATTCTTTAAAAAGAAAAAGAACATTTGACTTTGTTCATCATTTCATCTGTAGTATCCTGTTATTTTCAAACCAAAGGAACAGGTTTTATGGAAGAACAAGAATTTTTGATTTTGTTCATCACTTCATATATAGTTGATGTTTCTTGTTGCAATGAATGATTATGTTTCTTGATTTGTTGTGAATATGGTTATTGTCTTTAGGCGTCAAACTTGGTTGTTGTTGAGAATGCTTCATACATTATCGCCTTATATTTTCTACAAATTTTCTTCACTTTTTTTTAATAAAAAAGAGCTCAAAAAATTATATTGTACATTAGTGTAGACCCAACCCACCCGCACCGGCCACACCCGCCCGCCCCCAAACCAAAACCGCCCGCCACTCCATGGGCGGTTTGTGGGTTGGTTAATCGCCAACCCGTCACTTAAAAAAACCGCCCCACACTTGCCCAAAAACCGCAAACCCGCCCGTTGTTCACCCCTAATAATAAGACATTCAATAGAGTGTTTGGCTCTTGATTACAACTAGTCAATCAATAAATACTGTAAAGCTCTTAGCAACTGTATGAAAAACAAAAATTTGTTACAATGTAAAGCTCTCACATGCAACAGTATCTTTAATCAAAATTGATTCTATCCACTAGTTTTAACTATACTTTCTAAACACCCTATAGGTTAAAAGAAGAGTAAATCTTCTGTAATTCACAATCAATATCTTATAGACTTAAATCGACGAATTGCATGATCGAATTCGACGAACGAATGTTTCAAGGAAACAAAAAAGGGAAAGAACTTGGACATGTGAAGGAAAAGAGCACATCAAAAGAGAAGTCAGTTTAGTCAATGAAAAAGATTAAGTATGTCCCAAACTGTAGTGTTTAAGAAGTATAGTTAGAATCATTTTTGTAGTTCAAAATATAATAGCATGTGAGAGCTTTGTATTGTAATAATTTTTTGCTTTTTATTATAGTATGTGAAAACCTTACACTATTTGGTAACTACAATTGTAATTCTAACCGAGATTATCAAATACCCCAAAAAGATCTTTTCCATCAAACAAGAAAGAAATAAAAATTTTGAAAAACATAATAAGGATCCATTTTTATCCCATTAAGGTAAGATTCGGTAGACATCTTAGTGATAATTGTCTTGAAAGCTTAACAAAGACTCTAATAATAGTGTTTAGATCGAATAAGTCAATGCTGGGTAGTAAGACTGATATACATTTCGAAGTGAAAATTATTTATTCTCTTTGATTCTCATACAAAACAATGAATTATTAGGACGTGTTGCCGGATAAATTTCACAAGTTCTCAATGCATACCAACTGTAACGTGTTATTTTTCTTTCTTTATTTTTCTTTTTCAAATTAGATTCTTCAATAAAATGTGTACTCAGAAATATTATCGAAACATTATTTAGTTTTAAAAAAGAGTTTTAACACACCCAGAAAATTTTAAAATGATTCAATTCACTTATTATAATTCCTAAATTATCCTAACATTTCCAAAAGCTTTTGACTTTTTAAGCACTTTTTTTTTGCATTCACTATTTCAATTTTTTTAACTTTAATATTTGCACTTATCTGTTTCTCTCCGTTTTTGTTATCGTTGTTAAATATTTAAACATTAAGATTTTTTCATGCATAAAGAAAAACGAAACTAAGTCCTTCATCAAATTATAGATAATCTATAGGGATACAGATAATATAAGAGGTCATAGATAAGACTTATTCATAAGAGTTTCGTAATATGGTATATTATCAATAGTGCAACTTTAAGTTTATAGTAGAGCGATACTAAAGTTAATAATTAAATGGATAATTGACCAGGGATTAATTTAGAGAAAATTACATGTTATGCCTCACCTTTTAGAGGTGTTTATTTATGTCATATCTAGAAAAGTTTATGTCATACTATCATTTATATTATGTGTAATGTTATGCCACGAACAAACATATGTTACATTTATAAAACATAAATCTTTAAAGATGTCATTTATAAAAATTCCCTGTTAATTTATCTATTATTATTAGAGCTTGATGCTAGCTTACTAATTCTTTTATGATAGATTTGACAAATATAGATTACCACGGGTAAGACAAAAGTATACACAAATCGGGCCGTCGGGCCTGATGGGATGCATGGGCCATAGCTCGGTTGGACTGAGAGTGAGTGAAGACCCACTAGGGTAGGCACCAATCTCTGCTCAATTTTTGAATAATTAATTAATTCTAGAAATAATTATTCAATTTGGTAATTGGGGTTTTGAATAATCAATTATTTAAATTTTGGATTTGAATAATTAATTTGAATCCTAGTTGAGTTTGAATTTTAAATAATGGATAGTTATTTACAATTATTTAAATTAGATAATCATTTTAAATAATGAAATTCTAATTTAAATTGAATTGTTTGAATTAGAGTTATTTTAGATATTGCAAATAATCACAAATCCCTACATTGTGATTGACTAATTTTTTTTGTAGAGATAAACCCTACTGGTGGCACCAACTATAGAGGAAGGAGAGAGAAAAATTCTCTTCTTATCTTGATAGACTTTTGAGTTCTCCCAGTACTTCTATAAATAGAGACCTTTAGCCTTCATTTATTTTTAGACTGTTAAGTAGAGCTTTGATCACTCATCTTTAGTGTTCATAGTTTCTCTAGCACATAGTCCAGTTGAAAGGAGTATAGTTGTGGTATAGATTTGCTGAGTTATGCCTACACATACAATAATCTAAAGGAAGAAAATTACGTTGAAAATCTGACGGTAGAGATTTGTTCTACAAGAATTGTTTAGTTAGAAGTGGTGTTGATAGTCTCCAACTGGTACATTAAATTAGATATTAATTTATTATCTATAATGGCATGAGTTTGTTTTTTGATAATTTAAAATTTTAAAATTTTACTGCATCACCCAAACCGATTTTTCCAACAATTTTACCCTCTACTACAGCAACACACGTTATTAAAATTAATTTTGTAAAGTTTTATGTTGGAAACTTTCTCACAAAATAGTAAGAGCAGAAAATAACACCACAACAGTTATTTGTCGAATATTCCCTAAAGACATCCTGATCCAAGCCCATTTGTTTTAGGCCCAGTCCACTACAAATTTTTTTTTTTTGGGGGAGAAATTGCACCACATGTTACTCAATTTGAAAATAATAGTAAAATACAGCACAATATTTAAAAAAGTAAAGCTTTCAGCACCTTCTCCTCAGGCCTACGTTTGTATTACTGAAAAGGCTTTTATGCCCCTCCTCTGCATCAGATGCTTTTGTCATTAATTTTGATGTGCTTCTTCCACTTTTTGACTCGCTTTAGATGTACATTTAAGGACATTGTTGAGATCTGCAAATGAACATTAACGGAGATCTATAACCTCCACCGTTAATGGAGAACAACAATGCCGTCGATGGAGATGGAGTCCGACGGTGGAGCTTTGTCAACGGAGAACAACAACGTCGCCAATGGAGATAGAGGCCGGCGGAGCAGCTTAGTCAACGGAGAACGCGATGCCGCTAATGGAGATGAAGGCCGACAGAGCAGCTTCATCGCCAGAGTAGTATAGGGAGCAAGTGCCGAAGTCACCTGAGGAGCAAATGTCGAAGTCGTGAGAGGTTGCCATAGTCACGCGAGGAGCAACGTCGTCGCTGGAGTCATGTAGGGAGAGGTCGTCGCAGTCATGCTGGAAGTGGAATTGTCGCCAGTCAGCAAGAAGAGGCTACAGAAGTCGCACAGGAGCAGCTAGGAGAGAGGAGGAAGAGAGAGGAGGGAAAGAAGAGAATGTCTTAGGGTACTTCAGGTAATTTATTTGTTAGTAAATTTAAAATCGACTAATGAATGCTATTTAGTAACTCAATAAAAGTTTTGGCCTATCTATTCTTATTCCAATTTAATTATAGGTTAATCCTTTCTTTCTTTCTAATTTTTTTATTAAAAATTATAGGAAATGTTCTTTTTTAAATTAATTGTAATAAATTATAGGTTTTGAAAATATTTATAATAAATGCCAAAATTTATAATATAAACAATTTATTTAGTTTTTTATTTATATTTTATAATGTAAATATTTTTTATTTACATAATAAATAAATTTATTATATAAATAATATTTAGTTTATAATGTAAATATTTTTTATTTTCTATTTACATAAGAAACAAGTCATTTACATTGTATTCTATAATAAATATTTTTAAAATCTTATATTTATTTCAAAAAATTTAAAAATATGACATTTTTAATTAAAAACAAAAAAAATCTAATATTATTCTTATCCTCCCTATTTTTCTTAAGAAATTGTACAAAATTGGCCATGCATTAAAACAAAAGGAAGTAAATAACACGTTTCAAAAAAAATAATAAATAATTTTATTTTTAAAATTTTTAAAAATATTTTCATATAATTTTTTAAAATAAAAATTTTAAAAACACTCCAAACATAATTCTTATAATCTTTTTAAAATATATATTTATTTATTTTAAAAACAATACTAACCGACTCTAAAAAATTATGTTTAGTTTTTCCTTTAACCGTTTTATCTCTCCCGTTACTCTCCTCCTCTCTCTTGCCTCTGAGCTTTTTTTCTTTTCTGCGTGCAACGGCGACGACAACGAACCAGTGGCGGCGAGGAGTTGAATCTAAGATAGACCACCCAATTCCCGTTTGCGAGCAACGGTAAAGTCGCGCGCGATTCTCTCTCACGAGATCAGCAGTGGGTGATTGCGGCGGCGATTGCCGAGCGTTGCCGTCGCGGTGATAGTCTAGCTTCTCCGTTTCACCGTCGTCGCTTTCTCTGATTTTTACCTGCAATCTTCAAATTTTCTCTGCATCCTAAGTTTCTCCACAGTCGCGGATCGTCAAAGCACAGAAACTAAAACGTGCTTCAAAGGGGTTTCAAGTCAAGTTCGAGAGTAGGAGAGGTAATTATTTCTGTTTCATGACTTCACGATTTTCCCTTTTTTGAGATTTAATAAACGAACTCCAGCTTGCCCATCAAAAGCTGAGCATTTTAGTCAATCATGTCAAATAGCCGAGCTTTTTTGAAGATCAAAGGCCTTCTCTTTTCTTTCTTTTCTTGAGGTGGGCTTTGATTTGTTTTTAGCTTTTAGTAGGTTTTTCATTGATTTTTCCATTGAGATTTTTTTTTTAAGTTTTTAATGATTGAAAGGCGCTTTTTGAGAATTGGGTATCCTTTGATTAAGGAGTGTTTTGTTTTGGATTTAAAAAAGAAGACGTCATCAAAATGCCTTGGTACTATTTGCTCAAAATCCTGTGAGAAAATGTTGCTCTTTTGTTGTGTGGTAAATAAGAGAAGGGCCAGCTTTAACAAAGCTAATTTAGTCTGGGGTTTTCTTGCTTTTCTATGTCCTGTTTTGTTATTTTTCATTGATTTGTGAAGGAGAAATAGGTTTTTGGGTTCCTCTATCCTGGGATTTTTATTTTGTTTATTTTTACATGTTTGGTCTTCGCTGTTTTGTTTGGAAACATATACTAATAATACAAGTACTTTTTCTATTGGACTAAAAAATCTGCAAAAATTTATAAGGGAAACTGAAGTATATATGCCATTAGTAACACAAGTATATACACCATTATTAACACATTAATTTGGTGCTTGGTTTTGTGGCTTGCTGCATGAATTTCTTTTGTGACCTCCTTAGCTGCTGCTGCTGCTTTTTTTTTCCCCTTTAATTTAAATATTCATAAGCCAATTTGATCCTTTTTTTAGTCTAGAGGCAAATGTTGTAGAAGCTGTAGGATGAACAGTGAAGATAAAGGGGAATTAATGCTTTTAGGCAATGGGTGTTACCGTATCTGATTTGATCAAAACGATTTAAGCAGCTTGAAGGCAAGGACTTAACGACATAAATGTTCTCTTAGAAAACTGTAAACGACAGACTTTGGCCAATCCAACAACTCACATTTCAAGGCAATATCGTCCTTTTAAAGATATTGGTGATACCAAAAGTCAATGGAGAAGAACACAATCGTTTTATTTCTTTGCCCTGAGAGTTTATCTCTTTTGAATTAGGAATCATAAAAGAAACAAACTCTTAAACACCATCTCTAATATATATATATATACACACACACACACGCTAATGTGATTAATTTTGTTTGATTTGTGGATACGTTCCTAATTCTGGATATGGTTTTAGAAGACTTGTGATTGACCGCAAGCATCTAGCATGCTGTAACTAAGATTGGTTCTAAGATTTCTTTATCTGGCATGCTTTTTAGCTTGTAGATAACTTGAATTTTTTTTTCGTGGTTCTAAGATTTCTTCACCTTATCTGAAATATGCTTCCCTTTTCTTTAATCGAAGTTTAAATAATATGACAGGCAATTTTATTCCAAGAAAGTTGTATAATGACGTTACTGAATTTCTCCTTATGCATGCAGGTGGAACTGTTGTATTAGTTTAATGAATGGTGCTTTCCAATCTAGTAGCTTCCGGGTGGCATTCTCGTACTGCGTACAGCAAGTGCGAAGCTATGATTACCACCACTACCTTTGTCTTCTTGAGCTTCCCCCTAACATGCGGAAGGCTGCATTTGCAATCCGTGCCTTCAACATCGAAACAGCCAAAGCTATGGACGTCGCTTCTGACCCCAAGATTGGTCTTATGCGCCTGGTCTGGTGGCAAGAAGCCATAGACAAAATCTACGCAAAAAAGACAATCGAGCACCCAACAGCACAAGCGCTTGCGTCAGTCATCCAAGAGAACAAAATCACCAAGGGCTGGCTGAAACGTTTAGTAGAAGCTCGGATCAATGACGCAAGAAGAGAGGTCACTGAAATCCCTGAAAAAATTGAAGAGTTGGAGCGATATGCTGAAGATACGGCATCAACTGTTCTTTACACAACACTGCAAGCTGGTGGTATCACATCCACTGCAGCTGATCATGCAGCGTCGCATATTGGTAAAGCGAGCGGCCTTCTTTTGCTGATCAAGTCGCTGCCTTACCACGCCAGCCGCAACCGCCATTTTTCTTATATACCGATTGAGGTTGCAAAAAAGCACGGATTACTAGTTGAACGGGGAGGCCAATCAGAAATATGTTTGGATTCTAGGGAAAGCTTGTGTAACGTGGTGTTTGACATGGCGTCTGTTGCTAATGTTCATCTTCAGAAGGCTCGCGGGTTAGCAGGAACGGTGCCTGCTGAGGCTCGTTCGGTGTTGCTGCCAGCTGTGCCTGCCCAAGTCCTGTTGGACTCTCTAAGACGGGTGCATTTCGACGTGTTTGATCCAAGCTTAGCAAAAGGGGTTCTCGGCTTGCCCCCCTTATGGTTCCAGTTGAAATTGAAGTGGCATTCATGGAGGGGTAAATACTGACGTGGTCTTCTCTTTACCCCTTTATAAGTCATAAATTTCCAACTGGATTAAAGCTGAATTTTGCACTTTGCATCTAGTTGCGTTGACATGATAACTTTGATTCTTTGCTTTGGTGTTCATCGCTCTTGGTTTTGTTTATCTAAGTTACTTCATCCGGAGATGTCCATTTGGGAAAATTGATCAATAATTTCCCTCGAAGAGTGAATATTTAGCATCAAATATGTAACATCATGAATCAAGTGGCTGGCAATTTCGTCGACAATAAGATGAAGGAAGTTGTTTTGAAGCATAATTAAATTGAATTGGCTGTGTTTTTTTCTTTTTCTTTTGCCTTTCGCTTGCGGTTGTTACTTGTTATGTTCAATAGCTTCCCTTCTTGATACTCACTATACTTACATGAGGGTGTAGAGAATGGGCTGAAATCTGCAACTATTTCCTGTGTTAGCATCATTTCCTCTCTTCCTCTCTCTCTCTCTCTCTCACTCACACACACACACACACACACACACACACAAAAACAAACGCAAATGAACAACAAAAAATAAATAAAAAAGAAAGATCACGCTAGAGGAAGGGCTTGAACCTTCGACCTTGTGGTTAACAGCCACACGCTCTAACCAACTGAGCTACTCCAGCGAAGTTGCCGACTTCGTCAACTTAAAATATTTTCAACAAAGTTTATTCTGTAACATTGTCCCCTGGCAAACCCATGCCAATAACTTATTGGGCTCTTCCGAATACCATAACTAACAACAAAAACGAAAGACACTAGATTGTCAGAGGAAAACAACACCATTGTTTTGTTGGGCTCTGCAATTGATACCTCAACAGATGTTCAGGGCCAATAAGAGAAATCTACAATAAGTCCAATCTAAGATTTAGTCATACAATGCAGCAACCCTACAAGCAAAGATGTTGCTAAACGACGAAACTTGGCTACTTTCAAGGAAATGAACATGTTAATTTCAATTGATGAAATAAATGACATATTCTTACCATCGGATTAAAAAATGTCCAGATTTTGTGATAAATTATGAGAATGGTAAAAACAATGTATAATGACGTCGATACCTTTATTCTAAGTAACTAATAATAAGAATAAAATTATAAAAATAAAAATTCAATTAAACCCCTCAATTTTTTTAAGGCGTGACTCCCAAACCATAAGAAGTACTTGCGTTGTTTCATTTTGCGCCAAATTCATTTCCATTATTTTTTTCCTAAAAGCAAACAACATAATTCAAAATTTTCATATTGAAATCCATTAGTTCATTACCTTTGGAAAGATTTGTTTTCTTCTAACGGCTTGATGTCTAGGTTTCTAATAGCCAAACTAAAGAAACAATCAAGCCAGATTATTGCATACGTTTGGCATTGATTTTGGAGGCTACTTTTAGCTTTTGTAACTGCCTATAACAATTAAGGTGTTTGATAAACCCAACTTTTAAAAAGTTGTTTCTAAAAACTACTGCGCTGCTGAAAAATTTAAAAAATAGGTCAAGGGTTTGCTTCTTTTTTTTTTTTTTTTTTGTTTTTCTTAACAACACTTCTAGTTTTATAATTTAAAATTACTAAACTAATGTTAATAATATATAATATATAAGTGCACATTTCTTTAATGTCCTCTCAAGTAAAAAGTACACTAGTTGACATGATTATAAGTGAAATAGAAATAATATTATTTTGGTTGTGGCATATAATTAGAGAAGATACTCTTAAATCTTAATCAATTGATGCTGAGGTTGGCCCATCAAAAAGTTTAATATTTTGTTAAAAGAAGAAAAGCTCTATTCATTTAAATTATTGAACATATTTTCTTGAACAGAAGGTGAGAAATGTAATCATAACTACATTTCTAAGATGGATATCAGCTCATGGGTCACTTTCGTTATTGTTGAATTGTTGTTTGAACTCCAATTGGAGCTTTAAGTTCTCATCAGTGATTTTAAAAAGAACAGATGAGTTATCACAGGGACAAACTTTAATCCTGTTTAAATAAAAATCTTTCAAATATTCCCGTCAATTGTCCGGTTGCCTCTCGTTTTTTTTTTTTTTAATTATTTTTAATGGTCAAGAACAGATAAATTAAAACTGGCCATGATTGGTACATAAATATGTTACTGCTGTCCCGCTGGAAAATGATTGACGGTGCAATTATAGGAATTAATTAAATTGTAAGATACATCAATAGTGTTTTCACAAACCTTAGTACCTATATTATTAATTTGTAAGCGAAAATAAAGTATATTAGTTTTTTTTTTAATCTCCTATGGTTGAGAATACAATAATATGTCAAAATTAAGCTCAATAGGTTAATCCAGAGACGTAAAGATATTCTTTATTGGTCTATGGGGAAAATTTTTTTGATAAATGGTCCAAATTTTTTTGGACAGTTTTTGGCATAAAAAAAGGTTTTTTAGACATCAAAAAGGTTTCAGTTTTTTTTTTTCATCATGTTGAGGTTCCTTATCCTGCTACAGTCATTTTTCTTATTTTTTTTAAAAAAACTGAGACAGTTTACCTGTATAAAAAAACATGTTTTTGGTTCCAAAAAACAAGAGGCCATTTACCTAATTAGAAATCTTTTTTTTGCCCTTTCGTCAAAATCTCCCGCTTGTAGGTCAATATTGTTTATTTATGAATTTTTAATGAACGTGTTCTATGTAAATCAAAATATCAAACATCGGCAAAATATTTTAATTATATAAGTAACACATGTTGTTGTGGAATGTGACGAAAAACAAAATGAAAATGGAAAAAAAAAAGAAGAGACAAATGTATTTTTATAAATTAGACCAGATTTATTTTTGAAATATATATATATATATATATATTTTTTAAAGAGAATTTATTAAAACTATTTTAAATATGAAATCCTCTTATGTCTTTTTATTTTTTTCCCTGAAATGTTGTGTCTTGTTTTGGCATTTTTATGTTTTTTTTATTAAAGAGTATTTTTGTCTTTCCACTCTTTTTGTTCTAGCCATAAAATACAATGAGAGTGAAATTGAAATTAGTTTTTAAATTCAAAAAAACATTTGTAATTTTTAAAACAAGAGTAATAAACTTAAAACTAAAGAGCATATTTATGTAATCAACCTAAGTTAATATAGACTATCAATGACTAGTTACTTTGTTCTTATTAATTTTTTAATATGGTGACGCCCTTCTTAAGTAAGAGATAGCTTCACTTCCCTGCGCATAATTTATTAACTTACTTCTAAGCGTTCTAAGTGAAGGGTAATTATTTTATAGTTGGCTTTGGCAAACTTAATCAATTAACTGAGGTTGGCCCACCCCTAATGATAATATTGCATATATAATCATCTATACTCTAGCGAAACTATAGCATGAAAACTTCTTGTTTTTGCGAGAGAAGTATGAAGCTTTTTTCACTTAAATTATAGAAGATATTTTCTTGAAGCAGGTAAGAAATTTAATCATAACTACAGTATACATAACTTCCTATCTAAAAAAGCTTGTTGATTAGTAGTGTCGGGGCAAAATATTAGTACCACTATATGTATAACCAATAAAATTTTTTGTGCACCAAAAAAAAAAAAAAAAAAATTGATAACTTTCAGAGATATAAAGATATTCTTTATAGGCTTATTAGCTTGACCAATGTAAAATTATTGATATGGCCTCTATGAGATAACCTAAAGGAAAGTAGAGAATAGAGAAAAAAAGGTTAGGATTTTTTATTGTTATTAAAAATTACAGAAAATATGATGATAAATAAATTAATTAATGATGAGGGTTTATATTATCGTACAACTATTGGAATCAAATACTCTTCTATGAATATAAATAATTCCTACAATAAACATATAATTAAGAAGCATATATATATAAATGAATTTCTGGGAATTATGGGCCAAATCCAATTTCTCTTTCAGGATATGCTTTAAGTGGAATAATAACAAAGCAATGGCAACACAAAGATTAAAAACCACGACATATCTAAAGACAATTAGAAAATCTCTCCATTATATGAAAATAATAGATACACAATAAACTCTCAAGTTTGCAACAACTACTTGAGGTACGCTCATAAAATAACTCTCACACTCACAAAGTGTGGCAATTATTAGAACAAAATTGTAATGAAAACCATCATCACCCAAAATCATTCATGTCAAATTACCAAGAATATTAATAAGATGCGAAAGGTAACCTGAATCCATAGATTGAATGTGATTCTTGAGTCTGTAGGTTGAGGATCTTCCAAGTCTGGTACGTAAATCCTCCTTCAAAGAATGCCTCTGTAATTTCTCTGTAGATGGGGAACAGAAAAATAATGTACGTACTGACGTGGAACCACAACCCCTTTATATAACTGTTAAACCCTAACAATTATCCTTAATTATCAATTTAGCCCATCATAAAATTAGTAATTATATTTTTGGTCTCTATACATAGGAGGCCCACATTAAATGATGCATTAAAAGCCCAAAACCTAATTTGATCATTTTTAATTAGACAACCTTATTGATAGCCTTTAATTCATATTTATTTAATATATTTGCCCATATATTGGATTTATTTCGACAATCTCCCACTTAGGCTATATATGAAACTTTATAAATGTGAATTATATCTTATAAGCTTATGAATTTTGCTATCAAAACCTTATGCACCTCAAAAATCTTGTCTATTAACCATATCAATATAGGACCAAAGCGACCTTTGTTACATATGTCGTAACTAGACCCATCAATGATCACATATACTAAAACAACTAACGATAAGATCAAGCATGGATATGTAGCATGAAAATTTCATGCAATGTGATCTTAACATGCCTATTTCCAACTGCTCCACCTGAAAACCATAGTGAGATCAAACCATACCAAAATCAAAGTGTGAATAAACCGAAAACTTTATTTCTGTAGAAAATAACCTTAAAATATCCATAACCTAAAATAACTGAAAATATGTCTGTATCATAAAAGCATCTAAAATTACAAACTCCCACTAAAACTGAATATCCTGAAATGATATGACACCCATACGAGCAGTGTGCTCATGAAACATTTTGGGTGGCAATCCCTTAGTAAGCGGATCCACAATCATAGAGTTTGTACTGATGTGCTCTATAGACAACTGTCCACTCTGAACTCTTTCTTTCACAACCAAGAACTTGATCTCTATATGCTTTGACTTCGTCGAGCTCTTGTTGTTGTTGGAATATAAAACTGTTGACTTATTGTCACAAAATAACTTGAGTGGTCTTTGAATACTGTCCACTATGTGCAGCCTTATGAAAAAAATTTGCAGTCATATTCCATGATTGGACTCTAATAACACGCTATTAACTCTGCCGCCATTGTCGAAGATGCTATAAGAGACTGTTTAGCACTCTTCAAAGAGACAACACCTCCAGCCAGAGGTAGACATAGCCCGACGTAGATTTTATACTCTTGGCATCCAACATAATCGGAGTCAGTATACCCAATGATCTCAAGCTATTTCGACCTCCGATATGTGAGCATGTAGTCCTTTGTTCTTTGTAAATACTTCAAGACTCGTTTGGATGCTATCTAGTGATCCTATCTAGGATTGCTTAAATACCTGCCAACATCCCTGTAACGTACACAATATCCGGACGCGTACAAACCTGAGCATACATTAGACTCCCTACTACTGATGCATAAGGAATCTTCTGCATTTCCTTAACCTTAAAATCATTCTTGGGCATTGATTGAGACTAAACTTGTCTCCTTTAGCTACAAGGGTATCACCTGGTTTGCAATCCTGCCTGCCATATCTCTTGAGAACCTTTTCGATATAGCCCGTTTGTGATAATCCTAGAATACCCGAGAGTAATCCTGGTGTATCTGTATACCCAACACAAAAGAGGCGTCACCAAGATCCTTCATCTTAAATTTCTTTGATAAAAGTCGCTTGGTTTCATGCAATAAGCCTATGTCATTGCTGGCAAGTATAATGTCATCGACATATAAAACCTGGAAAATATACTTACTCCTACTGAACTTGTGATATATACAATCATCGACCAAATTCATCTCAAAACCGAACGAGATGATAACCTGATGAAATTTGTAATACCATTGACGATAAGATTGCTTAAGCCCATAGATGGATTTCTTTAATTTGCAAACCATCTTCTTTGCATCTCCTGACACAAAGTTTTCCGATTGCACCATATAGATTGTTTCATCAATGTCACCATTGAGAAACGCAGTCTTAACATCTATCTGATGAAGCTCAAGATCAAAATGTGCCACTAATGCCATTATAATCCTAAAAGAGTCTTCGAAGAAACCAAAGACAAAGTCTCTTTATAATCGATGTCTTCTTTTTGTGTAAAGCCTTCAGCGACAAGAAAAACCTTATACCTCTCCACATCGCCTTTTGAATCCCTCTTGGTCTTAAATATCCATTTGCAACCAATGGGTTTTGCTCCTTCAGGAAATGGGACAAGATCCCAAAAGTCATTGTCCTTCATAGACTTTATCTCTTCATTTATGACGTCAATCCACTCTTGAGATCTAGAGCTTTCCATGGCTTGATGAAAATTGATTGAATTATTTTCCACCACACTAATGTCAAACTTATGTTCTTAGAGAAATACAATGTAATCATCTGGCACTACACTTCTCCTTTCTCTAGTGGATCTCCTTAATGGCATAGGTTCTCAGGGTGGTAGAGTTTGTTCTTCTAGAACAATTTATAGAATGGGAGGTTCTCTAACACTGTCTTGATTTGAATCTGCTTCTTGAACAATGTCAAGAATAGAAACCTAATCAATGTCAATAAGAGCTATGGGAATATCAATATATTCCTCTTTAAAGATAAAGTCCCTAACCATATCTTCCCTCGCAAACTCGACATCCTCAAAGAACCGAGCATTTTTCGTCTCAAAAATTGACTTAGTCGTGGGATCATAAAACTTGTACCCCTTGGATCTTTCAGAGTATCCAATCAAATAACAACTTACCATCCTTGAATCCAGTTTCTTTTCATTAGGCCTATAAGGCCTTGCCTCAGCTGGACATCCCCAAACATGTAGATGCTTTAGACTAGGCTTCTTGCCCGTCCAAAATTCATAAAGGGTTTTGGCAGTTGCTTTAGTTGGAACCCTGTTAAGGATATGTGCTGTAGTCTTAAGTGCTTCTCCCCAGAGTGATTTTGGTTAGGTAGAATGAGAAATCATACTCCTCACCATGTCCTTAAGCGTCCTGTTTCGTCTTTCAGTAACACCATTCATGGTGGACGAACCCAGCATGGTGTGTTATGGGATGCTACCACTTTCCTCTAGTAACTTAGCAAACGGTCTTAGATGTTGTTCACTTGAACCGTCATATCTACCATAGTATTCACCACCATGGTCAGATCTGACGCTTTTAATCCTTTTGCTGAGTTGATTTTCAACTTCAACCTTATAATGTTTGAACACATCCAGTGACTGTGACTTTTCATGAATAAGATTTACATAGCCATATTTGAAAAAATCGTCTATGAACGTTATAAAATATTATTGACCATTCTAAGAAGCCATAGGGAATGGCCCACAAATGTCTGTATGTATAAGTTCTAAGACGTTCAAAGTCCTATTAGTTTCAAATCTCCTTTTATTGGTTTGTTTCTCCTTAATACAGTTAACACAAATATCAAAATCTGTAAAGTCTAAGGGGTTGAGAATTTCGTCTGACACAAGTGTCTCTATTCTCCTTCTAAAGACATGACCCAATCTCTTGTGCCATAACGCAGCTGAATTCTTATTGGTTAATTTTTTCTTTATACCTCATGTACTTAATTGCAGGGATTCATTAAATGAAGCAATTGTATCAAGTAAATAAAGATTATCGTAACTTGATAAAGAACTAGATCCAACAAATTTTAATCATGAAACAAACTAAATTTTCCATTTCCAAATGAACAAGAATAACTAGATTTGTCCAAAACAGAAATAGAAATCAAATTCCATCTAAAAGACGGTACAATAAATGTCTCATCAAGATTCAAATAAAATCCAGTCTTTAACAATAATCTAAATTTCTCTATTGCTTCTACTTCAACCTTCTTGCCATCGCCCACGTAGATATATCTTTCACCATCATTTGGCTTTCGGCATCTCAGACATCCTTACATAGACACACTGATGTAAGTGGTGTTAGACATGTATGCTCTAAGGAGTAAAAATGTAATACGTTTTTGGAGACATTTTTATCAATAAAGAATTTATTCATTTATATATACCAAATATTGTCCTCTTTACGTTCATATTTGTTGAATGTATGATAAGCAAACAGTAGTCTGAGACTGTCAGTCTAAACCTTAAGAGTTGGGCATATGATGGGATGATTATGCGGTAGACACGACTCTTAAGGTGATGGTCTAAAATATATGATCCGCAATCGAGGGAATAAAGTTGGGCGCTTTATTCATGTAAAGATTATTATGTTGTCTATATCCCTTTTGGGAGATGGTTTGTCTTGGGCATCGGAGTTGGACTCCGTAAATAGAAACATTGGCGCGTTGTCATAGGTGACGATGTGTTGGATCGGGACATAAAGTGAATTGATTTGGATTAATAATTCTGTCTTGGCAAATCGATTCACTTTAGACAATCATTTGTATTGTATCTTAATCCTGAGATGAATAATGGGCCCGTTGTCTCGACTTGTGTCTTTTGATGTACCAATGGGTGACTCCCACATCTCTATAGTGGCATGCATGCCGGTACGTTGGAGGCATGACTCTTGGTAGCGTAGACTTGTTATTCATAGATATGGAATCCATAGCTCCTCTTTAGGAGTAATGATATCCTCTTATATACGTTGTCCTGTAATTAGAAAATTGGAGCACTCAACCATTTGGATACATAGGTGTAACCGAATGGTATACTATCTTTGGATGGTAAGTTTTCTAATGGTGAGACAATGGAACGTAAGATAAAAATAATCGGGAAGGTAAGAAAGAACTTGTCCTTAAGCCGATTATGGATGATCATATGGGGATGCGATACACTATGATATGTCATGGAGACTTAGCTACACGAGCTTCGTAATTCTATAAAGTTCGAGAGTGCAGCTCCAAGCTTTTAGTGGAGTAGCGTTGGAGTTGATAATTGTGAAATGTATATCTGGGATATTGGGTTTCATAATTATCATGAGCTTGAACTTTATAGGTCCATTTTGGTCCCCTTTGCTAGCTCACAAAATCCTGTAACGACACGGCGTACTTTTTCAATAATTGGTGACTTATGTCGGATTTATCAGATTGGTTTAAAATTTATAAGAATCAAATAATTCATGTCTGTTTATCGGTTGAATTAATTATGTAAGAAATTAGTTCAAGATGAACTTGTTGAATTATGGCGTTCGGATAATTCTTGTCTGTTTATCGGTTGTTTTAATTTTGGACAATTAGAACAAGATAAACTTGTAGAATTATTGTGAATTGATTTATTTTCTTAGAGATTATCTTGATAAAGTTTGTTTTGATCAGATATCTTTTCTATTGGGCTATTTGAATCAAAACTGAGACTTTATCCTTTAGAATCTCGGGTGGAAAATAAAAGATTCGCGGAGATTTTTTCTCGGCAGTTCGGCATGCCGGATGACGTGTTCGGCCTGCCGAACTGGCCAGTTCGGCCTGCCTATCTCACAGTTCGGCATGCCGACCGTGACAGTTAAGATTACGCATTTTTCACGCGTATCTTATCAGATATTGATCCGAACTTGATTCTGTTTCGATTTTTGAGACCTAATCTGATATGGACTGACCCCAAGGACCAATAGGTATAAAAAGGGAGTGAGTCTAATGATTTACTCAGATCAATTTGAGAGATTAAGAGTGATACTCTTCTAGTGAGCATCTGAAAACTCCCTGAGAGCTTTTGTTCACAAATCACGAACACTAGCTTTGGGTTCTCTCTATTGATTGGAAGGAGAGTCACAGATGGAAGAGCTGTACGTGTGAGCCCACACTCACTCCGGTTGTGGATAGAGAATAGCAAAGAAGACCAGTTGGTTGAGGCTCTTCTGGAACGTTACTTCTCTACACAGGTCGCGGAGGTTCTTCGGCATACTGAGGTTAGTAAGATCTGTTTAATTTATACGTATAACATGTCAAACTTGTGTTTTGGAAAATACTCTGATGAAAATTTTTTAAAAATTCCGCTGCGCACTTTGTTTCCAACAATTGGTATCAGAGACCAGGTTTTTACATAAATTTGCAAGTTTGTGATCATGTTATATGCATAAATTTTGTGATCTTAATCTCTCCAATGCTTGAATTAAATTTTATAGAGAGATGGCACTCTAGGTTTCTATATAATATATATGTTGTCATGGATTATATGGTGAATGTTTATTAATTAATTATGGTTGATTAAATTGTTGTTTAATTATTTATTAATTAATTAATACCGGTTATGGTTCCTTAGAGGTTAGAATGTGTATCTAGGTTTTTCATGTAATTAGATGACGGACTATCATCTCCGTCTTGGAATTATCATTTAATTTTTAATTTGTAAGAATTTTGTAATTAAATAATTATTCGGAGAAGACGGAACGAGAAGTCGGAACTTAAAGATTGATGATGGCGCCTCCAGGTATTTCCTGAGTCTCTAATTTTATGTTTTTGAATTGTTAAAAATAAAATTGATGAATTGCATTAAAATTGTATTTTCTGGATTGAGGGTTTTCTGCTCGGTCGGCATGCCGGACCTCACAGTTCGGCAAGCCGAAGGTCACAGATCGGCAGGCCGGACGTACGGTCCGGCAGGCCGACAGTGGGGTAGAAATTTTGGTGCTCTGCCGGCAGGCCGAACCTTCATGTTCGGCAGGCCGAACTACCATGATCGGCAGACCGATCACCCAGATCGGCCTGCCGACCGAGAGCAGCCAGGTGTCCAGAAAAGGTGTAATTTTTGGTACAGTTTTAATTTTATTTTTGGGACGATTCTGAGAAACATTAAATTTGGATATGACTGGAAATATGAAGTGTTCGATTCATACGGGATTGAGGACTTGAAGATGGATATTACATGAAGAAGGATACAGCTTGAGGATTCAAGGATGAAGAATCGATAAATGTCTTGATTATTCTCTTGTAATCTTAGTTTTTCTATTCTCTAGGGTGGAACCATAATATTACGGTTATTATTATTATGCTTGTAGCTTTGCTTGATTGCTTTGCTTGTCTACATTATAATATGATTTACCATGTATATTGATAACATGTCATATAGAATAGGGAGTGCCGCTCATATTAAAATTGTTCATGCATAATTTTAAAATAAAACCTTGACTTCAAAAGATTGAGTGGGAGAAGGTTTTCGAAGAGAGAACCTAAGGCCTCCATCGTTGGTCCATAGGAAGAACATGATGGTCCCAACCCCTAGGAAGGGATTTCTATCATGTACCAGATTGGATCTCTGAAAGGATAAGGTATTTTAGTATGATTTATGGTTGCACACCCCTAGGTGGTGATTATAAATCATGGATAAAATATTAAAACGGTGGTTATACACTCACGTTAACTTTATTATTAACCTCCCCTAGGAGCTCTGTTAATAAAATTAATGGCCAAAGAAACGATTATTAGTATATGCTGGATCATACGGGTCCTGGATGGCATATATTAATCAGGAGGGGATCCGTGTTCCTGATTGAATTTGGCATGACTCCCCTAGGAGCTTGTTGAATTCTGAGTTGGGAATTATCGTTGTAAGGTTGTGATATTTTCAAGGTTTTGACACATAAACACATTTGTATGATTTTACATGATTGTGTTAACTTACTAAATTATTATATATGTTTGCTTATGTTTGGTATATGATTCTTTATTGTAGATTGAAAATGTCTAAAAACGCTTTATCATCGATACTTGACAAAAACCAATTGACCGGTGAGAACTATAATGATTGGAAACGGAACCTGGACATCGTCCTTTCCTTTGAGAAACTGAAATATGTTCTGACAACTCCTTGTCCTCCCGAGCCTACGGGAGACTCAAGTAATGAGCAATTCCAAGCGTACGAACGCTGGAAAGATGCTAATGATCAGGCCCGCTGCTATGTTATGGCTAGCATCAATAACGTGCTGCAGGCTCAACATCAGGATTATGAGACTGCGAAGCAGATCTTGGATAATCTTGAGGACATGTTTGGAGGCCAGGCCATAACAAAGCGGCAAGGGGCGCTTCGGAAACTCTTAAACTGTAGACAGAGACCGGGGACATCTGTAAAGGAGCACATGATGTTGGTCATGGGTTACCTCGCTGAGGCTCAAACCAATGGAGCCGACATCGATGCTGAAACTCAGATGACTATGGTCTTTGAGACTCTGTCTAAGGAATTTATTCCGTTTAGAGCTACTTTTAATCTAAGCAATAGACGGGATATGACATTGACAGAACTGATGAAACAGTTACAAGAGTTTGAACTGCTGATCAGGGAGTCTCCTGCTGGTGGAGAGGCCAATATGGTAGCTGCTTCTGGTTCCAATCCTAACTCTGGGAATGGAAAGAAGCAACGGGCCAAAAGTGGGAAGTCTTCTATTCCTATTGCTACCAAGAGCAAGAAGAAGAAGAAGAAGAACCCAAAGAAGCTTAA